>CM040242.1:107492305-108092305 GCA_022545495.1 Chrysanthemum lavandulifolium | reverse complement strand
CACCATTTCATTATCATCCTTAGAATGCAGTTTCTCTAAGTCGGTGTCCCTTGAGTCGATATTAAGCTCAGCACTTGGTGAGTGTTCCTCTGCAGCTTCAGAAGACTCAGTGCCTTTTGATGACTCTGTGGTTCGTTTCTTGAGGATGTATTGTGTAGTAGTGGTCTTCGTCACCGGTGATGAGATGTCTAGTAGGGTTTGAGCAATTTGTTCATCTATAGCAACACCTTTGACTTTACCTTCTACATCAGGTAGTGGTTGGTGTCTCCCTGTGTCTGGTTCACGAATGACCACGCTTTTAGCAGAGCATCCTAGCAACTCCTCGTGCTCTTTCCTACCTATTTCCAAGGTCTTTTGAAGATCCGCATCCTCCTCATCTCGTAGAGTTGGCTCAGTTCGAGTTCTTTTGGATCCACCTTTCTTACCCCCACTACCCCTTTTGGTTTTCTTACCCTGACCATGAGCGTCGTCAGCAGTGGATGTCCCCTTACGTTTCTTGGGTAGTGTATCATATGTAGGTTTGGTGGACTTGGATTTTGGTTTTCTTTGTGTGGTTGACTTTGGAGGTGTGGGAGCAGGAGGTACACTTGTGATAGACTTAGCCACTTTATTCAAGTACTCCTGATAGTATGTTGCATTGAGTATATCATTTGTGAGGAGAGTTTCAGGTATGGCCTTCCCAAAGACTTCTTGTTTAGTTCCTTTAGCCGTGAATTTGAGATTCCCAAGAACATGTTCCTCAGATGCCAAGTGAAGTGGAGAATCCGATCTTGGGTGGAACTTGTGCTTGCTTTGCAGATAATATATTATCAACTTGGTGAACCTGATTGGAATCCTAAGATAGCTGACCTTCGTCTTTCCCGCTTTGTGTTGTACCAAATTCTCATTGTCTTCAATGAAAGAGTGGATGGATTGAGTGAATTCTTCCCAAATCCTCTCAGCAAAGTCAATGTTAGCACGATTAAAGATCCCCCAAAGAATCTGAAGTACCGGAGCTCTTGGTCTCTCAAAACCTGAAGTCTTTCCTGTGAGACACAAGTTGATGATTGTGGTGATTGCCCTCCATGGCTGATGCATTTCATTAGTGATCATAGTAGACAATGTCTTGACATCCTTAGGATAGCCCAGATCATTGATAAAGTTGATAAGACCTTCTGGTGTTGGTGGAGGAGTGAACGGATTGCTTTCAACGACTGGAGTGATCTGAAGTGCGTCTCTGATTGTGTCTTGAGTAAGTTCGAACCATTGTTCATCAATCTGATAGCTGTATTTAGCAGTGATTCTGTCATATCGAACCGTATCCCAGAATTGCTGAATGTAGATGGATGGTATAGTGGAGCAGGCGGTGAACGCACTGAAGAAATTGGTTTGATTCAGTATGTCCACAACAATCTTGTAGATGGGATTGTGTTGAAACTTGTCCATATCCAAATAGCAGTTGCTCTTTCCAATAGGGACCCAGTTGTTGTAAGGTAGGATTTGATCATCTGTGCGAGTGGGTGGTGGAAAAGCAGGAGCTTGTTCAGCAGGAGCATTAACGTCAGCCATTGTAACTGCACAATCACATCAACAGGAAATATACATACAGAGGAGTGATGTTAGATGTGAGTTTCTGTTAGAGATTAAGACATACAAGTACTTTATCCAAGGCACAGGGACACAATGATCTTGTTACTGTGATGGTCAACTGGGTGGTCAACTCTAGAGTCATCAAACGTCAGCTCATCCATGAGAAGACACAACCCCGTGATCAAGGCACAGTGATCAAAATGTATTCAAACAAGGCACAGACAAGACAAAACACAATATTCAAATCGCAACAGACAAAACGTAGCTGGTCAAGTCACAATGCCCAAAACGCAGGGATAACCAAAACGCAGTCAGACAAATCGCAGTTCTCAAAACGCAAAGATGATCAAAACGCAAGAAGCAAATCGCAAGAAGCAAATCGCAACTCTCAAAACGCAGAAATATAATATTCATCAATGTCAAATCGCAACATTTTGAATTTTTTTTGGCAGAGTGGGTCCTACGTGATACTAATTAAATATTCTTCATTGACCAAACGGCAATGATTGCGATTTGCCCTGATTAAATACTATTTTAATCAAAACGAAGTGAGGATCAGAACAGTCAAAATGCAGTGATGAACTAACCAGACAAAACGCACCGAGGAGTATAATAATCAAAATGCAATCATGAACCGTACACCAAATCGCAATCAAGAATACTCAACCAAAACGCAAGTAATAACAGTCTACCAAAACGCAAGTAAGTACAGTTTACCAAAACGCAATCAAGATCATTTTAATCAAAACGTAGTCAAGAACCAAACACCAAATTGCAATCAAGAAAATTTAACTATTTCGCAGCCAAGAGCAATCAATACACATAACAACAAACTACTTAATTCAGGCAAACTTCAAGGCAAGAACAACTCAAACATACTGTAACATCCTGTAAAAATCCCCAGTTATTAATAAACGTTAATCAAGGATTAATTACATATTACTATTCACACACCCATTTTTAGACAAAATTTAAAACTTTTGCTTACACTGTGCAACAACAAATCAGTATATGTTATATGATTCACATTTTCCCTTGGAACGAGCTCACACACATACCATGATATTTTGGATCGTGTACAAGTCAAACCTGGATATCATCTTGGTCACCACAACAACACAACACACTCACAACCCGCCCCAAGTCCCACATTTCTCTTATTGGGCCTACAACACCAATTTGAGCCCAACGACACCTAATGGGCCACGTTAATCCCTAAGCCAATTATCTAAACCCATAATACACCAAACAGACCCTAATAACTTACAATTGGGCCTAACCAAACTCTAAGCCCAAACCAAGCCCAATACATTAAAATTTACTTAATATACAAACGCAAATCACCTTTACTTTGGCTCGATTACTCACAATCCGTACACACAACTTATGTAACAAATTGCACCACTCGATTGTTCATACTCCAAAGAATCCTGATCAACTAAAATACATAACATATACGTATATATGAACAGTGAACCAAGGGCAAAGCTTGATGGGTTCACTCATTTCTCAAACAATCCAAACTTGATCAAAAGTTTTCCTAAACGATTTATAACAAGTTCTTTGGTATTCTAAACATTCTCAAATGACTCCCTAAGTGTGTTACACATCTCTTATATCCTTCTAAACCTTAAACATACCCTAAAACCCATAACTCGATCACCACTTTATGTTTTGGTCACGTTAGAAGTGACTTTGGACCCATTGGAGTTCTAGCTCAAACACGCCCTTGATATACTTGTTTGTATCATCCAAGCACAACACATAACATATTGCTTGGTTCCTTAGCTCACATGTACACGAAATAAAATGGTTTCTAGAACCCCTTGGCCTCGTCACTCTCTCCAAACGAGACTACATACACTTGTAACTCAAATTGTATATCACTCAAGTACCTCTAGGACCTATACTACTTCCCCCCTCATCCTTTATCCTCTTCCAAATTCCTTTTGCCTCCCCAACTTGTCCCTATCTCACCCAAGTTGCATATATACAACCCCATGCAAACATATACTTCACGTAAACACTTAAACGCACACACAATCTCTTTTGTTCCTGTGAACCTAACGAAAATAACAAGGCCAAGTTCCAAGCAATTCCTAGCGTGTCAAAGTCATCCAAGGGTCTCTCTCAAGTCCTAGTAGTGCATACAATCAAGTCACAAAGCCCTCACCTCTTTTCCTCATCCAACAGTTGAGATATCACCTACCTTTTAAAGGTGTTGTAAGTTTTCTTCAACACTTAGTTAATTTTATGATACCATGAAACGTATGATAACATATTGAAACACGTTAAGCTTTATACCTTGTTTCCTAACCTCTCGTTAAATTTAAAACACACAAACAAGCTCACTCAAATCTCTACATACCCAAAAATGGGTCTAAACACATGTTACACACTCACGTTAACATTTAGTCCCCTAATATCACACGTATGAAAAGTGTTGTGAACTATGTCACGATTATGCTAAGTATAAAAATCTCCACAGGAACTATTTTGTCATTAGAAATGCTCTCGTAAAACTTTATCCAATCGTACACAATACCAGATAAATTGTATAACTTGTTTCTTTATATACTAGACTAACAGGAGATACCAATGAATCACCATAACAAACTCATTTGACCAGTTTCACAAGCTCAAGCTTACCCGCTCAGTTTCAAAACACTTAAAAACCCTTAACGGGCCTAAAGCCCATAAGCTCTTAAATAAGTAATTTCGTTTTAAGCACTATATAAGCTAAGGTATAAATTGGAATAAGTCCATATTAAGCCCATGAAACAAACCCCAAAGCCTCAAGTCCATTGGGCCACTAAAAACATCATTGGGCCTTAGTTAGTCACGTAAGGCCTAATAGCTCAAATAAGCTCATAACACCCCAAATAAGCTATTATAAAGGCTCAATAAGCTTCTGGAAGTAAATTAAGCTAATAGAAAGGAGATCATAAGCTAAACATTGATTTTGGGCTAAAAATGCAAATTTGTAAAGTAAAAGGGTCGAATATGTCAATTCTGAAACTTGAGGGTTAAAACTGCCAAATCTGTAAACTAAGGGCATAAACAAAATATATGGATGTTTTTGAGTCAAAAATGTAAATTTGGAAGTACATGGACTTGAAGTGTACATTTAAAATGGAAAAAGGACTATTTTTGCAAAATATTTAAATACAAGGGCTAAAGTTGCCAACTTGATGAAATTAAGGTTAAAGTAGTATTTTCAGTAAACTAAGGATACTTATTGACTATTTTGATACTATAAGTACTAAAATATCACATTTTATTAACAAAGGACTAAATGTATAAATTTGTAAAGTTAAAGGACTAATCTTGTAAATATTCATGAAAGGGTGTCAAAACTA
Source organism: Chrysanthemum lavandulifolium (assembly GCA_022545495.1). NCBI lineage: Eukaryota > Viridiplantae > Streptophyta > Magnoliopsida > Asterales > Asteraceae > Chrysanthemum > Chrysanthemum lavandulifolium. The sequence goes on along the minus strand of CM040242.1, from coordinate 108,087,377 downwards.
CCAAAATGGTAATTTAAGGATGGAAATGAAATAACTAATAACAAAGGGCGATAAAATGTCATTTTTGATAATTAAAGTTAAAAATGTAATTATGATAAAGTTAAAGGACTAAATGTGTAACATTTCATAAACGTATATCAAAACTGTCACTTTTGATAACTTGAAGGTAAAAAATTGGAAATCATTAATGATATTGAAAACATTTGAATACTTGAGCCAAAAGTGTAATTTTACCAAATTACAAGGACTAAAAATGTAAATATTCCCCGTAAAAGTCAAAAAGGTAGATTTCTCATAACTTGAAGGTACACACAATAATATTATAAATTTATATACCCACACCGATGTTACATGAAGCCTACACTAAAAAGATTGCCAAACAAATTTTAAGCTTGTCGCTACAAACTTTTGTAGAGACTGCATTCACCAAATATAAAACACATACGGAGATAAGCAAATATTATTCGTAATATTGTTTTTGAACTTTAAGTATTATAAACATTTCAAAACCACCCAAACCACCAAAAATCTGAGTTATTCACTATTATTCAGGTTGTGTGTTGGAGCCGTTCCCGAGTTGCACTTGATATCATTTGCTTATCCACACTTACCCCCAATGAAGGTGAGTTCACAGTCCCACATTTGACATGTTTTACAAACCCGTGGGGAGATACATGCTACAAACAGAACACAAGTGTTTTTATGTATGATATCCTGAATGTTATTGCATAAGACACGTTGTTGCCCCTATAAAGCCCCTCTTATCATGAACCTTAGTCACTTGCGAGTGAACGCGAATACTGTGAATAGATCTATTGGAAGTTGACAGCCCATTTGAGCTAGATGGATAAATAACCTTGTGCTAGCCAGATTGATAGCAAAATGCACATTATTTGACTTATACTAGGAGAATGGCAAGCTCCTACCCCGAGGGCACCCCTTATATTAACACACCAGTTAATGTTGAGTTCATGAGACTTATGGCAATATACATATTGATTTATTTGAATGTTTCACTTTGTGTTCAAATGATTATTAATACAAACACTACGGATTCACTCAACAATTTTGTTGACTTTTAGCATGTTTATCTCAGGTAATTAAAGCAGGAAATCAAGGCACGGAGTGGGCATTTTGACCATGCGTCATTGGTGTAAACAAAAATTTATCAGTCATCACAAACACTATTGTCATTTCTATTTTGCTAAACATTGGAAACGCTTTCGCATTTGAATTGAATAAATAATGACTTTTAAAACGTCTCTTTTGAGTCGTTTTCTATGATTATGACTGTGATCCTCTACGTAATACCCCAAATTAGTCTTCCGATGTGATTATGAAATTTTGAGGGTGTTACAGATTGGCATCAGAGCCAGAATTATAGAGAACCAAGTGTATTCTAAAACACTGGACTATAATTACGTTTTTTCTAAACGGACCAGTTTACACCACACCCGCCAGCCCTCCGTGCCTACGTACTTACAACACCGTGTTAAGATGTTGCACACACCACACCCCCGGATTACCTCTTAACGAAGTTTGCATATTTACATAAGTTTATATTTACTAATAATTGGGTTATTACAGTACTATGTCTTCTCCACACCACACCTCCTCCTCATCAGAGGCAGATATCGAAGACACCCTATCCTCTACCATGGCCCTGATACCCCACACTACATTGACCCTCGTGATGTCGAGAGTTTGGTCTAGTGAAACGGAACCCTTTGAGGATGGTGAAGTAGTTCCTACTCCTGCAGTGTCATTCACAGTGCCGACATATACACCCTCACCAAACGACCCATATGTGCAAGCTATGCAGGCACATATCTCATCCCCGTTGACACGTGATCAATACCTAGAATCCCAACAATGGTTACCCGCACCTAGCGTAGAAATTCTCCCTAATCCCCCAATATCACCCATAGTATCAACTGGCAACCCTAGTTCCCCATCTTCAGATGATCGGATCGCCCAAACTTGGGAATGGACCCCTGCCCCAAGAGCAGAAACTTCTCCACCTACACCACCACCACCACAGGTCTTTAGAGGCCGCCGAGTCAGGGTCCTCCATCCCTATGAACCCGAACCGTTTATGAGGCCATTTTGGAGACATCCAAATGGTCCTGTCAGGATACACACTCCCCACAGAATCATGCGAGCACCCAGAGTCCCTGTTGCATCATCATCACCCACATCGCCTTTGGATCTATTTGGAGCATCACCACCATCTTCTCCTGATATATCACCACCAGTGTCACCTCCTCCTCCACCAGTTATGCCGGACCACCTCTTTAATGCGGTTACTCAGACTTATCCTCTGGCACCTCACCAGATCACTCCTCCCACCTCACCACCAGAAGATGCAATGTCCCGCACTTCTTCTTACCTGCCGCTTCCGCCAGGGTTCTTCCCGCCAGGAAGGGTCTACGAGACCGGAGAATCTTCCAGAGCCGCGGTAGCCCCCGACCATATCATGACGCAACTAGATTATCATGCAGGGCGGATAGATGCCCCAGAGGCACTCATATCAGATGTACAAGCCAGACAGCAGGCATTACAAGATCAGATGTCGGAGCTTAGAGAGAATACCGAGTAGACTCCTAGAAGTTAGACGTAGATTGCACCTTGTATAGTTTTGAGGCATCCAGCCTATTGTATGTAACTTAATAAGAGACCTTGCATCGTTTTGTTGTGTGACATAAATAAATCAAGTTATTAATGTTATGTTATGGTTGTGGTTTTTACTATATATTGATGTTGGTTTATACTTCTATGGTTGTTATCTTACATTCATGTGTGTTGTGAATTGTATTCAGACATGTCGTGATGATACTTATGATTATGATGATTCTTTATGTGTTGTGTCTGAGTTATAAATAAGTGTTTCAGGAGAGAACTTGATGAATGTAGAAAAAGTTACTCAAACACAACTTTTGTAGATGATGATTCAGTTTGTTCCTTAGTAATCCCATACAAAGTGCTAATCACCCCTATACACACATATAATGATCTCTGAACATGCGGTGATTTTGGGATGTATATAGACATCAATAGACATAATTCACATAACAATAATATTATCATGACATAAACTTTACTTGAGATATTCCAGCATGGTCCTAATGTAACAATCTAAAATTGTGCTTTCTTGTTGTATTGATAGAAACATGGCACACACAAGGAAAGCAACTACCCCACCGACCCCGACACCAGCTCCAGCAATGACCCCGAAAGATATCTGGAAAATGATAGCTGATGGCGTGGCAGCTGCAATTGAAACTCAAACAACTCCAGTGGCCCGTTCAAGCAGTAACAACCGGTCCACTAAAGAAAGCATGACTGTTACCCCACGCAAGTGTACCTTCAAAGATTTTATGAGCTGCCAATCAGCTTATTTTAAGGGTACCGAGGGAGTAACCGAACTAACCCGATGGTTTGAGCGTTCTGAAATTGTGTTCATGAGAAGCGGTTGCCCTGACAACTGCAAGGTCACATATGCTACGGGAACCCTACTAGAATGAGGCCCAATCATGGTGGAACGCCATAACGCAAACTATGGGTACTGAGGAAGCACATCGGATCTCTTGGTCCGAACTCAAGCAAAAAATATTAAAGGAATATTGTCCCTGTACTGAGGTCAAGAACTTGGAAGATGAATTTCACAATTTGGTTGTAAAAGGAGTTGACCTAAGAACCTACAACAGAAGGTTCCAAGAATTGGTTGCACGGTGCCCAAATATGGTGCCAGATCTTGACAGAACGTTAGAAAAGTACCTTGAGGGACTACCTCAGAGTATCGAAGGGAATGTTACTGCATCCAAGCCACCAACACTTGAAGAGGCGATGATCATTGCCCAAAAGCTACTGGATCGGGAAATTAAGCGTAAATCAACCATGGGAAATAATGATCTTAAACGAAAGCATGATGATCAGAAACCACCCCTCACAGCAGCAATAGATATCACAACAACAACAACCACAGTAATCACAACAACAACCACCGTAACAACAACTACCAACAAAACCGCAACAACCACCATCACAAACAAAACCGCAGGCAGGAAGCTGCCAAGGCATATGTTGCGGCACCAAATGACAGGATTCCTTACGCTGGGAGCCAACCCCTGTGTAACCAATGCAAGATGCACCACACAGGACCTTGCACTTCTAAGTGCGGAAAGTGCCGAAGGACAGGTCACAAGACTGTTGATTGCAAGGCTACCGATGCAAATGCACAACCAGTGACTGTGGTATGCCACCGATGCGGAGAAAGGGGGCATTACAAGAACTATTGCAAGAGTGTATGCACTGGGAGATGGAAATGTACCATGAGACCCTGACGTTGTCACGGATACGTTTTTAATTAATCACCAAAGTGCCAAAGTTTTATTTGATTCTGGTTCCGATAAGAGCTTTGTGTATACTTCCTTTGCTTCTCTATTAAACATTAATCCAACTAAGTTAGACGTCACTTATGAAGTCGAAATAGCTAATGGGGTCATAATAGGCACAAACACCGTAATCCAAGGTTGCACTATAATCTTACACAACAAACCTTTTCTAATCGACCTCATGCCTATCCAGCTTGGTAGTTATCACATTGTTATTGGTATGGATTGGCTATCTTAACACCATGCTAGAATAGTTGTGACGAGAAAACCGTCCATATTCATTTAGACGATGGAACCCTTATCGTCTAAGGCGACCGAAGCAAGTCCCGATTTGGTATTATGTCGTTTATCTGAACAGTGAAGTGCATGAATTAGGGTTGTCAAGTGTTTATGGTTCAAGTGACGGAAAATAAGTTGGGAGAAAAGCGTATTGAAGACATGCCTGTAGTCAAAGATTTTCCTGAAGTATTTCCAGAAGATCTACCCGGCCTACCGCCAATTTGTCAAGTAGAATTTCAAATTGACTTAGTTCCAGGAGCGGCACCAGTGGCTAAAGCACCTTATAGGTTAGCACCATCCGAGATGGAAGAATTGTCTGAACAGTTGAAAGAACTGTCGGAAAAAGGATTCATTCGACCAAGTTCATCACCCTGGGGAGCTCCAGTGCTGTTCCTCAAAAAGAAGGACGGATCATTCCGAATGTGTATCGATTACAGGGAATTGAACAAACTTACAGTAAAGAATCGGTATCCGCTACCAAGGGTTGATGATTTATTCGATCAGTTACAAGGTTCGAGCATTTACTCGAAGATCGACTTAAGGTCGGGATATCACCAACTGAGATTTCGAGAAGAAGACATCCCCAAGACTGCTTTCAGAATACGCTATGGTCATTACGAGTTTCAAGTGATGCCATTTGGTTTGACCAACGCACCTGCAGTATTCATGGAGCCAATAATAAGACCATAAACCTTCAAAAACCAAAATTTTGATCTAAACTAACCAAGAAAACGCACATACAACCTAGCTAATCAAACCATGGGCTCTGATACCAATTGTATGATATTGGATATCATAACACAAGGTCAGATTTAAAGTTAGGCTGATTTATAGAGAGAGAAAGTGGGAGTTCTAGTGAGAGAAAGTGAAGTTGTATGATTAAGATCAAATGAACATCCAACCCTTTCCCATGGCTGGGAAAGGGTATATATACAAGACATAAAACGCCCCTACATAGGCTGTAGAGTAGGCTGACAGTAGGTAAAGACCCGACCCGACTCCACGGGTGATACGCTAACTAAACTAATACTACTAAGCCTACGAGCTAACTTATGCTAGACATAACTTGGGGTGACCGAGTCTTTCATATGGATTTTCATAATCCTAACAGACCCCCACCATGTCTATCACACTACTCTTCATGACCCCATCACAGTAAGAATTGCCGTCTTCATTGAAATAATCTCACCAACTCGTGTCACTCGAAATTCCAAACTCATTCATCGAGACCCATTACAAATGGAACTCTTTGAAATGTTCCCTATGTACAAAAAGTGGGAAAAAATCCTTAGAGAAAATTTCATTTGTCTAGTCGGCAACAAAGATCACCCCAATGCTTGTCTTGTCTACATGATCTATTGTCTCATCAATAGAACTCCTTTCAACCTCGCCTACTACATGGTCAAGAGAATGGCTAGTGTCTTTCGAACCGAGAAAATGGTACTCCCCTATGCAATGCTTCTCACTCGTCTCTCAAGGTTCGTGAATGGAATGCAACCTTCTCCTATGAACGATGACCACTTTCTTTGTGATCATGTCATGGTACCTCTCACCGAGGGATATACAAAGAGGTTCATGGTTGAAGGAAAAAGCCCACATCCTCCCACCGACTCTTGATGAAGTTGAAGTTGATCCTAATAACCCAATCTAAAACTATCAACTCGATCCCATCACACACATTGATCAACTCCCATGAATTCACAATGAAACCGAGGAGTTCAAGCAAACCAAGGGTATGTTCAAGTGTCTCACTCACTTCATATAAAACATGGGAAAGAAGAAGAGGTGAAGAGGAAATGAATGTTGTTGATTGAACAAGCTTAAAACAATTTGGTGAATGTTTTAAAACAATTTCGGTAATGTGTCATTTGAAACATGTAATGTCTATGATACTATGTCTCTCACGTATGGTAATGCTAGATGGTAGCATGATGGGTAAAACAAAAACACTTGTAGTAAATTAAGTAACCTACTAGGAAATTTTACCACTCATGATCATATATCAAAAGTTGGTCTTTATCTCATTTGATTATCTATATGTGGTCCTTACGTGCTCTACTTGCTATATTAGACTTGCATCTATGTATAATTGTTGCTTGAATCACTAGAAATTATATTCGACAAGTGAGAAATTTTTTGATGAGCCCAATGTGAAGCGATTTGTCTCAGAAGCCGGATCCCTTAGGTATAACGGGCTGAATCCTTTTTATAAAGGATCCGACAGATCTGGGCAAACTGAGATACTTAGATGTCACTTTTCACCCTTCTCAACCTTCCAAAACCTCATTACACTAGTTATCCAACTCCTACTAGTCACATTTGAGCTAACCTAGAGGTTAGTAGCTCTTTTGATCCCTTAGGAATAACTTAAGTTTCTTCTGAGATGTTTATGATTTATCATCTCTAAGATTATCACCATTTTCCAGTTCAAAACTTACACCATCTTTCTCTGAACCTAATCCACCTACTCTCATATTAATTTTATTTTTCACAAATTTATTTTACCCATTTTTCCCTCAAAATGCTCTAAAATCAATTTTTGATTTCTTATAATTTTTAAGAATTTGTATACTTTCTTCTTGACCACCATCTAACTTCTATCTTTAGTAAACACCTCCTAAACAAACTATTTTCACTCTTGAACATTTATTGATCCTCCTTAGGTCTTATATCTCCATAAAACTCATCATTGAGTATCTTTCCATCATTATATTCAACACTCAGAATATCTTACACTTAAGAAACCTCATTTCAATCTTAATACCAACCTGCACAAGCTATAACTCTTAAATGCTTAACCATTTTTCTGTCCTTTCTGTTCTGTCAACCAGATCCCTTGGCTAAAGCTAGCCGGATCCCTTTTGAAAGGGATCTGATGGATCCGGGCATACAGAGACAGTTGTAAACTGCTTTCAGTCATTCAGTAATCCTCTTTACCCACTCCAACACTCCTATTCCTATCTCAACTCAACCCACATGAGTTTCTGTTGGATCATAGATTTGGTTGATTATGTGATTCGGGAGGTCGGGTATGATGGAAGTATAAAACATCCATGGTTAGTGAGAGAGAGTAGAGAGAGAAGGGAAACTAGTGTTTATTATTGAAATGAAAGAGTAAAGTTACACAATAAGTCTCACCCCTCCATGGAAGTATGGAGGGGTGTATATTGCCCATTATACGCACCACTTTACAATAATGACAATATTAGAGCCTGCGTATAAGGCTTACATGATAACTAATGTAATCCCGTAAATGTCGTTCCATTTACTTGTTAGGAGCGATCCCAACAATCTTCCCCCAATGGGGCGACATAATGGATTACTTACAACATTTCCTACAAGTACAAATACAAGGAAAATAAAGTCTTCATAAGCTCTTCAAATGCTGAGGATGACGGCGGTTGACGCTATTTTTCTTCACCTTGTACCTCGACTTGAGAACTTTTTCTTCACTTGTAGGCAAATGATGTAATATGTATGAATTGGATTAACTTCCCTCCAATTCATATTGCATGTCTTTAGCAGCTTATTTGTACACTTCTTTTTGGCGAAGTTTCTAAATCAGTTTCCCCCAAACTGAAAATATTCTTCAGCAGATTCGAAACTTTGATGTAGTAGACATGTCTTCTAACTTTTAAAGTTTTACGTGCGTAGCGGAATTTGTAGATGAACAGTAAACCACACCAGTCAAATCTGACTAGTCACGTAATCACAGCTGTGCACAATGCGGAAAATCCGTTCGGGGGTAACAGGCAAGAAATCAACAAGATCTTCTTACGTATGTAGACGCTTCACACCAAACAACCTACGAAAGATGAAATAACAACTTCTTCCCCCTGATTGTTGCGGTCTATCGGAAAACAAATCACTTGTGTATGTATGAATACTCGATAATATGACCGTGTGTGAGGCATCATAATGCGGTGAAAGCATCATATGTAGGTAACTTCACACAAAACACCTCGTGAAAGTTGAGATGATAACACCAAAGTAAGACGTTTGAACCACTGATCGTCTCATTTCTTCCCCATGATTGCAAAAACTCATGGAGGAAAAGGGTTTTCGCAAAGAAGTCAAAGAAAGCACAGAACACCCACTCTCTCTTCCCCCTGATGTTTTCTGTGAATCGGAATATACCACGTATGTTGACGATGAAATTGGAGACAGCGTAACTGTGTATATCCAATTAATCGAATATGTGTGAAGTACCATAAATATCCCATGAGAATTAACTGCTGATAAACTTCTCTACTCTTTTATACTCCTCTCAGCTAACTCTTTAGCGACCCCATTATCATTCTGACGGCTCTTTGTAGTGAGTACTGATGGATAAAACCCAATATGATGAAATTAAGACTGAAATAAAATAACCCGAACTTGTGACTTAAACTTGCACTATTGTCTGACTAAGAACCAATACTGAGAATTTCAATAAAGGTAGAATCATATACACACCCAACCATCCTTAACTGTATATGAACTTTTCTCGAATTATCCACAGCTTTTTGTGACACTTGAGCACTACAACATAACTCCTTTAAAGTGATAGCTATACACTATGAGAACTACAACGTAACTCCTTACATCAGGTATAACTAGACAAATACTCAAACAAGGATCTCGAAGAATCATGCATCCAACCAACCCCGATATCTTCAGATACTAAGTACACGCACCCATGAAATGCCACTTAAACCTCAAATAAATAAGAATGAATTAACGCCGTAGTCACATCTTGTGGTTAAATGCCCAAAACTAGCCTTTGTTACATGGTTACTAATGAACTTTGATAATGGTTTTATCCCGATCTTGTCAAAAATGAATCCCCAAAAAATAATTAACTACGACATTTCGAACCCCAAATATAACCAAAAATTTGGCTAAGCCCTTTATAAACCAAAGATTCGTATAGCTCCATTATAAACAGTCCGGTAGATAGACAAATTTGTTAATACAAATAAGCCGTAAAAACGTTTATTTATATTTTACGATCTTCAAATGTTTTGTCGATAACAAACGTAAAATCATTTTAACGAAACAAATAAAATACGTAAATGGTTTGAGCTATTAGTTTCTAACACACTTACGTTTTCACATAAAACACTAAAACAAGTATAAGTGATTTTATGATTACATATGTACAACAACTAGTGTTTACATATTTGGGTAAAATATACACATAACTAGTATGTAGTATATTGGGTAATATAAATGGGTAGAAACTTAAGTATCATAACCCATTGACCAAATACATTGAATGTAGTTGAGTACAACCCAAGGTCCATGACCCATATCCATGGAGCTTGACCCATAACCCATTGCATGACATCATGCTTATGTCATATATGGATAATATCCATAACCCATGGTATTGAACCATACCTATTTGACTAGGTGCATTGCACTCATAAGATACATTGTATCTAGTAAAAGATCCATGGATCAACCCATAACCCAAGACCCATAACCAAAATACCCATGGGCAAAGAGGAGAGTCCCACGGATCCCTAGCTTTACGCTAGACGAATCCCTTGTGGGAGGAATCCGTGGGATCCGGGGAACAGTAGGCATTTTCTCTCTATAAATAGTGAGCCATTTCTTCATTGTTTCTCACCCCTTTCTAACATACTTTCTCCCTGAGTTAAAAACTCTCTAACCCCAGATCCAAGTGATCTATGTTTGTAGTTTTGTTTTTGTGTGATTCTCTAGGTTCCTTTTAAAGGCGAGATCACCACCTTTGAAGTCAAGCAAGCTCAAGTCCATGAGTTGCCATGCTTCCTCATCATCAAGACTACTGAAGTCCTCTTGTTGATGGTTCTTTTCTTTCTTCTAAGAAGTGTAGTGTTGAAGACATTAGTGAAAGATGTCTCAAGTGTCAAGACGAAGACATTAGTGAAAAGTGTCGATCGTCCGTATTGTAGGCATTAGTGAAAGGTGCCTAGAAGTCAAGTCACAAGACATTAGTGAAGGGTGTCTTGAAGATCTAGTTAAAGGCATTAGTGAAAGGTGCCTTAGATGTACATTCAATATGGTGTGTTTCGATGTACAAGATAGATTAGTATTGGATCCAAGGATATTGATATCCTTGATGATGTTGTAATAAGGAGTTGGTCTCCTTTGGGGTTAGTCGTTGGTGTAGTGTTGGGTAGTAGTTCCTCCATTGTAATGGAACTCGGTATCTAGCCTAGTACCGGATAAAGGGTAGGCGACGTTGTGGTAGGTGTGGTTCACCTTGGTGTGAAAGAACTGTTGGAATCACTCGGGAGTGGAGTCTAAACCATAATCAAGTGTTAGTAATTAATATGTAATAGTTAGCTTTATTATGGCCTTTATGTTTGTTATTAAGGCGGGTAAGCTTGTCTAACATGTAGAAGGCCCATAGTTATAAACAGCTTAGGCCCTAAATCCCACTATCTAAGAATTAGGATGGGAACTAGGGTGTTGCCTAAAGCTTACATTACTGCCTATAAATACTCACCAACATATTCGTGTAAACCCTCATTTGATGGGTTGGTTGTTCAAGTTAGGCCCAAGCCCATAAAGGAAAGGAAGGGAACTTCTTTCTATAAATACTCTTGTAAACCCTCATTTGAGGTTGGTTGTTCAGTTTTCTTTCATTCATACTCACGCCTAACCTTTCTTATTTCTTACGTGTATGTGTGTTTGTTTACTTGTTCAATCGCCTTATCTCTTTCTATATTACTTGTGTTTGTAAAACTAGTGACCTAACGATGGTATCAATCGCCTACTAGTTGGGTGAATCGTGTTTGTTTTGAAGTGGGTTTGGTCCTACGCCTAAAACGCACCTTGATACTTTGGTTCGCTTAAAACTTGTTTTTACACTTTTTAATCCAAGATTCTTGTACTTTCAATGTTTTAAGGTGTTAAAATACTTGTTTTGGCAAAAGTTTCAAACTTTATCGTGGATAGTTGTTTTGATCTTGTTTTTAAGCGTGGGTTTCATCCTACTAAATAATCGTTTTAGAGGCTTTGGTTCATCAAGTTTCACACTTTTGTGTATTTTGGTGTTATTGAAGCTATTTTATCACACAAAAGCGGTTTAGAAACACTTTTGGACGAATCAAAATTTTGAGCATTCCTACGCGTAGTAAAACCCTAAAACTACGCGTAAGTGCTTCCTTGGTTTGATCTTCATTTTCGTGGTTTATTCCGTGTTTTCTTACTTGGATAAGTCCGAAAATCGTCGACTTTGGATATCTTTTGCCTTTGTGATAGTGTAAAAGATCATTTGGGCAAAACCCTAAAATTACGCATAAGCATAAGCTTACGGCGTGAAATCGCATAAGATTCACTACGCGTAAACCTAGTTCTACGCATAAGAAAATCCTCGCCTAACTTTCTCGCCTAACTTTTGTCTCGCATAACTTTAGTGCTTTTTCCTACTTACGCGTAAGCTAAATCCTCTGCGTAACTCCTCATTGTTACGCGTAACTTTGGTGTTTTACGCATAAGTGCTACTTGGTTCTTGTCTTTTCTCGCCTAAGGACACTTCATCAACAAAGGTTCATTCGACTACAAAGATCCATTTTACTACACAAGTTTATCAACATGTCTCAACCACCATACTCTAACTATTTCCCTCACACTTATAATCATCAACAACAACAACAATTAACTCCACAACATCAACAATGGAATCAACAACAAGCTATTTATCAACAACAATTTAATCAACAACATAATCCACAAATTGGTGCAATTCCACCACCACAAATGGTTCAAACACCACCAAGCCTTCAAGTTCAACCCTACACAAATGATTTCAATCAACATCCATCAAGGAACACTATGAAGGAACCCACTTGGTTTGCAAAGATGTGTGAAGCTTTAAGCGACCAACAATCAATTCATGAAGTGGATCACTTGATAGACCTCAATGCTCACTCCGAAACTACGATCAATGGGTGATAAGGTTCTTTAGGTTTTGTGATCGAAGAAGCCACATGGAAAGTTCTTAAAGAAGGTTATCTTGGAAGGTCCATTTGAGATGCCTCTTGTCATTGTGCAGGAGATCCTAATCTTTGTTCCACCAAGAGATGAACAAACCAACATTGCTCTTGTTGCGAGATCTAAATGCTCTGAACTTCTACACTATGAAGGCGATGAACTTGCAATGGAATACATCCTCTTAGGATTACCAAACCCAATTCTTCGTAGTGTTGATGCTCAAAAGCGCACAAAAATGTGGGATCATATTCGTCTTCTTATGGAAGGATCATACTCAATCGGGAGGATTTGGAATCCAAAATTTACTTGGCTTATGAACACTTCATGATTGAACACGGAGAGACACTAGAGTCCTATCATCATCGATTTTCGAGACATCATCAATGATTTGGATAAACACAACATCATCATGCCAAGAATTGCGGTGAATACTAAGTTTACGAGTAGTCTTGGTCACGAATGGGAGAAGTATGTCATTTTCTCCGTCAAGCGAAGAATATGCATCATTCTACTTATGGATTGTTGTACGATTACTTGAAGCCTCATGAAAAGGAAGTTGATCGGGAAAGGATTCTCCGTGCTCAAATTGCTAAGCGATCACATCCGGATAATCAACAACTTGCCTTGTATGCTCAGCGAATTATCCTCTCGACCGACAACTCAACCAAGCTGCTTCAAACACACCTTCACGGCAACAACCTCAACAAAATCAATTGGTTCCATACAACAACAACAATGCTCAAGCATATGTCGATTGAAGCGCGAGAAATCGATCCGTTCGAAGCATTGCAACAAGGATTTGTGATGATTGCTAATGCTTTTGGCGTTACACCAACAAATCCAACAATCGTATTCGTTCCTCATCTAACACACGGACTCAAGTTGTTGTGAACAATGGACGTGTTGAAGTTGAGAATCGTGATTATGGTCGTCGGATGGGCGGTGGTCAAGGGTTTAATCTTGTGGGTAGGAATAACAATGAGCTCAAGTGGTGGAGCAGGAAATGCTCGAGAATCGGTTAAATGGTCTTAGATGCTACAAGCGCAATGAGAAGGACACTGGCTAATGCATGCCCAAAGCCGAGGACTAGGGGCGGTGCTTATTTCAAAGAGGCTTTACTTTTGGCTCTTAAGGATGAAGTGGTGGATCTCTCACGGACAAAACGAGCTTTATGGCGGATCTGAGACTCGGATGATGATATGGAGGACTTGCGAGGCCAATCATTTATTATGTTGATGGCTAATATGCAAGAGTTACACATGAGTGAAACAGGCCCGGTGTATGACACGATGGCTTGTCTCGGTGCCGAACAAACCATCATCATATCTCGAACTAATATCTCCGTCAATATCGAATCCGCAAGCGGCTCGGAATGTTCAAAATGAGTCATCTACATCTCATTCGGCGATTTTCAAATAAACCCGTAGTTACATTTGACGATCAAGATGACTTTATGGTTTCCTTGATAATCAAATTGACTCGTGGTTATACTTGAGGATCTAAATAATGATCATGTTGTGACTCACGTTGAACACGTTGAACCTTTGCCTCATCGGATCTTGTTACATTGCTTAAAGACCAACAATCCCAAATTCTTTGAATGTGTTGCATTAAATCGGATCTTAAAAGTAAAAATGCCTTTGCTAACCAAGGATTTTGAATGCTTACAAATGCAACTCAACTTTTTCAAAACTCAAGAAAACCGTGAAAAAGGTTTTGAAGCCGCTTTGCAAAATCTCATCAAAGCGAAAAATATTTAGAAAGCGGATCGTGATCTAGCCGCCTCGAAGAATGCTTTGTTATGCGAATTAGAACAAGCTGAAACATGAACATAAAAAGCAAATTAACGCTCTCACCTTGGAAAATCAAAAAGCTAAAGGTGAGTTGTTAACTTGTCAAAAGCAGTTCTCCGCATACAAAAAGCATTCAACGAATCGGGTAGATGACCTTCTTGAAGAAATTATCGACTTGCAAAACAAACTTAAAGAGTTTAAAGCATTGTTTACAAACATGGTGAATCGATATGACTATTGAAAAGTTTACCTTAAAACCCAATCAAAAGGATATGGAAAAATCTAGGCGATTACAAACCAAAGCTTTCACTAAAACATTCAAACCAACTCACGAAGTTTCCGGTGAGAATACAAAATTGATAATCTTGTTATGAGTGTTGTTGAATATCATCGTCAAGAGGAATTAGATGCGAAGGCGAGTCGATCAAAATTAAAAACGTTGTTTACAACAAACCGTTTAACTATAAAAGCGGTCACTTTCGTCACACCAGCGGATTCTTCTAACACACCAAGGGTTATCATCAAAACACACGAGTCTTCTAATGTTAATCCCAAAGCAGTTATGCACAAACTTATGGTCCTTTACCTTCAATTAGTGAAGTAAACTCAAAACACGAAAATCGAAATATTCTTAGATATTTTGACATTTTCATGGTGACCTCAAAATTTTACAACATGAGATAGAATATCGTTACGAAATCAAAATTGAACACTTTCAATCGCCTCTGCGCGAGAACAAAGAGACATTTTTGGAAAAATCTTTTACCTAATGTTAAAAACTTGAAAAGTTGTGCATTAGCACAGGAGCAGGATTTTCATAAGGAACTTGGAACTATGAAGGTCGTTTTCGAGAAAGCGAAACATCTATTTCTAATACTAAGCGTAAAAGAAACTTTTGAGAAAAGATGTTGATCGACTCTTGGAAGACCTTATCTGTCTTGATGTCCATAATGTTGTGTTGTTTCATTCTTTGCCATATGCATCGATTATATCTCTGCGATATTGTTGAAAATGTTGTAGCTGTTGAGAACACCGATAATGTGCTTGGATCGAGTCTTTAAAAGCGAAAATAAGCGATTACTCAACGAAATTTACAATGCCAAGCGTCGTCTTCATTGGTGTGAAAAGATATTCACAATCATCAACTTAGTTTTCAAAAGAAAATCGCTCGGTTGAGTGCAAAATCTTCGATCCTAAAATTGAGCAAGCTGGATGATCAAAGCGTGTCTTTGAAAAGTCAAATCTCAAAATATGAACAAGAACTTTCAAAAGTTAAGCAGAATATGGTGTCATATTTGATTTGCTCAATAAGACTCGTCATGAAGCATCAAACGAACTTGATCACTATCTTGCTCACACTAGAGAAGTCATGAATTTTCTTTGGTAATATTAGTTACGAAAATCAAGATTTGATTCACACTATCTCTAAGTTAAGAGAAATGTTAGGAAAGTATGAACAACTTCCGCCTACCGTGATTAAGAGAATAGCACCGGTCACTTAGTAATCGTGAACCTAGAATCCCTACTTGCCAAATCACAAGTTGCTAATGTGTTTCCTCTCTTGAAAGCAGGAATAGTTGCGTCTTTTCCAAGCGTCCGCACTTCACGACCTAGGAGCACTCAATCGAAGAATAGGAAGTTGCGACCTAAGAAAAGATCAATAAGGAATGCTAAAGTAGAAGAACACCCTAGGACTATGAATAAGACTCATGTTGCTTCCACTATAGATGTTGCGTCGGCAAATGTAATAGAAATAGTGATGTAACGAATGCTAAACCGTTGAGCACTTTTGATATTGATCGATGCACCTTGTGTTATTTGTCGGAAAAGTATGAATTCGATTGTCATGACAAATGTGTTGCTAAAGCTATAATCTCTCATTTACGGAATCCTAAGAATCGGAATACCTCTAGGCCCACTAATCATTCTAAGTACGTGCTTGGTAGACCGCCTTCTTTAGATTCTAAGGCATGTGTTGTTATCTTTGTAGCTCGAGTTTCACCTCCTAAGAATGTAGTACCACCTAGTGCATTCACTAAGACTAAAGCAAAGAGTAGTTATAGATGGCGAAATGGATATATAACACACTAGGATTTAAATGGATGCCTAAAATTATTAATGTGTGTATGTCTAATATACGCTTGGAACCCTCTAACATTTGGGTTCCACATCTACTTCTATTCCATACGTGTAAATGCATGTGTAATCACGGTGTCTGAGATCATTCTGGATTGTTGATAGCGGATGTTCCCGACACATGACGAGCAACCTTAAGCTGTTATCAAACTTTATTGCAAAGTTCATTGGCTTTGTCGGGTTCGGGAGCGATCACCAGCGACTATCATGGGCTACGGAGATTATGTCAATGGGAACATCGAAATCGGTGGGGTTTACTATGTGGAAGGCCTCGGTCACAATCTGTTTTCGATGGGTCAATTTTGTGATGGAGATTTGGAGGTTGCTTTCGGGAGAAAACTTGTTTCATTCGTGATCTACAAGGAAATGACCTTATGTCGGCTCGCGTAATTCTAGTCTCTACACTATCTCTATGCAAGACATGGTTGCTTCCTCTCCCATCGCTTACTTTCAAAGGCAACATCTACAAAATCACGGCTATGGCACCGTCGTCTCTCACATCTAAACTTTCAAACCATCACCAACCTTGCTCGACACAAACTAGTTGAAGGACTCCCGATTCGGTATTCAAAAGATCACCTTTGCTCGACTGTGAACAAGGGAAAAGCACTCGTGCTCATTTTCCTTCAAAGGTGGAACACGACTCTCGACATGTGCTTCACCTTCTTCACATGGATTTGTGTGGCCCAATCGCGTGCAAGCGATCAATGGCAAGCGCTACATCTTAGTAATTGTTGATGACTACTCACGATGGACTTGGGTCTACTTTCTTGAAGCAAAGACCAAGCTCCACAAATGATCATCACCTTTCTCACAAAAATACGAGTTCGACTCCGCAACACCGTCGGGATAATCGAGCAGACAAAGGCGAATTTGTTAACAAAACCCTTCGTGAATTCTATGAGAAAGTGGGAATTGACATCAAACATCTATTGCACGTACACGAACAAAGCGGAGTTGTTGAAAAGCGAAACCGAGCGTTAGTGGAAGCTGCAAGAACAATGTTAATCAATGCTAAACTTCCAGTTACTTATGGGCGCGTATCTCTTGCATGCTATACTCAAAACCGTTCTATGATCACAAAGCATACAACAAAACACCTTCGAGCTTGTCCACAACTATAAACCGAACCTCAAACACTTTCATGTATTTGGATCCCTTTGCTATCCGAATAATGATCGTGATGATTTTGGAAAGCTCAAAGCCAAAGGCGATATTGGAGTCTTTATTGGATCTTGTGACAATTCTAAAGGTTTCGAATCGGAATCGTCGAACTAAGGAGGTAATGGAAGCGATTCATGCTCATTTGATGAACTCACGGAAATGGCTTACGAGTATAACGACTTAGAACCGGTCACAACCGTTTAAACTTCCTCAACCCCATCATCGGTGAACAAAGCCCCGACTAACTCGTCAACAAATGGAAAGGTTATTTGCTCCTACGTTACGTGGCGATATTGATGAGCGTGCTCGGTGTATCCATTGTTTCCATTGCACAACGATAATATTCCTATACGATACACTGCTACAACAACTCTTGTTGAAGATGCACCTACACGATTGACTCCAACACAGTGATTGAACACACCGCTTCCAACAATGATGAACGGTGATGATATTACGAATGAAGTACCCCACTGCGATTTTGATCCAAATCGTTCTTGACCCGTTTGCTAATGAGGCTGCTTGCACGGATGTCGCGGAATCTTCAACAAACCATTTGAATCCTCGAATCGCACAATGTATACCAACATCAACCCTCTACACACCGATGGACAAAAGACCATCCTCGGCTAACATTATTGGCAACCCGAATCAACCGATCGTTACGAGACAACGTCTTCGCACGGATGGTGAACATTGCATTTATGCACTCGCGTCGCCAATCGAGCCTAAAAACATTAAAGGCGCAATGACAAAAGACAAGCTGGATTGAATCCATGCGGGAAGAACTCAACCAATTCAAGCGTCTTGAAGTATGGGAGCGGTTGAAAGACCACAGGGGTCTCGTCATTGGTCTAAAATGGTTGGAAAAACAAATTGGATCTTTGAAGGGCGTCATCGAAACAAGTCACGTCTAGTTGCTAAGGGTTATCGTCGGGAAGAGGAATAGACTTTGAAGAATCTTTTGCTCCGGTTGCTCGTCTTGAGGTGTTCGGATATTTCTCGCGTTCGCGGCTCATATGAATATGACGGTCTTTCGGATGGATGTCAAAGCTGCGTTTCTCAATGGACAACGAAAAGCGGTTTATGTCGACCAACCCGGATGGATTCGTTGATCGAGTTCCCGAACCATGTCTACAAAGCGAACAAAGCTCTTTATGGTCTCAAACAAGCCCCTCGGGCATGGTGCGATAAGCTATCATCTTTCCTCATTGCTAATAATTTCACCAAAGGTTCGGTTGACCCAACTCTTTTTATACAATATCACGGGCACATATCTTAATTGTTCAAATTCGTGGATGACATCATTTTGGGTCTACACATAAAAGTTTTCAATCGCTTTTGCAAAACTAATGAAGAAAAATTTTGAAATGTCCATGATGGGTGAACTTACATTCTTTCTAGGATTGCAAGTTCATCAATCACCCGTGGTATTTTCTTGAGTCGATCAAATATGCCCTTGAGCTGTTAAACAAATTTGGAATGACAACTGTGACACTTATGCCACACCAATGGCTCATACCAAGAAGCTAGATCTTTGATTTACATGGGAAATTAGTTGACCTACCAAATACCAAGTATTATTGGGTCTCTCATGTATCTAACGACTAGCGAGACTGATATTGTCTTTGCCGTTTATCTATGCTCCCGTTATCGATCGCGACCAGCTGAAACCCACCTCTACGAGGCTAAAGAATCCTCCGATACATCAAGGGAACCATTAACTTGGGGATCGGTATCAGAAGGATTACGGTTTTGAACTAATCGCTTTTTGGGCGATCACGCGGGATGCTTAGACTCGAGGAAAAGTACTTGAGAGCTCTACAATTTCTCGGTGATAAGCGGTGTCTTGGCAATCAAAGAAGGATTGTACATATTGTCATCAACAAAGCGAGAATATGTAGCCATGTCGCGTGTTGTGCTCAAGTCATCGGATGAGAACACAACTCAAAGACTATGGTTACGTATTTGTGAGAATCCGATGTCTTTGCGACAATCGGTGCCATTGCGATCTCGTGCAACTCGATTCGACTTTCGAAATCAAAGCACATCGATCTTCGCTATCATTTCATCAAGGACCACGTGGAGCAGTGCCGTTGAATTATACTTTGTGGTCTTGAATACCAATTGGCGGATCTGCTCACCAAAGCCTTGCCTCCGCTAGGTTTAATGAGTTGGTCCACGGATTGGTATGAGGTGTTTGACTCAAGAGGAATTGGATGACCTCTTAAAAGCAGTCTTAAAACACATCAAACACCAAAACATCTTTTGTAAATAAATTTTTCAAAACAAAATACAAAAATATAAAATCTTATAAAACAACAAAAATATTCTTCTAATCTATAATCTTTCAACATGGCAAGTACATTTCTTCCTTCAACACTATAATCTTTCAAAATTCGGTATTTTTACGATCAAGTGTTGAGGGAGAAAAATATCATAGCTTGTTTCAAAACATCGTGTACTTGCATGTTATCATATCTCGGTTGTTTCTTTTAACAATGGTGGTGAAGTTTACGGTACAATGACACTCCTCGGACTAAAATTAATAACCTTTCATTATTTCTTAAGTCGGGGGGTGTCGTCAAGTTTCTTTCCTAAAAACTTTGTTTGGTAACCAAAATGGAAGTTAAATGGCTTTGTTTGAAAAAGGAAAAGGTGGAGGGACCAAAGCTGTCAAAATGTTAAAGTTAATTTTAATAAATACCTTCACCTAACTTCCACTTCACATTTATTACTCTAAACCTAACAAGATCCTCGCCTAAAATTCGTTCATCCTATCGTGTTTTTGATCATCATTTGTAAGTGGATTAATGTTTCTAACATGTTTTTAAACATTGGTTTTGATTTTCAAATGAATCCAACGGTCAAATCTACTTGATATGGGTGATTTTGTGTTCTTAACTTATGCGTATGAACACATGATCAATGTTATGTGTTTGTGGCTAAAAGATAATGTCAAAATGTTTTAAAACATCAATGATATGTTTTCTATCCTCAAAACAAACCCGAAAGCGAATTGAATGACTTTGAAAATTAGGGTTTATGCGTGGTTTTGGGTATTTTCAAATGTGAATGTTTTGGTCAAAAGATTGTTGGGTTATGTTCTTATGATGTTGAATTGATGATATCCTTGCTCTATAACCACCGAAACTCTAAATTATTAACAATTTGGAATTAGGGTTTAAAGTTCTATAGTTTGGGTATTTTGATTCATCATGAACTAGATGTTAATACTTGGTCTAAAGACTCTCACAACACTCTTGAACTACGAGAAAAAGTTTGGTGCAAATCCTATGGCTAGAAATGATCGCGTAAATCTTAACCCTTAGGGTTTTGACTACAGCGTATGACTTTCTCGCATAAGCTTGTTTTACAAATGTTCATGCCATAAATTGTTGTTAAAATGATGTTTTGTGTTAAGTTTGATGATTTGATGAACTTATTTCGGGCTTTGCTACGCTTAAAATTGAGAATCAAGGTCATTTGCAACTCTCGCATAAGGATTACCCTACGGCGTAGTCAAGTTATCGTAAGAATAATCCTCGCATAACCATTACGCGTAAGGTTCTACAATGGGACTACGGCGTATCACTGTGAAGGATATGCGCGTGCGATGACCTCTACGCATAAGGTCTACTCTTACGAGTAAGCCTTACGCGTAAGGTTCTTATCGCCTCTGGCGTAAGCTCTCGCATAAGGTCCCCTTTTCCTCGCGTAACATTTCTTACTGGCGTAAGTTAGGATCCTCTGGCGTAAGCTTTTCGTCTCGCGTATCATTCTTGTTTACGCTTAACTTTGCCAAAACTACGCATAAGCTGGATTGACCTTCATGATGAATTGTTACGTGTACAAACTTGTTAATAAACTAATCATATCATCACGAATCCAATAATGTCACTAATAAACTTAATCGTTTGATATGTTGTGAACAATAAGTGATAACATAAACTTTAAAACTTAAAGTTAACTAACTCACGAAACATTTCACGGCGTCATTAGACTATTGGACAAACAAGTGACTTAGGACTCGTAACAATCATTATCCTTGTACATTCAATAACTAGACAATAAAACCTTACATTGACTAACATTATGTCTTTCGATATGTTGGTTCTTTTGGCTAATGTTATTTCGAGATCACGACATGGTGAACAAATGAATGTGGATGCACGAAGTTCTTACAATTCTTGATATCTTTCCAAATGGTTATCAGAAAGCTTGGAAAGAACAACCTTAGGGTTGACTTTGACACCCTCGCATGCTCGAGAATCTTCTTGTCTCATTGCGGTGGATATTCTCGGGAATCATCCCTACCAAAACATGCTCTCACACTCTGCCACAGTTCGAGGTCTACATTCAACAATTCAGGATTCTATGCGAGAGGATCCTTGGTCAAAATCTTGTGAATGTGACTCTTAATCACAAACAAGTCACTATCACTCCACGATGACTTACGAGTTGTTCTCATCATTCGGACATCGCTCCAACCGACTTCTTTGCCACCCTCTTGAGCAGTTGTCCTGCAATTCTTGATAGATATTGGTTATGATGAAGCTAAAGGAATCATTTCTAAGCACTCTCACGTGGGTGAAGAATATTCCTCAACCATGGAGGACACTCTATATGATCATCACCAAATCGGTCTACGGTCGTGGCGGTGGCTATGAGCATCCCAAGCTCATGGGCTGCAAATTTTACAGTGGTTGATCAACAAGAAGGACATTATAATTGAAGCCTTTGCTATGGGAAGATATGATCTTTGTCTCAAAAGAAGCTTGGCTCCAAAATTCCCTATGTCGGATACACAAACTGTTGATTGATCAAAGAGCTCTTGGACTTCATCACGATATCCCGGAGACTCAATGACCCGGATAATCATGACATCTTGGTGAGCACATACTATATCATCGAGAATCAAAGAATCGTCTGAAGAAAGCAGGGTCTTTGAGTTGCCCGATCACCTTCTTACAAAGGAAATCAAAAAGCTGGAAGCGTACAAAAGGTATCGGGTGGCCGTTAAAGAAGGAAAAGTTGGCCATCTTGATGAAAAGGCACGGGACACCTACTCGGAGAACCGAAGAGGCGATCTTGGAAGTGCACGCAAATCGGAGAGTCAAGGAAGTTCCCAAGAGGAACCCTCCTTCAAAGAGGATTGTTCCATCTAAGGAAGCTACTCCCATCCCAATTCCCAAGCCCGAACCGCAAAAAGCTTTTGGACGAAAGTTCGAAGGTCTTGACACGAGATGAAGAGATTTCCTACTCGAAGCGCAAGGATGACAATCCTTGATACCAAAACCTCAAGTCCTCAAGCGATAAAGGAAAAGGAAGACTCTGCACTTGTGCCCTATGATGAAAGCTACGAAGATGAAGAAGAGCAATTGGATCAATCCTACGGGAAGGCGGTTAAATTCGTTAGTCACCTTCAAAAGGTGAAGAATTTGCAAAAGATCAAATGGGTGGACCGGAGGATCAAGTGGTCTTGCTCCTCACGGATCTGATGCGGTTAATCGACCCGATAAGGGATGCGGTGCCACCACTCTTCTGCAACAACAAAAGCTTGTGGAGGATACTATCGAATATGAGTTTGAGAACCACAGGCGAGAAGTGCGAGAAAGATAAAGATGATGATTATGACAAGTTGCTACGGAAAGTCCCACATTCACGAAGGAAACTTACGAACCGCCTAAGGACCCCGAGCCTCCTCATGTCTCCTCATCATCGGACTCTTCATCTCATTCATCACCACCACCATCAAAGAGATCAACCAAATCATCATCCAAATCGGTAAAGAAACCACCTCGTTCTTGGATATCTCATGCTCATAAGCGTATTGGGAATCTTTGTCAAACAAGTCGGAAAGAAAGACATTCTCAACAAGAAGTTGAATTTCTATCTTGATCACATACAACATTTGTATGCGAGCATGAAAAGATGAAAGAAGAAAGGAAGTTTATTCGAGAATTCATGAAAAGTCATCGTCAAGAGGCTGAGCGAAATGATCGAAGGTTACACTAACAACTACCTTGAATATCGTTCCTAAAGTCACAAAGGGTTGTTCACGGACAACTTTATCCAAATCTTATGCAAATCGCCAAGCAAACTATCCGATCAACGCCTTTAACCGTAACAATCAATCCAACCGATCCGGTAGTTTTCTCTAACAATGAATTGGTGGCCAAGCTTGTTACACAAATGTCGCCACGATGCGTGCAATGTTCAACTCGAAGAAGCAAAATTGTATCAAGCATTGCTAGACTACCAACTTCAAGAAGCTTGTAGATTTGAGGCGAGAAAAGTTGAAGCGTCCTAGAGGCGATGAAGATAAGGATAAAGACAAGGACTACGCACCTAAGCGTCGAAGCGATCGGTGAATCTTCTTGATGCCACCTCCTCCACAGCGGACTTCTTCTCAACAAAGTCTCCTCCACCTCGGTCTTCTCTTGATAAACCTCGGGACGATTCGAGTTACCACCCATGACTCAAAAAGCGGTGATTACTTTGAGTATACGGGTGGTGACGATGAAGAGGTCCTTGAGCCCTACAACAACCCACCTCACCCAAACAAGTGCGAAACCGGAATCATCATCAAGGCCTTCCAAAAGAAGAAGAAGGCGACTCGGCTGAAGTCGTATCATGGCTAGATGACGATAAAACCGAAGAGTTTGAATGGTTCTCCACACTTGTCAATCAAACTCCTACGATGAAGGTCAAGACTTGGTAGAGCGGTTCTACATTGGAGCACGCAAAACTTTTGCAAGAAAAGTTCCATGTGAAGAAAATGGCGAAATCGAGTTGAAGCGAATCAAGAATGAAGCGTTTCAACTTCTAAAAACGACTCGAAAGCGCCCTCGGTCGAATATCATCTTGAGAACATCGCTCGAGCTATGTCTAACAACATGGATTGGCTCAATCCGGAAGCAAACATTGACTTCACACAAAGGGACAACCCTCCATACTACACCGATTGGACCAAACCCCTACCGACCATTGGCGGCGGATGAACCACGGATTCCCTTCGATACTTCTTTAACAGAGACACGGATTTTCTTTTACGGTAGCGATGGTTCGCGAAAATCGCTACATCGTTGACTCTTCCATTCCAGTGACTATTTACTCAAGCGCATAGCTATCGAGGCGTGCAAATCGCTTGTTTTCGACAGCGTGCAAGCATCGACCGAGATGCATTGTATGGGATTCATCATTGGCACGAGCGCGAAGAATCTACTCTGTTGCTGGTTGAAGTCTCAACACGCGATGTATGCAGTTCTAAGGACATCGTGGCCATCAAACACGTTGATCTCAAGTCTAAGTGGGACTACACCTTCTTGAAGAATATCATAGTCAAGCGACAAGATGAGCAGGACTATGCATTCTCGAAGGTGACTTTGAGAATTTGTCCTCAGCGACATCGAAGACATGTACCTTGCCAAAGTACGAGGTCGTATGAGACAATTCTCATTGAAGTTCAACGTGAATTTATCAAGTCACTTCTCATCTTCATTAGGCGCATCGTGATCAAAGAGCGTGTAGAAGATATCCGGTGGTTGTTGAATCTTATCGGACGCGTGTCAACCTCACTCCTCAACGCTTGATCTTCCCGACATCAATCGGCTATCTCAATATCGCTCATCGGCAAACCTTTTGGAGTTGTTTACCGCGGTGAACTTCAAAGCGCTTAATGGCGTGTAGTGATCTGAAATTCGGGATCATACTTTGAAGATGGTTAGGGACGGATTGGCGTCTGAGTTGAAGGATATCGCTGAAAATTGGGTCTCTAAGCTGGAATTCTCGGGAAAGGAGGGATGTGAGGCGAATCATCACAATGATTGATGAAAGGTTGTTCGAAGGGATCGATTCGAGACGATTGGAGAGCTATGTTGGTGGTCGACCAGGATTAACATAACCGGCTTTCAGCCTACTGCGCACTCACAGGAACATCTTTGCACTTCACGGTACCCCTTGAATTGGTTCTTTCATTACAAATTTGGATGTGTGATTATATATGTCAATGGCTTGTGCACACATAACGATGTACAACCCGTAATTGTCAAGAAAGGACCACGTAGTGCGCTTGATTGCCACAATCCTTATAAAAGGGCGAAAGCTTCTTACTTTTGAGTAAAACCTATCAAACCTTTCATTTTCAAGGTTTTGCTCAAAAGAACAAGTACTTCCCGTATGATTTTCAAAACCTCAACCGTTTATATCACTAGTTGAGGGAGTATTTGAATTAAAACTTTGTTCACAAATTGTTCATAGTGGTCATCTTCCGCAACACTCGAAATGGTCATATTTATTCTCAACCGTTCAAAAATAACATTTTCATATGCCATTTTGAGGGAGAAAATTATGTGATAAGAAATATGTTGTGCAAAATGCAAATGAATCTGTGTACCTCGGACTTAACCAACGAATTGGCGGTACTAAAGCTGTTTGTAACTCGAAAAGACTTGTCTGGACGGGTAATAATTTCAAGCTAGTTCGCTAGTAATGTAAGCGTGTCTCATGAAAGGACTTGTCCAAGTAGAATGTACCATTCGAGACACTCTTGGTAGACATGAACTCGGCGGGTATGACAACCTTTCGAGGTTTGTCTACACCTTCAAGGTAGTTATTAGAGCTAGTTGTCACCTAAAAGCGACAATGTAACTCTTTAACTATGCAGCGTAACCGTGTCTCGCGGGGATTGTCTATCTCGAGTGGATCAATTCAAAATGTGCGCTCTTTCCTCCTTGTGCATTTAAACCATTAAAACTCTTAAGCACATGTGGAGGGAGTATTTATGCAAAATCCTATCTCTCACGATGGTTCAAACATGTTTTCATTTACAAACCCTTTGAGAGATTTTTCTAAACAATGGTTTTAATGGCAACATAGGTTAGTCATGGAGTTATAAGGTGACTAAGGTTAGGAATAACCGTCCTATGATCCTTGAGAGCGGAGGATCTACCCAAGGACATCACAAATAGTTAGTACTTAGAAGTCCTTAGGTATGATTGTAAAAGGAGAAAATGAGAATCGGAGAAAGAAGGAGTTGAAGAATCAAAAGAAATGCAAAGTAAAGGGTGAAAAAAATAGCCCTCAGTTATTCAACTTAGGGCGGACACGGGTTCAATTCATATACTCTTGGTTGTCACTTAGTGACACGGTATTGAAGATTAAAAGTCGTCATGGACCCGATGGCGCATGCACTAAACCTTCTTAGCCACTCAAGTTTCTCTCAGCGAAGCTTGTTTCATTCTCACAGGGAACCCTCGTAAACTATTGGCTTTCTCTTAGAGATCGTTGGTATTGAAGAAGGAGACCCTCTCCTAGTCTCCGCTCGGGAAAACCAAAAGCACTATTGAGTCTAGAGCCACGAGATTCATCAAAAGATCTCTTAGGAACACTTGACATTTAATCACTTGTTGATCAACAAATAAGATTATCGATGGTTCATATCGAGTCCTTCACGGATCTTAGCAATCTGTCGAGAACATTTATGAGAGGTTCACATCATGATCCTCGGTGATTGAATGGAAACTCTGCCGGTCAACATCAAACAGCCACGGCGGTCACCGGTAACTCCCGTGGATTACGCGGTGTGTCTCAAGCGGTCTGATCGTGAGGTGATGCTTGGTGTACCTCGGCGACTCATCGAGCTGTAGATGTACCGGTACATCGCGTTATCTCACTTGTGGGACTCCGGTTCGAGAGCGGCCTTTGTAAATTAGAGTTGTGTTTTCACACTATCTTGTTAACACTCTCGAAGTTCAAACTTGTAAGTCTGGAAACCGCTTATTACTAACCGTTTGAAATGTTTTCTTCTTATGGAAGCTCGGGGCGGGATGATCGTCTTGATTCTTCTCATGCTCACGCCAACATCATCACTAATGGAAGTTCTATTCAAAAGCAACACAACCGTCGAATGATTCTTCGTCAAACCAAAGAATCTACAAAGTTAAAGACTTAAAGAACTTCATCGGTATTGAATTCCAACGTCAAAGGCGTGTGAGCATGTTGAAGAATGGCGTGGAACCTTTGGGCGTGAAGCGAGACTGAGGCGGACTTGATGAGACAACAACATACTATCACTTTCACCACAAGAACAATGATCAAAGAACAAAGTTAATGATGACGTCAAAGCAAAAGCGCTCAAAGAAAACTATCTCTCTACCTTTGGGAGATTGTTCGAATCAAGGCAATTCTTCTCACAAGAAAGAAGAATGTCGAGAAGGCGTCGAGCTACTATTACATCAACGCCTTCACCGTTCATCACCAACACTTGAGGGAGATTGTTGGAATCACTCTAAACCATAATCAAGTGTTAGTAATTAATATGTAATAGTTAGCTTTATTATGGCCTTTATGTTTGTTATTAGCCTTAAGCTTATGTAGAAGGCCCATGAGCTTAGGCCCAAGCCCATATAAGAAAGGATGGGAACTAGGGGTGTTGCCTAGCTTCCTCCTATAAATCTCTTGTAAACCCTCATTTGAGGGTTGGTTGTTCAAGTTTTCTCTCTTTCACATACCCTTCAAACTCGCCTAAACCAACGTCTTTACTCGATTCTTGCTCGTGTGTGTGTGTTTGTTTACTTGTTCAATCGCCTTATCTCTTTCTATATTACTTGTGTTTGTAAAACTAGTGACCTAATGAAGTCCACAGTCACAACAATTGGGCCACACATAAGTTATTAAACTATTGACCATTTG
This sequence comes from Chrysanthemum lavandulifolium, assembly GCA_022545495.1. NCBI lineage: Eukaryota > Viridiplantae > Streptophyta > Magnoliopsida > Asterales > Asteraceae > Chrysanthemum > Chrysanthemum lavandulifolium. The sequence goes on along the minus strand of CM040242.1, from coordinate 108,058,948 downwards.
ACCTAAATCCTAATGCCTTATATGCACCTTCTTCTTCTTCATGTCGCCTGCCAACACTGCTTCAGCATTTACAGTTTTTTTTTCTTTTTTTTTTCCAACCAATGATGAGTTGAGTCAAGGTATGCACTTTTATTTTTCGTGTGTTTTAGTGGGTATGCACTCATAAAATTTTAGTGTATCTTATAGTCACATTTAAGAAAAAACAAATTTTTTTACACTACTAAAAATTTAGACAGGGTATGCACTTGCATACCCTATCATTAAGCTAGATCCGCCCCTGCACATAATGGTGGTTTATAATAGATGGTCAAGAAAATAAAGATTTGCTATAAAATTTAAAGAAACAATAAGTCTGACCAGGGATACATTACTAATTGATAGATATTTTGCAAACTATGACATGAAGAAAATACATATGTATCACCAACATATGGATCGATTCATACACAAGTTCTTTGATTCAAATGACGTTTTTTAGCAAAAAGTAGGAAACCAATAATAGAAGTTTGTAGTATTTGGGTAACTCAAACGTGTTAGGTTTGAGCACCGAGATCGTTCGAACGAGGTTGAATGGAATTTTCAACTCACGTCGCGATTATCGGGATTTGAATAAGGAAAAGGGGATAATATGATGTTTTCTAAACTACGGGATAAGGAAGCATAAAAGGAAATTACACTACGGAATCCTAATATGGCAAACACGCAAATAAAACTAAAACGATAAAATGAAATGCAAATAAAATGCAACTAAATCTAATCTAAATCCTAAATATGATCTAAAATTATTTTTATACTAAAATGCAATTTGAAAACTTCTTATGAATTAAAACTAATTTATAGGATTTTTCTGGAATTTATTAGAATTAAAAACTAATTTTTAACTTTTAAAACTAATTTAAAATACTAAAAATTATGAAAATTAAAGGGAAAAATTATGAAACTATTTTTATAAAATCTAAAATATCCTAAGAGAATTTTCAAAACTAATTTTGTATTTTTTTGATTATTTTTCTATTTTCTACGAATTTAAAACTATTTAAATCTAATTAAATGGCTAAAAATTACAAAGTAAGCTAGGAAAAATCTAGAAAAATTATTTTTTTGCTTTTTGTATTTATCTTAATCTATGAAAATTGAAAAATTATTTTTTGGAACTTTTTCTGAATTAATTGTAATAAAAGCTATTTAAAAAGTCCTAAAAACTGTTTTAAATTGGGAAAAAAAATACTAAACAGTGATGAAAATTTATGAAAAATTCAGTAAAAGTCTAAAATATTATTCTAATTTTAGGAAAATTATAAAAACTATGGCTTATGTGTAAGAATAACAAGCTGTAGTGTAATCTGATTTCAAATAAGCTACTAAAAATAAGCTAATAAGCACAATAAGCTACCAAACTTTCTGAAGCTATATTTATACTAAAAGTACCTAAAAGCAACTAATTCTGCTACTCCTAACCTCTAATAAGCAATCTACCAAGTTTGATGCTAAGCGACTACTTATCCAAACAACTACCTAGACCACTATGTTTAAGCATTCCACGAGCTTAGCAATAAGCTAATGTGAAAACCAGATCCGTGGTCCTCAAGACCACCAACCAAAGAGTAATTGTACCAAATTTCAGATCAAAATCAAGCTTAAATGAAGCTAATGCAAAGCCTACAAAGTTTGATGAAAACCGGTTTTGACACTATTTGACTTTTAAAGCAGATTTGAATTTGTTGACTAAAATGAGATTTAAAGCGATTTCATGAACCGATTATGATGTTTTATGGTGAAATGAAGCCAATGCAAGCTAACTTATCTATTTCTACACCTATATGTTAGATTTCACTAACGATTACAACAGTTAAGAGAATAAGAGCGATTAACATGTGATTTTGACTAAATGAGTGTAAATTAGAGCGACTTTATTTGACTTTAAGATAAAATATGACCAATTAAGCTAACTCTAATAGATTTAGACCTACTATGCAAGTTTATCTAACCTAATTTCTACCGATGCAAAGAAATAAGCAGATGAAAACTATTTTGACTAAAGGTGAATGGAGATGCAAAGTGATCGATATGAGATAATTAAACTACACAAGCTTAAACAAACTCATTTTAAACAACAAACTAACCTCAAACATAACCATGTCAAATCGATCCAAACACTCCATTAAAAACAGATATGCAATCTACTACTATAAAGTATAAATCCTAATAGCTAATCAATGAAAGCTAACAAAATCGATGACTATTCTCACTAAAACAACTATGAACGATGCAAGTTCTATAACTATAACTACAAATGATGATGATGCACTAAAAGAAGATTTGAACTTATTATGAAACCATAAAATCGGTAAACTATTCTAAGCGGAAATCAACTAAACCATTTAAACAACTATTAAACAATTATAATCGAAACTAACAATTATACTCCGATTCAAAGGATTTAGAAAGATAGATGGACTTACATAGGTCCCGCCACTATGGCATGCCTTGTGAATCGAGAACCACTATCCTAAACCGATATCAAACCCAATTGAATCACAATTTAACCAAATCCATAACCAATTCAAAGAAAGAGATCAATATCGAATTTATTTTCAGATGTTGATTTTATTAGATCGAGAATAATTTTAAGAGCATAAAACTAAAAAATTATTAATTATCGAACATTAATATAAAATTGAGTTGAAATTCAATAAAACAAAGATTAAACGAAATGAGAGATTAAGCGAAAAAAACTTTATTAATAAAATTTGAGTACAAAGAGATTCAAAGTATTGAAATTTAAATGTAAACATTAAAACGACAAAAATTACTTAAAACTACTACTCGAATCTACTCCTAATACTACTCTCTCTCTAAAACTACTTGGATTACAATTTGTGAAATGAAGGGTATATATAGCAAGCTTGAGCCTTGGAAGGATCTAGAAGATCCCATCTTGTGCTTTCTCTTGAGAGTTTTAGACCCTTGGATCATTTCCCACATCATCAAACTAATTTCAACCCTTGGATTCATGCAATCCACGCTTCATCCACCAATGAGAGCGAGGATTGGAATGTTATCACACGGATTGATGACATGGCATCACATGTGTCGTGTGTGTCATGATTGTACGGTTTGCCCTTAATTGTCGTTAATTTGACTAATTGACCAAAGAGGGTATTTTAGGGTTCATGTAATTGCGGGTTTGGGTAAAAAGGGGTGAATAAGGCGCGGGGTGTTTTTTATTATTGTTTGAGTTTGTGTTGACCGGGTTAAATGGGTGGGTTGATATTGGGTAAACGGGTTGATGATATAAACCGTGGGTTATGATATGGTATTGGACCGGGTAGAATATGTATAGGATTGGGCTTTTGGATTATTTTTGGGCCAAGGATATTAGTTTGGATTTAGGACTAATTTAGGACCCAAGTAATATTTTAAGGACCAAATGTGTATATCTTCGAAAATCCAGGACCAAACATGTAATTCTGAAAATCTCTTTCAAGGGCCAATCTTGTCATTCACAAATAATCCAAGGGTTGATTTTGCAAATTTCGAAACTTGAAGGGTCATTCTTGCCAAAAGCTCAAAGATGAGGGACTAATCTCGACAATTCTTCAAACTTGATTATAACTTTCAAAAATCATCCTCGAGAATAAAATCTTCACAAATGCACAATCTCGACCTTAAACTCATTTCAAACTCTCTTAATCTCTCGTGCTCGGATTTTCGTCTGATTTGGCTTCTTTTTGTGTGTTTTGACATATCCGTACCTGCACAAGCACAAACTCAAGAAAACAACAGATATTAGCAATAAACGGCTCTTTCTTGGTTATTTTGGGTTTTATTTGATAAAGAAATGATATGTGTTTTGCACATATCAAAATACCCCAGACGAGACCATTGTCGTGTCCTCACGCAATGCAATCAACTCACGCTTCTAAAACCAAGGATTTCAATCTCTTTCTACTAAACCTATGAAGAAGTAGCAAAGATTCCTCAAAAGAGATTAAGAACCCTTAATTCTAAAAACGCCCCGTTTACCTTTTAATTCACATATAGATATTACGATTAAGCACATTCGGTTATGAGTGACGGTTTGTTGAACTTTCATGTCGATCAATAACTCCAACATTTTTCAAACGACACGTTAGGATCACGGAGTAGGAAACACAACACAACGTGAAGTGACCATACGGATAGAATACATCGTCCACGATTTTCACAAGTCCCAAACTAAGCGTAAAATCGAAATCATTGTTAAATATGATTCTAGATGCTAACACTACCCATGGAAGTTACTTGTGTAATTACCTTTTGCTCCCATTTTCCTATTTTCCTCTATTTATTTTATTTTTGTGAGAAATGAATTTCTTCAAATTTCTCGTTTCGATAACTTTTATTCCGATAAAGATACAAAGCTAAGTCGATAATTAGTTATCCATCTTCTCTCAAGAACCATTGTCTAAAAATGAGGTCCACATCAAGGAATTTTTATTCACTTATATTTTTTTTTTTTTTCATTTTTTTTTTTTTTTTCATTTTTTTTTTTTTTTTGCACTTATACTTTTACTTATATGAGCTATGAACTACGGAGCTTCACGGGTAATTCCAAGACTATAGGCTTCATGAAATGAGGATCCCGGTTGGTTAGACTAAGACCTCACTCAATCCGGCTAAAGATCCAAGGGTCCGATCTCGACACATGACTCATAACTTTACTTATTACTTTTCACTTATTACTTATTACTTATTTATTACGGATCCTTGATGTGTACCCAATTTTTAAAACAAAGATTCTTTTAAGAAGATAAAGAACTAACTATCGCCAAAAACTCAACATCTCTAATTATTTATTAGACAGATATGGGGTGAAACAATTTTGTGGGAACAAAAAGCCATAAGTACCTTCGATGGGCTCTAAAGAGAACCAACTACTCCACGCTTAGCATCTAAACTCATAAGTAACTCTATCATTTCTCGATCTCCATAAATTTAAAATCCCAAATAATGAGATCCATGGATGCTTAGCCGATAATTTTAGATTATCTATGGTTAAGGGAACAAGCTAGGGCTCAACACGCCCGGTCAAGTCGAATTCTATTCCTACTCTCACCGTGGAAAGTCAACAAGGTGTCAAAACATATATTAACTTAGCAAATGCTTGTCAAATAATCTCAAGTCTCGCATTTTAAAGTCACTTATTAGAAACTAGCAAATTCTTGTTTAAGCTTCGCATATTTAAAATCACTTAGGGAGACTTGCAAATTCTTGGCCTTGTGAGCTAGAATCGCATTTTATAGCCTCTTGTCTAAGCAATTAGCAAAGGCTATTTCAAGAAAAACGCATATTTAAAGAAACTTCTAAGAGACTAGCAAGAACTTTTCGATCATAAAACTAGCAAAAGCTTACAAAAATTTTAAATTTTCTCATTTTTGCACAATTTTTTCATTTTCTAAGGAAAAACGGGGTTGCCAGAGTACACGACAAAAAAATAAGCAAGTGCGGTCAAATCAAATCGAAGATTACCCACCCCAGACTAAAACGAAACATTGTCCTCAATGTTTAAAGGCAAGGTATCAACGAAAATCTAAAAGCCGTTTATTAAGTATGCTCAAAGATAAGCGTTAGTCGATAAGATTAGGATATCGGATTTCCATCAAGCATCGATCATGAAACTCGAGTGGAGAAAAGACAAACTTGAGCACGAGAGTCTTCATATCGGGAAAATCCTAAACACAACATCACAAACAACCAAACACGAGAAATCGAAGAGGCTAACCCTTCACGTCACTTATTAGAAAATAGAAAGAAGATAGAGATAAGCATGGGGTGCCTCCCACGAAGCGCTCTTGTTTTTGATCACCGAGTCGCTAGCTTTGACTCGTCCCGAATTCATTTGTCCTTGGGAAGAAAGTGGTAGAGATACCGGGGTCAAAGATGGTGTCCTCATTCCCGAAGGAATGAGATGGGTGGGATGGGTGGAGAAGAAAATGTCGGGCTCAAGTGGATAAGGTATATCATGAAAGAATGATCCATCATCCGGTGGTTTTGCGGGTGGACGAAGGGATGACGGATCACAATGAGAAAACTCCAAGAAGATGGGAGCTCATGGTAAGGATAAGAGGTGAAGGCTCAATAATGAAGGCATCCATCGGAGGATCCTTATCTCGAACAATGTTTTAGCAAAAGCTCATCAATGAATATCCGGGTTTAAAGATTTTGTCTTCACATGTGGGCTCAACGGGATAAGTGATGGTGGACTCATCGAGAGAGGAGAGTCAAGAAAACCATCAAGAACAACCATATCCCCTCGGGATCATTCATAACATCCTCAATACCGGTGGTATTGGTTCATCAATCGCATCCTCAATGATCGGGTCATTTGTCGAATATCGAAATCTCGTTCAAAACTTTGCTCATATCAACATCGAAGTAGAATCGCTCAAGAATCGGAGGATAAACATCATCAATAGTGGGATTGCCACTAATCTCTTCATCAAATCGGAAAGTCTCAAGCTCGGGAGAGAAATCACTATCTTTAACGGAGATAGGATGCGAACTTGAATTATCGTTAAGGGCTTCAATCTTAGAAATGAGAAGATAAACATTCGACAATGTTTCACGTAATGCTTCATCCTCGATCTCTATATCATCGGGCTCAATCTCTTCATATTCTGGCTCAAAATCATTTTCTTCTTCTATGTGAACGGGCTCAGAAGGTAAATCGTCGACAAAATCGATGTCTCCATAAGAATCATTATCGGAATCGGAGAACATCTCAACATGATCATTCGAAATATCAAGAGAAAGCTCATCACAAATATCATTAACAACCTCGGACTCTCTTGGGCTTGGGATAAGGATCTCAACATTAGACGATTCCGTTTCCGGAATGGTACTAAGATGCTCATCCCCCATTATGAGAGAGTCAACGGGTTCAACAATTATCGAAGAAATAGAATCATCGACCTCTTCCAAAGAACGTCACTTCTCTCAACCGGCGTGAGTGAAGGGAAGGGTCGAAATGAAAGGCTCGAAGCGGAGTGGGATTGCCACTCGGAGGAGTATAATCGTCATCGAATCGAATCGTAATAATAGGTAGTTGGACGATATTGGATCACTTTCGCGGCCTCTTGACTAATAATTCACGATAGGTTTTCGATTAGGATCTTTTCTTGAGCGGTTTATTAAGCAATTCTTTTATTTCCTTTAACTCTTGTAATATATCGAAACAACCTTGGTGAAATTCTTGATCATCGACGGAGTTTGCGGTTGAATTTCTTGGTATTGTGGAGGTGAGTTATAAGCATAGTCGTAATTATCACAAGGAACTTGCTCGTAAACAATAGGGTTACGCATCGACAATCGGAATTAACGTGTGGACCTCCACAATACTCACAACAAGATATGATTGTTGTGGCGAATCTGGTAAGGTTCATAACCAAAGGTTGAGTTGTTAAATTGAACTTGACATTGAAAACCTTGGTGAGGACCACCACAATACTCACAAGAGTATGATTCCGCTCATGGTACGAGAGGTTGGTTAGGAAAATCGGTTGTCTCGTTGTAAGGATTGTGGTGAAACTCGGTTCTGATTTTCCATTGCTACAACGGGACAATTCCCACCATATTCGGGTCCCTGCACCATATACACAAGAGTTGCGATAAATCGAAGAATTATCCGGATAAGAGTTAGCGATTTCCACCATTTCCGTGATAGGCTCGGGAGTCACCGGGCTCGAAACATATTCCATTTCCTCACCGGAGAAGGAGTAGGAATCGAGGGTTCTCCAATTATGTCATTATAAAGAGCACTCTTTTGTTCTAGCCGTGCATAAAGGCAGGCGAGATCGGATTTGGATTAATAAAATTATTGCATACATCACAAAATCCATTCCGACAATTATTTCCGCACCAATCACATATACATTTCAAACACGAAATTGTTTCTCTTCCATATGGCTTTGGCAATGAAGGCAACGACGATAAGAACATATCTCGGGTTGTGGCGGATGGTCGAAAAACTTTTAGAGTCATCGAGATTGTTTGTCGGCTAAGTCGCACCAATAGCAAGATTTTTAGAACCGGGTTGTCCACATCGCTCACATACACATTCGGATTAAGACAACAATCTCGATCTTCTTCCATACGGCCTTTGCAATGAAAACAATGACGATACTTGATTGTTTCCATGAGAATTAAACATATAGAGGGTTAAAGAAAAGAATTATCGGGTTAAGAGGATAAAGAAGAATATTTTGGGTTTTAAAACAAATTTTGAAAAGGAAAATCTTTTGGGTTTTATATTTAAGAAAACACAATATTTTTGTAACCTTCACGTCAACCGGTGCTCGGTAGCTCTCAAAAGTATGCTGCAGTGAGCGGGAACGAAGAGTGGATCGTTCTTGATCTGCAATTTAATGTCAAGACTTTCCTTATACCCGTGTATAGGTTGTACCTTGAGGTGAGCCGGCGTAACAATTGACGTTTCAGTTTCTTTTGTTGGTTTTTAATTTTATGGTTTTGTAAACACTCTAGGAAGAATGTTTTGGTGTTTTAGATGTTTTGGGTTTTGAAAATATATATATACAAAACGACGGTAACTTCACTCGGGAAGGATCTTCAAATGCACGCGATTCGAGACGGAATCTGAAAACTCGCTACAAGCCCTCCCGGCGTGGCGCCAAAAATTGATTCGCTCGGAAACCAATAATAGAAGTTTGTAGTATTTGGGTAACTCAAACGTGTTAGGTTTGAGCACCGAGATCGTTCGAACGAGGTTGAATGGAATTTTCAACTCACGTCGCGATTATCGGGATTTGAATAAGAAAAGGGATAATTTGATGTTTTCTAAACTACGGGATAAGGGAAGCATAAATGGAAATTACACTATGGGAAATCCTAAATTATGGCGAATAAAACTAAAATGCATAATAAATGAAATGCAAATAAAATGCAACTAAATCTAATCTAAATCCTAAATATGATCTAAAATTACTTTTATACTAAAATGCAATTTGAAAACTATTTATGAATTAAAACTAATTTTAGGATTTTTCTGGATTTTATTAGAATTAAAAACTAATTTTAACTTTTAAAACTAATTTAAAATACTAAAAATTATGAAAATTAAAGGGAAAATTATGAAACTATTTTTATAAAATCTAAAATAACCTAAGAGAATTTTCAAAACTAATTTTGTATTTTTCTGATTATTTTTCTATTTTCTACGAATTTAAAACTATTTAAATCTAATTAAATGGCTAAAAATTACAAAATAAGCTAGGAAAAATCTAGAAAAATTATTTTTTGCTTTTTGTATTTATCTTAATCTATGAAAATTGAAAAATTATTTTTGGAACTTTTACGAATTAATTGTAATAAAAGCTATTTAAAAGTCCTAAAAGCATTTTAAATTGGGAAAAATACTAAACAGTGATGAAAATTTATGAAAAATTCAGTAAAAGTCTAAAATATTATTCTAATTTTAGGAAAATTATAAAAACTATGGCTTATGTGTAAGAATAACAAGCTGTAGTGTAATCTGATTTCAAATAAGCTACTAAAAATAAGCTAATAAGCACAATAAGCTACCAAACAGTTACAGAAGCTGATTTATACTAAAAGTACCTAAAAGCAACTAATTACTGCTACTCCTAATCTCTAATAAGCAATCTACCAAGTTTGATGCTAACTGACTACTCTATCCAAACAGCTCTAAACCACTATGTTTGAGCTTATCCACAGGCTTTAGCAATAAGCTAATGTGAAAACCAAAACTGTGGTCCTCAAGACCACCAACCAAAAGTAATTGTACCAAATTTCGAGATCAAAATCAAGCTTAAATGAAGCTTGTGCAAAGCCTACAAAGTTTGATGGCGATTTTGACACTATTTGACTTTTTAAAATTTGTTGACTTTGATGAGATTTAAACCGATTTTGAAAGTTTGACTACAATATGAGATTTGAATGCAAAGCGATTAACATGTGATTTTGATTATGATAAATTATGATGATTTAAATAAAAATGATCCAATTAAGCTAACTCTAATAGTATAAATCCTAATATAAATCCTAATCTAATGAATGAAAGCTACCAAATCAGATCCTATTCTCACTAAAACAACTACCGATGCAAGTTCTATAACTATAACTACAAATGATGATGATGCAGAAAAGACAGATTTGATGCAGATTATGAAAACAGATAAAAATCAGTAAAACAGATTCTAAGCAGATATAAACTACACCATTTAAACAACTATTAAACAATTATAAGTACTGATTAACAATTATGCTACTGATTCAAAGGATTTAGAAAGATAGATGAACTCACATAGGTCCTGCCACTATGGCATGCCTTTGTAATCAGAGAACCACTATCCTAAACTGATATCAAACCCAACTGAATCACAATTTAACAAAATCCATAACCAATTCAGCAACTTAATCCCTTCGAATCAGATGTGTAGATGTTGATTTTTATTAGACTGAGAATAGTCTTAAGAGCATAAAACTGAGTAAGCATTATCAGAACATTAATAAAAAACTGAGTTTAAAACTTAAAACTAAGATTAACGAAATGAGAGATTAACTGAAAATTACTTTATTAATAAACTTTGAGTACAAAGAGATTCAAAGACAGAATTTAAATGTAAACATTAAAACGATTTAAAGCTGAAAATAAACTACTCAGAATCTACTCCTAATACTACTCCTACACTACTTGGATTACAATTTGTGAAATGAAGGGTATTTATAGCAACTGCTTGAGCCTTGGAAGGATCTAGAAATCCCATCTTGTGCTTTCTCTTGAGAGTTTACAGCCATAGGATCATTTCCCACCTCATCAAACTAATCTTAGCCCTTGGATTGTTGCTTCCACGTTTCATCCACCAATGAGAGAGCAGGGATTGGAATGTTATCACTCGGATAGTGACCGGCGATACATGTGTCGGTGTGTGTCGGTGATTGTACGGTTTTGCCCTTAATTGCTGTTAATTTGACTAATTGACCAAAGGGGTATTCTAGGGTTCATGTAATTCTGGGTTTGGGTAAAAAGGGGGATGAATAAGGCGCGGGGTAATTTTTTATTATTGTTTGAGTGTTTGACCCATTGACCGGGTTAAATGGTGGGACGGGTTGGATATACCGGGTAAACGGGTTGAGGTATAAGCCGTGGGTTATGATATGGATTGGACCGGGTAGAATATGTTAAGGATTGGGCTTTTGGATTATTTTTGGGCCAAGGATATTAGTTTGGATTTAGGATGTATTTAGGACCCAAGTAATATTTTAAGGACCAAAGGTGCATATGCTGAAAATCCAGGGACCAAACATGTAAATCTGAAAATATCTTCCAAGGATTGTTTTTGCCAATCACAAATAATCCAAGTGCTGATTTTGCAATTTCTGAAACTTGAAGGGTCATTCTTGCCAAAAGCTCAAAGATGAGGGACTGATTCTGACAATTCTTCAAACTTGATTATAACTTTCAAAAATCATCCTCAGAGAATAAAACTCTTCACAAATGCACAATTTTTATCTTCCGGATCAGCTTTAACTCTCTTAATCTCTCGTGCTCGGATTTTCGTCTGATTTGGCTTCTTTTTGTGTGTTTTGACATATCCGTACCTGCACATGCACAAACTCAAGAAAACAACAGATATTAGCAATAAACGGCTCTTTCTTGGTTATTTTGGGTTTTATTTGATAAAGAAATGATATGTGTTTTTGCACATATCACCTATTGTATCATAGTTTAAAGTGTGCTACATGAACATAAATATATATATATATATATATATATATATATATATATATATATATATATATATATATATATATATATATATATATATATATATATATATATATATATATATATATATATATATATATATATATATATATATATATATATATATATATATATATATATATATATATATATATATATATATATATAGACTAATATAGTTATAAAAATAAAGACTAATATAGACCATTGGATGGGTAGATGATGATGACATTTAATAGAAATTAATTCAATGACATTTCTATAATTAATTTGAAAGTGAATGGCATTTTGTACCACCAAAATAAATAGAATGACAAACTATTAATTCATTTGGTCAAAACAATACCAAGACTTTTTCTTAATTCCGCACTAAATTCATTTATGTGATACATTTGCCGATACACTTTGATTATTTTTATGTCACACATTTTTTTATTCGGTACATATATTTTTTTTATGTCACACATTACAACCTGATACATGAGGATACATAAAACTACTAATGTCATATTAAAAATAATTTCAAAATATGAAAAAGCTAATACATACTTGTATCCATTGATACATCAGTATCACTAATAGATTTTTTTATGTCATACATTTACATTATCTCACACACGTTAAAACAAATATTGAATATTTCTTTATGTCACATTTTCATTATGTCACACATGTTACAACAAATATTGAACTAACATATCTGATACATGAGCACCAAAAAATGATACTAAAACATGAACACTGGTACAGAGCCTTGTTCACCCAACTTATTCGACTGGTACAGAGCCTTGTTCGGGACATAGTTGTGATACACAACCTTACTCGGAATCTTGTCCATTCTTATTCTCTTAAAGACCCAAAAAAATATGTGTATAAAAATATGCAAATAAAAGTATCCAAACAAATGCAGATCGGAATAAAAGTATAAAAATGTGTTCTTGAACCCGTCATCAACCCAATTCGCTCGCCGGAATCGTCTTAAGTCACTCGCCGGATTCGTCTGAACTCACTCGCCGGAATCGTCTGAACAGGCGTTTTATCCAAAATCCGGTTACCCCAAAATCTGTCGGTACTTAAGTGTTTTACCCAAAATCATCTGAGCAAGCATTTTTTTACATGGCTCATATGGTAGAGGAGGTTGGTTTAAATTGCTGGAATTAGAGACAATGGAGATCCGTTGAAAAACTAGAGAGAATGTGTATATATTAATGAGAGAGATGACGACTTTAATAGTAGATAAAAGGGGAGTGCTAAAGTACCTTAATACCCTTTATATCTAATTACTTATTTAATTTACTTTTCAACTACAAATTCCACATGTCACATTTTAATTGGTTCCTACTTTTAGCATTTTAAGAATAGGGGATGGTTAATGTGAGAGATTTTTTAAAGTTGTAAAAATAAGGACTAATATAGACCATTGGATGGGTAGATGATGATGACATTTAATAGAAATTAATTCAATGACATTTCTGTAATTAATTTGAAAGTGAATGGCATTTTGTACCACCAAAATAAATAGAATGACAAACTATTAATTGATTTGGTCAAAACAATACCAAGAATTTTTCTTAATTCCGCACTAAATTCATTTATGTGATACATTTGCCGATACACTTTGATTATTTTTATGTCACACATTTTTTTATTCGGTACATATATTTTTTTTATGTCACACATTACAACCTGATACATGAGGATACATAAAACTACTAATGTCATATTAAAAATAATTTCAAAATATGAAAAAGCTAATACATACTTGTATCCATTGATACATCAGTATCACTAATAGATTTTTTTATGTCATACATTTACATTATGTCACACACGTTAAAACAAATATTGAATATTTCTTTATGTCACATTTTCATTATGTCACACATGTTACAACAAATATTGAACTAACATATCTGATACATGAGCACCAAAAAATGATACTAAAACATGAACACTGGTACAGTATAGGGTGAGGCTCTTTTCAGAACCATATAAATTGCGAGAACTGCGAGAACCATCATCAACCAATCATATTTTTTTTGCATATTTAATTTTATTATTTAATTTAAAAGGGTGTAATTGTAAAAGACACTTTTTATATGATTTTTGATTTTTTAATATTAATTCTCGTTTTTTTAAATCCCTTAATTTTAGGATTTTTTTTTTGGCATGCATGTTTTCAAAAAGTCGGTTGCATATGTGTTTTTTCTCAAATAGTATAAATTTACATGTGTTTCTAGTATACAATAAAATTCTAACAAGTAATAATTTTAAACTTAAAATTAAAATGTAATGTAAGAAAACATGGACAAAAAGGGAGATGAAATTAATATCAAATTCATATGGATTACAATGCAAAAAGAGAGATTAAACTCTTTAATGTTTATACATGTGCAATTAACATATAAAGGGGATGCACATGTATAATAACCGTTGTCTTCAATATCGTCTATCGAACATTCTAAGTTGAGCTGTTGTGCACATCTGCAGTCAACCTTTTTCGAATGTGTGCACATATGCAAACTTGGTAATCTTTAATGAACTTCGGGTGCGACATATGTACATATGCATATTCTTCGGCGTACACTTCAATTTTATTACACATGCATCAACACGCATGGTAGTCATGAACATGAATTTAGTAATTATTTTTTATTGCACATGTGTTTGCAGCGTAATCTTGATCGTGTTCATCCCACATGTGTTAATACTTATTAGATACCAATAACCTGATTCAAAATTTAAACATTCAAAGTGAATATTATCAAATGATTTGGGAATGGTATAAATAACAAATTATTAAATTTAAGAACCACAAAGCATTTCTAATCTGACATTGGAGACCCATCTCAAGACCCAGACAGACAGATTTACAAAAGCTGGAAAAAAAACTTGATCGTTTTGAGAACAAAATAAACGTGGATTAACATTTTCAAAACTTTATAACAAAATCGATAGCTACATCATGTATTACCAATAGGAAGCATAAGGGCACAGTTTATTTCCTTAAGCATCGAATCAAGCTTGTTTGCGGTTTATACATGTGCATTCACCGAGTTTAATCCGCCACAAGCTTGCGTATTACTAGTGCACGTGTGTTTACAGATTTTTCTTCATTAATAAGCTCTTTCATTGAGTATCTTGTTCAACCCCTGCAAAAAAAATGTTCACGATACCGTCTTTATGCGCAAGTGTATACTCGTAAATTCACTTCCTGTTTCATCTCATAGAACAAAAATGACAAATTTAATAATATCAAATATAGTAAAACTGATCAAAACCATATCCTCAACATAAAAAATAATAAAACCCTATACCTTGCAATTTGTTTTTGCATGAACCAGATAAATGGGAAAAAAGAAACAATCAATCGAATAATATGATTAATACCCAGGTTCACTTTCAATCGCAATTAAAAAAAGAAAAAAAAAAGAAAAGAAAAAATAAATAGTGTGGGTGTTTTCAAAATCACGAGCCATGTTTACCCGTACGAACATCACGATCTGATCTGTAACCGAATACACATGTATTTAATCATTAAATTGTAAACTAATTTAAGAAATTAGATGGAAAAAAGAAGATCTTACCTTTACATCGATAGCTTTTTATGGTATCCAATATCAATAAAGTTAGTTACCCACACAAATCTCTTCAAAAGAAATCATCATATAGAGAACTAGGGTGATTTTGTTTGTGCGTGAAGTGAAGGACACATAGATATGAGATTCCTTTTTTTTTTTTTTTTTTTTTTTTTTTTTTTTTGATAATTACTCTATTGATATCCCTTAAAATGAGGGACGGTTTCAAATCAATAAATGTAAAGTTTCGATACTACCCTTTTAACCTTAACAAAATAATACATGATCTTTAGTTTAATTACAATTAGGCCACTTTTCATCATGACCATTGATCCACTCATTCAATGGCTAAGATCGGTTCTCAGCTTCTCGACCTTTTTTGGTTACGAAAATAACTCTACACTATATATATATATATATATATATATATATATATATATATATATATATATATATATATATATATATATATATATATATATATATATATATATATATATATAAGATCCTTGCTTGTATTTTCACAAAACAAAATCTAATAAGCACAAATATCAACCCTTTCTTACTTGATTTTCTTTTTCCCAAACGATTCACAACACAAACGCCTTGTTTTGGTACTTGTTACTCACGAAAAACCTCTAAAGGGGTCTCAGGTAGGTTTGTTTTTGTTTTCATTACTTGTTTACTTTGACTGAAATAAAAGAGATGATTAAACATATTTTGTTTGGTTATTTCTTTTAAGATTTTTGGATATTAAAAGAAGTTAAGCTTCTAAAAGATCTATGATGAGTTTATGTTTAAAATCTTTAAAGATTTGTTCTAATCACTTTAACACACAAATCTGAGATCTATCTTTTTTCTTGTTTTTCGAATCTTGTTCTAGTTTATATGTTGGTTGTGTTGAGTTGTTAAAGGAGGATGGGATTATGATAAATTATGAAGTTGTTGATGAGGTTCTTGTTGTTGTTCTTGACCGAATTAAAGAAAGAATGGAATGATATTGTTTATGTTCTTTCTATAAAAGTTTGAGGTTTTGGCTGTAAATCAGGAACTGAGAATAGTAACTGATTTTCACATTCATTTTTTACAATCTGGTTCATTCATTTGATAGGTTTGAAAAAGGAGACTCCAAAGAATAAAGAGGGCTGCTATATGAATGTGTACATCCTGATTAAATAATTGTAATTATTTGTGAATGGATGTTTTAAGTTGTGCATTGATTGTAGTTTGATTTCTATTTTTATTTGTGTTTTAAGTATTGTAAATAATGCTTTTCACTTGTATTTGGTTAAAATCCATATTAGAAAATCTTAAAAATTTAATAAGAGGAAAATACTTAAATGCATTATAAGTAGTAGATAGCAAAGAAACATAAACTGTCGTATCCTAAATAATATCCTCGTACTAACTATAAAAAAGGGAAATATGCATGTTAAAAGGAACGTGCGTGCATGTAACTTCCATAGTAGAACATTGATGGCACTCCCTTGAGAACAGGAAAGAAAAGAAGAAAGTAAAGAGACAAGTTGGAGCAATTTTCTATATATTTCCCAATGCAAAGAACTGGAATTTAAACATGCTAAGAATGTGGATTCATCACCCATATTCCTTATTTCATGCCACTACTCTAATCATGTGATAACTGTCCTAATATGCAGGAGACTTCTTCAAAGTAAAACAATGCGAGAAAGGAAAGCGTGGAATCATGCAATCATGTGAGTCAATCCATATATCTCACAGGTTTCTTGACTTCTCTTACGGGCCTTGCTTGGGCTAGAGTTATCTGATGTTGTGGGCTAGGCGACGAGACATGTTGGACCGTATCATCCCCCTCTCCTTCAGAATTTACATTGTCCTCAATGTAATCACAATCTGGAAATTGCAGCTTAAGTGAAGTCAAGTTTTCCCACGTCGCCTCTTCTAAATTATGCTTCTCCCACTTGACTAAAACCTCAAGATCGCCGTTCTAGTTGATATTTGAGTTGATTATGGCTTCTGGTAAAAACGCCAAGTCGTCCTTTGGATCAAAGGTAGCTAGGTTGCCTTTAGAGTCTACCATGGTGCCATATGATGGTTTCAATAATGAAACGTGAAATACTGGGTGTATTTTCGATCCAGCAGGTAACTCGAGTTTGTAGGCAACTTCCCCTATCCGCTCGATGACCTTGTAAGGGCCTTAAAAGAGTCGCGAAAGCTTATGGTTGGTACGGTTGTGGACTGAGGTTTGCCTGTACTTGTGCAAGCGAAGATAAACAAATCCACCAACCTCAAATTACTTGTCAAGTCGATGTTTGTTGGCCTGTGTGACCATCTTCTGTTTGGACACTTCGATGGAATGCTTCAAGGAGCTCATGATTTTCTGATGTTCGAGGAGAGAATTTTCTATGGATCCTGTTGCGGTTGACCCCGGTAGATAATTATGTATTGACGTGACATCGCGTCCATACAACGCTTTGAAAGGGGACATGTTGATTGATGAGTGATGACTAGTGTTGTAGCAAAACTCAGCCAAATATAACAGTTTTGCCCATGTGCGCGGCTCATCAAAAACAAATGCACGTAAATACATTTCCAAGCAATGGTTAACGACTTCGGTTTGATGGTAAGCGCTGGAGTGTACTAGTTTAGTTCCCATAAGTTTAAATAACTCTTTCCAGAACCGACTGAGAAACAACGAATCTCTGTCCGAGACAATGGTCTTTGGGAGCCCGTGTAAATGATAGATCTCATGCATAAAGATTGAAGCCAAGGTAATAGCAGTGTAATTAGGAGACAAAGGAAGATGGTGTGCATACTTTGAAAGCCGGTCGACGATGATCCATATACAAACTTTCCCTTTGGACGGCGGTAACTGTGTGATAAAATCCATTGATATGTCATGCCATGGCTGTGATGGTGTTGGAAGCGGCTGAAGGAGACCATACGGTTTATGATTGGGGTGTTTGATAGCTTGGAAAACTGTACAACTTTTAACAAAGTGTGCAACATCCTTCTTTAGCCCTAGCCATGTAAAAGTACTTGAGAGCCTCTTCACTGTGGCGTCGATACCGGCGTGGCCACCAATAAATGATGAATGAAATTCTGCAAGTAGTTGTTCACGAATCATGGAGATCGGGGGAATAAACAATTTCCCTGTAATGAAAACTAGCCCGTCGCGAAACACATGGTTCGGAAAGGCAGTGGGGTCGGCAGTAATACTAGCTGCAAATTCTTTGCCTTTTGGGTCGGTGGCATAGTAATCACGAATGTTGTCGAGCCATGTTGCAGTAGGATAGGAGATAGCTAGCATAGAAGGAATATCGACCCGGCTAAGCGCATCAGCCATGGTATTTTCCCTACCCGGTTTGTAAAGGACTTCGAAGTCATATCCCAAGAGTTTTGTGACCCACTTCTGCTGTTCTGGTGACTGTATTGTTTGTGTGAGGATATGCTTCAGGCTATGATGATCCGTATAAATTCGGAACCGTCGACCCAATAAATATTAACGCCACTTCTTAACTGCCTCAGTGATGGCGTAAAACTCCTTTGTATACGTGGACTGACCCTGCATGGTTTGGCATAACTTTTTGCTGAAGAAAGCAATTGGTTTATTTTCTTGCGATAGAACTGCCCCAATAGCCTTACCCGAGGCATCGGTTGTCACATCAAAAGGTTTTGTGAAATTCGGAAGTGCCAAGATGATAAGTTGCTGCATGTTGGCTTTAAACTCTTTGAAGGCGGCATCAGCGGCCTTCATCCATTGAAAATCCTTCATCTTCAGAATGTCGGTTAAGGGGGCGGCGATTTGTGCGTAATGCGGAACAAACCATCGGTAGTAACCTGTAAGACCCAAGAATGCCCGTATAGTGGTGAATGAAGACGGTTGCGGCCATTGTTGGATGGCTGCTATCTTCTCGGCTTTCGTTGCTACTCCCCGTCCTGAAATTCGATGACCCAAAAACGAAATATCTGTGACCTCAAAAACACATTTAGAAGCTTTCGCATGAAATTGATGCTCTTGTAGTTTGTGAAATACATAACGGAGGTGCGTGTAGTGTTCTTCGCGGTTACTACTGTATATCAATATATCATCGAAAAAAACTAACACAAAGTGACGGAGCACCGGACAAAATAGGTCATTCATGGCAGATTGAAATGTGGAGGGTGCATTCGTGAGACCGAATGACATCACTAGGAACTCATAATGGCCATCCGTTGTGCGAAAGGCCGTCTTGTGGATGTCGGCTTCAGCAACGCGTATTTGATGATATCCTGAGCGCAAGTCTATCTTGGAGAATACTGTTGCGCTGTGTAGTTCATCCAATAGCTCGTCAATTGTTGGAATGCTAAATCTATCTTTGACTGTGACCGTGTTCAAGGCGCGATAGTCTACACAAAAACGCCAAGAACCGTCTTTCTTTTTTACTAACAAAACAGGGGATGAAAAAGGGCTTTGGCTGGGTCGAATGATTCCGTCTTGTAGCATTTCAGTGATGAGTTGTGTCATGATCTGTTTCTGGAAGTGGGGGTATCGATATGGTCATACATTGACGGGGTCAGTGATGAGTAAGGGAATGTGGTGGTCGTGGTGTCTGGTTGGTGGGATGGTATGTGGTGTTTCAAAAACTGTTTGGAATAGGTCTAATAGGGTTGTAATGTGGGGTCGACATTATTGTCATTTGGTTCGGGTGTGATTGGTTGTGGTTCCATGGTGAGGGTATTAATGGATGCAACGAAGTCATGTTTGAGCATAGTGGATAACGAGCTCAAGGAAACCTGATGGTTTCGTGGTTCTCCTCGTAAAGTACATTGCTTGCCATTCTACATAAATGAGATTTGTGGGACTGAGAAATCAGCCGTGATGGTTCCGAGTGCACCCAACAACGAGATACCCAAGACAACATCGGCACCTTCTACTGGAAGCACAAAAAAGGGAATTGTGAATTTAGTTTTCTGAAGCTGGAGAGTGACATCCGAGCAATACTCTGAGCAATGAATAAACTGGCCATTGCCCACCATAACTCTGAATGGTTCCAACGGCTGGCGTGAGAGATTTAAGTATGCTGCTATGCGTGGTTGCACAATATTATGGGTGTTGCCACAATCGATTAGCACTGTGACTGGGTATGTGTTGATGAAGCCCGTAATCCGTAAGGTTTGAGAGGACGACATACCAAAATATGCGGCTGCGGATAAGGACCACAATTGTGGTGTTGGTGTTTCTTCCAAATTATGCGGCTGCGAAACGGGGGTGTTTGGATCCGGTAGAGGTCGTTGGTCGTCGTTATCCACGATGATGAGGAACTGGGGTGGGGAACACTTGTGGCCGGGGACAAATTTTTCTGGGCAACGAAAGCAAAGGCCTTCTTTGCGGCGTTACTGGAGGGCTTCGGGTGAGAGTTTTGTAAATGGTAACGGTTTTGGTGGGTTATGAGGGAGGGTTGGTTCTGTATTGGAATAGGGTTTGTGGATGGAGGTTGATTGAGGTGTAGTGGAAGAAGGGTTTGACGTGGGGGTGGTGGAGAATGGTTTGGGAAAGTATGGGCTTTTAGGTTTAGGTTGGTGTGATATTTTGTCTTCCACAAGTTGGGCCAGGCCACATGCGCCGTGAAACGTAGTGGGTTTAAGGATCGCTAGTTCAGTTTGGATCTCTGGTTTAAGACCCGAGATGAAGCAATTCTTTAGGGTTTGTAGGGATAACCCGGTGACTCGGTTACTGAGTTTTTCGAACTCCGTTTGATAGGCGCGAACCGTCGTGGTTTGGTGTAATTTGAGGAGCGTTGCTTCATGGTTTTCGTATGAAGACGGACCGAAACGGGTTTCAATTTGGTGTTTAAATGCATCCCAGGATCCGAGGAGTTGGTTACTGTCTAAGTGTTGGTACCAGGCGAGAGCATCGCCAGAAGCATGGAACGCTACTAGTTGTATTCGTTCGTCAGGTGGAATCTTGTAGTACGAGAAAAAGCTTTCTGCCTGAAAAATCCAACCGAGGGGGTTTGTGCCATCGAATGATGGAAGCAGAATTTTGGGTGGTCTTGGGTTGTTCGAGTAGGACGAGGAAGGGGATTCCTTGTGTTTCGGGAAGTTGATGTGTGGCGTTTTGTTGGTGTCAGTGTTTAGGTTGTCCGAAAGAGTTGCGATGTGGGTGACCAAGTTTGCGGTGGTCACTGTTTGAGAATCAATTTTGGTTGTTAAGGATCTGGTGGCTTCAATTAAGGCAGTCAGTTGGGTTGTGTTGCGGTCGGCCGCGGTGTTGGTGGCTGAAATGAGTTGGGTTAGGAGATCGGTGAGTGGTGGTTGGTTATCATCACCGGTGGTATCCCGGCGGGGTGGCATGGCGGTAGGTGAGTTGAGAATGAAAGCACCAAATGATGGCACTCCCTTGAGAACAGGAAAGAAAAGAAGAAAGTAAAGAGACAAGTTGGAGCAATTTTCTATATATTTCCCAATGCAAAGAACTGGAATTTAAACATGCTAAGAATGTGGATTCATCACCCATATTCCTTATTTCATGGCACTACTCTAATCATGTGATAACTGTCCTAATATGCAGGAGACTTCTTCAAAGTAAAACAATGCATTAAAGGAAAACGTGGAATCATGCAATCATGTGAGTCAATCCATATATCTCACAGGTTTCTTGACTTCTCTTACGGGCCTTGCTTGGGCTAGAGGTATCTGATGTTGTGGGCTAGGCGACGGGACATGTTGGACCGTATCAAACATCATGCTTATGACTAGCTAAAATCAAGGAAGGTTGACCAGTCTTTCTTTAACATAACTGCTCGTATCATAGTAATAGTGTCAAGGAATATCTTGTTATATTAAATTGTTATATTAAATTGTAACTTTTTCTTGCTTTTATTAAATTGTTGTATTTTCACACTGATTATTGTTTCTGCACAATATAGTTTCAATCGGAAGAGGAAAGACAAATAAGTCATCACAAAACAGTTTGCAACCAAATTTGCAAGGAATATAAAATAAACTGAAAATAAGCAAACATTTGCTGTCAAGATACCAAATCAATCACTCAATACATTATTTATAGCACAAAGAACTACGAAATCAAATTCAAACTACTTTAATGGTTTCTTTATGGTTTTTGCAGGAAACTAAAGAGAAATTTTGAAAGACTATATTAAGTCACAATACCAAACAAAAGAAATAATCAGTGGGCTGGTTATATCATATAGTTACTACCTTAAGGAAACTGAGAAGAAAACACAATCTCCACAAGATCCATCTCTTTCTTTCCATTTGATGCAGGGCCAGAACCCGAACCTGGACTGACACTTTGTTCACCATCAAACATCATGTCCCTTTTCGTGTCTTCATAGTAGCCGTAGTCACAAGAATTAGACAATGTAGTGGCTCCTTCCAAGAGATAAGACATATAAACATCAGGACCGAGTTGGGGTTTCCATAAGTTTTCTTGTTTTAAATATGAATGTGAATCTTCATCATCATGAGGTATTGATGCAATACCGTATTGTGACTTTCCACTAAACCCTAAGGGATGCATGTCTGGAGAGAATTTCGGATCTTTGATGTGGAATAAGGACTCATTGGAGATTGGTGATGATGATGCTCAACCATACTGCCAATTACCGCTAAACATTAGAGGGTTCATGTCGAAAGAGGATTTCGAATCTTTGATGTGTACAGACTCATTGGAGATTGACGAAGATGATGCAAACAGATATTGTAAGTTGCCACTAAACCCTAAAAGATTATTGTCTAAAGGGCATTTTGGATCATTGACATGGATTGAGGACTCATTGGAGCTGTTGTTTGAATCTTGTCTAACAGGGTAATTGCTATCTACAAAAAAAGCTTGCATGAAAGTTAACTCATCATCATACGATTGAGTGATGTCTAGAGATGGGGAGTGATAAGAGTTTGAATTAGGTAGCTCAGGAAAGACAATGCTAAAATTCATTGAAGTGTTTTCCGAGGATCTAGTGGGGGAACTACCCGGAGTTGCATTTACGGCGGGGATGGTGCTAGTTGTGGTGGAGGTTTTGGAAGCAATGTTATAATCATCTCTAGCATTACTAGTAGCCGTGCTTATAATGTACTCTTGTAAAACAGAAGATCGCAACTTTCTATTTTTTCCTTCGTTTTGCTTGCTCTTACGACGAGAATTTTGCCTCCGTTTTGTTGCGTTCCAATGGTTCTTAATCGAGTTCTCCGTCCTCCCAGGAATTAACTTTGCAATTTCAGCCCATTTGTTGCCTACCTTACGATGAGCCTCAACTAATATTATATTCTCTCTTCATCTTCACTCCAAGTATCTTTCTGAAAGCAAGTGAATAGATACAATTCAAACTAGTAAATAACAGCACCCAAATCAAATTATATACGTAAACAATAGATAGCGTGTTTCTTAATTGAAAGAAAAAGCTTAAAAACACAATGAGATCACTTAAGATACAAATTCATAATCATACAAAGAATTCAAATTGTCCTTAATTAAATTATACAATATGAACATCATTACTTGTGAAAGATGAAGAAAGTTGAAGTTAGACAACGAATATCTACCTTTAAATCTATAAGGCGACATAGAGTTTTACTATTGCGTTTGTGAAAAGACACGTGGCCTTCCTAATAATGACATGTGTATGTAATTAAGTGTCTCAATCAAAAGTGTGACAAATCAATTCCATTCTAACTTAGAATGATCACACAAGTTTTGTTGCAAAATTCACTTATCGCACTTAAAAATAATGACCCGGTTAGTTAGATTAGTCTCAAGTACTCATTACCTTCCTTAAAAGTTGCCACGTTTTATGTTTAAATCTTGAACACATCTAAATAAGCTACACATGTCTTCTTAATTAGATGACACACGATTAATGACTCAAAACAATGTTCAATGTTTTATCACATTTTTCACTCTTCCACAGTTTTAACCTTTCTATATAGATGATTATTATTGTGGCCACAT
The DNA here is from genome assembly GCA_022545495.1 of Chrysanthemum lavandulifolium. NCBI lineage: Eukaryota > Viridiplantae > Streptophyta > Magnoliopsida > Asterales > Asteraceae > Chrysanthemum > Chrysanthemum lavandulifolium. The sequence goes on along the minus strand of CM040242.1, from coordinate 108,034,653 downwards.
CTACTCTTCTTATATAAATAATTTTATTGTTTTTCTTTTGTTATAAGATTATTTTTTTGAGCTTGTGTGCTTTGCAGGTTTAAATTTGATTCAAATGTTGGGTTTCATGCAATCATGCTACTTTCTTGGATTTGAGTAGTGATATAGATACTTGAAGAGAAATTAAAGGAGCTAGAAGAGAAGAGTTTCAAATATACAAATTCCATGTAAGAAATATTGTGTTCTTCATATTTAGATTTAAAACATAAGATTTTGCTCATATAAATTTGTAAATCATTAGATCACTAGCTTCATTTGTTTAATAAAATCATTTGACATTATATGTAATGCTTGAGTTTAGGTGGTGAATTTTCTGTCTTTCCTATATTATTGTTTCAACACGTACTATAAATGTATGTAAGCATTTTACTGAATGATGTGTTGTGCTCCTATTTCAGGAAACCAAGAGGTGGTATGAGAGTTCAAGATAGGAAACCAAGAGGTGGTAGTGCTCGAACATTGATTATTTTAAAGAAAAGAGTATGAAACAAGATATGGGGAACGAAAACCAGTTGGGGTAGTTGGTTGGAAAATTTCGAAAGTATTTACGTTCGGTTGTCTGTATATTTAAGTAGTTGTAGTAACTTCATAATATAGATTATAGTTACTTTGTTAATCAATTGTAGTCACTGGATATCAGTTACATTTTTTATATTTGAGCAAAAACATGATTGTTTCAACCCTCTCAATTATTTAGTTCTTGTATATGTGTGATCGAGTTACTGGTTAGACCGGTTTTATGGTTTATAACTACTACTAGCGAATCAAGAAACTAATATACAACCATCTTTAGATTAATTAATATATTATGCACAGCTTTAGACCCTCCTAGTAACCAATATAAGAATTCTCCTTCCCGATTCATGCAGCTTACTAATTAAGCAAAAAGGAAATTAGGTTTATACAATAAGAAACAAATTGAATTGGATAATTTAAGCGTTTGAGAAAAAAAAAACATATTTTATGAAGAAAAAAAAAGGATTGAATATAACAAATTTAGAGTTTGACAAGAAGAAACAAATTGAATGGAGTAAAATTAGGGCCTTTTAGATCAAGTAATGAATTATTATCTGGTAGAATCTACACCAAATCCACAGTTCATAGATCATATAATATTTGTGTCATCTATCACAAAGTTAGGTTAGTTTAACATTATTTTAAGAAACTTGTTTAGTTGAATTCCAACAGATCATAAAGCAATTAGACAAAATGAAACACCTTAATATCAGGACGCAAATGATTATGCCATCGCTCTCGACATTGTTTCCCGGCTCTACCGATCATCTGCTCCGCAATATGAGCCCATTTCCGCTCTCCATGTTGTTTCACCAATCTAAGTAGCTTCCTACATAACATAAATTGGTTAATATTGTTCAATGCTCATGCATGGAATCAAACTTGAGATTCATAAGGCTAAACAGTTAATTGAAACCAAAAAAAGGTGTGATTTATTACTTGTCTTCTTCATCTGTCCATTGTCCCTTGATCAAATTCTTTCGACTACCACCTTTTAATTTCATCTTCGTACTCGATTTGGCTACTTCATTGTTAGCATGCATGTTTCGATAACTTCTCGAATAAACACCATGATCAGCAGCAAACATTTTTTCCATAGGTAAACATGGTTCCGATGAAACTGCATATTGATTGTACATGCCGCCGATCCCTTCGTTAGAAGATGATGGAAAGCCATAAACCCCATTTGAAGGGCTGAATTGTTCTTGGCTTTTCTCAAAGTTATGATGAGATGAATGGCTTTGACTAGTGTGACCTTGTAAGAACCTACCAATGGCAGTCATTGGAGGAGGAACAACAAGGGGATGTTTTTGTGAACTCCCATAATTAGGATAACCGCTACCATGATTACCACCTTCCATAGGGTTTGAAGCAAGATTTCTTTATGCAAAGAGAATAGGTTACGTTAGATGAAGAGTTTTTGGTTTCAGTATAAGAAAACTCAATAAATGTGGTAGACATATATAGTATAAGTGTTCTTCATTGTAATGAGAGCCTGTGAGCATGATAATCTCGATTCATTGCTCCATTTATGAAGATAGAAAGTTGAAGGACCAAAGTTGCTCGTTACAAACCTTTTAACCGAAATAGCGGTTATGATTAGTTAGTTATTACCGAACCATTGTGTCGGTTAAAGACACCCATTCGAAACCTATATATAGCGATGTAATGTTACAGAATTTCTAGTTAAGAACATTTGACAAGTTATCTATCTTATTGCAATTTCAATACATTTGTTTTACTCAATCATTTGGGACCAACAATTGGTATCAGAGCCTGCCTATATACTCGTTACAACGTTACACCATCACTCAAACACAAAGGTTTGTAACCGAATACCGAACTGTTGTTAACGAGTACCACAAAAACCGAAAACTTTCTTGAGCGAAGAAGAAGGAACCAAAGATACGCTACCGAAATTTTGTTTCGGGAAGAAGAAGAAAGAAAGCAACGTATAGTAAACCATACGCTGCCTGGATAACTTGATAACGCAAGGAAAGTAGTGCACGACCGTACTTGTGTAGAAATTGCATTTGACAAGGCACCAAACTGTGGTAACTTGATATTCACGTTAGTTTGATTCGGAACGCAGCAAGAACGAGACGAAGGAAACTTTGTTACACTTGTTGGCTTTCAATCTTACAACGAAACAGCCCTTTTGTCGAGACAAAAGTGGAGAAGAAAAGAAAGACGTACGTGAAAGAAAAAAAGGACGTTGCTTGAAGTGAAGAAAAAGGTACCGAACCAGAAAAACAATCGAATTTTTTTTTGGAGTAACGCTCGCAATACAAAGAGAGACAACAACAGGAGCATCCTGATCATTTGCTCGCAAGGATACTGCTGGTATTTCTGTAGGTTGTTGTAGATACGGTGTGGAATAATATTAGTATTGTGTGTTTTATCTTAAACATTCCCACCCTCTGTTACAACAAAAGTCACTGCACAATCTGTGCATACTCAAACATGATTCATCCATGATTGATCCAAGATCCGTGGGACAACTTTCTTAGACAAAATGCATAAGTGTCTCTAATTAATCATTTTTATTTTTCATTTATGATTCGTAATTAATAGGAAGGAGGGTATTGAGGAGAGCATTAAGCCTTGATTCAATTTCTTAGTATTTCTTTTTTTACTTATTTAGTTACTAAATTCACTTATCTGTGTATATTATTTACGCCATTTTTGTTAACATTTGAAGCTTAAAGATTATGTAGCATAGATATGATCATCAAATATAAAAGAGATAATGAGATGCTTATTGAACTGTTTACACAGAATGTTCTGTACATTACGGTGTATAATATTGGTATAGAACAAACGATGGAAAGTTTAACTGACGTTAACTTTTACTAGTAATTTAGTAGCTTATCCAACGTGGCTTTAAAAGCATGGTTTCAAACATGACATATTGTTTTGAAGTATTTGTAAAGTACTCATTTTGTTAAATTTATTTTGAAAAAACACAATGGTAAACCAAAAAAGCTCCATCTACATGTTTGAGCTCCTGATTTCCCTTAAATCCTTTCATTTCTACATTTGCAATTTATTACCATAGCAAGAATTGACTTTGACCTTTGACTCATGCTCTTGGGTTATTTGGTACCAAGATTTTTTTTAATTATTTTTTTATAACGATAAATTTTACAACGTACACCACCTATCTCACATGTCTCTAACGAGACTTGAACCCACAACCTCTAGGTTGATGGATCACTCACATTGCATACCGTTGGACCAAGAAGCTTTTGGTGGTACGAAGATAATCAATCATAACTACCGAGTAACATTCTTAACCCGCAAGAAATTTGCAGTCTTTTAACACTTACAAGGCATGAGAAACTTAGACGATACAGGGTTTTGTGTATATTATTATGATTGACTAAAACCTAAGGAACTTAGACGATAATAAAAATCATGACTTATGCTAGAAGAAGAAATTAAACATGATAACTTATCTCATTTCTAAATGCTGCCATTTACTTTAATATTGCTCATTTACTAGGTACTAATTGTCATAATTATAAATTCATTAACTTTAGGGTTAATAATAATATTAATGTCTCCTGAGATTATCTTAAATTAGCTTATATAGAAAATATTCCTTATGTAATGGGTATTGGATATTAACTCCATTAATCTTATGATCATGACTTATGATTAGATGACATTTAGCAAAGCAAATTGAAAAAGGATGGATACTTTGTGCTTATAAATTTTCACAGGTTATAGATTTTTGTTCACCAACCAAAACCTTGCCTACATTGCGACATAAGTTCCAAAGGGTTTGATTAAGAATCCATAGGACTCGAACCATAAAGATTCATTTACCATCATATGAATAATACAACTCTTATTCAACACAAGTGATTGGGCATTTGGGTGTATATTTAATGGAACAATGAGACATCGAGCGAATTAGTTTGTTTTTTTTATGACTACTCGTGGTTTGAAAACTTGACCAGCCAGATGAACTAATTTCTCTTGCAATTCATCTTGTGCACGCCGTGGCTCTTCTCTGAGATCAAATCTTCCGCACATGCAAGAAGAAGTTCTACAGATTTTGTTACCCGAATGATGCAACGAAATGATTACTATCAAATTACATTGCACAAAATGCTTTGTCACTCCAAATGAAAGAGATAATATATATGTTTTACTAACTTTAAAGTATCATAAGTATGTCTAGTCGTCGACTGTCAAACGTCAAGTGTCTTTATTTTTTCTTTTTCTTAGCACATGTTGATGTATTAGTCTATATATCGATCTATTATATATTCTTTCATCTCAAGTAATTAATAATCAAAGTTGAATCGTACCTAAAATGTATGAAAGATCGATAAGACAATGAGATCGAGCAAATTGCATGCAAATGGGATTAGACTGTAAGAAATCAGTCTATAGGGTTGAAAGTGTAAACAATACATTTTTGGTTGTACAAATGCAATTTCATAGGGTGAGAATGTCAAAGGTACTAACTCATTCGCGTGAATTCATCTTTGTTGACCGGTAACGGCTTAAAGTTAGATATTTCCATTTTTAAAAAAGAACTAGATATAGAAATACAAAACACAAGTATGCAACAACACATAACAACCTCATTCTCTCGCTACAATGTTCATTAGAACCTATAAACAAATTTTAATTACAATTGTATATTTTGTAGCGGAAACAAAATAAAATCAAACTGAAACTTAACACGCCCCGAGGTTTAATCATAATCAAAAACTTGCATCGCCGACCTCACAATCATGTACCATCACCATCACCACTAGTGTGCAATTGTGCATCGATCTCCATTATATTATGTTTGCCACGAGCCATGCACCATGTTTATTGTTAACTTTCTTAACTGTAATCATACAATCTTTAACCACAACTTAACCCACTTTTTATCCTTTTTCCATGCATGTTATCAGTTATGCAACTAAGCTAAACCGCATGGAAAGGGTTTATTTGACACATTTATTTTTCAGTGATTAAAGGTCATCAGATTTGGCAGTTTCATTGGAATCTAAGGGAAAACATGTGTCGTCGGGTCCATTGCTCCAAAGGAAATTCGCATAAGTGGCTGCATAATAAGGGTTGGTAGGATCAACGGCAATAGCTTCCAAAAGAGTCTCTTCAGCAGCCCATAAGTCCTTTTTTACTTCCAACAAGAAGTTTGCATATTTGCTAAGAGCTTCCGCGTCCTTTGGCTCTACCTTAGAAGCCCTTTTGAAGTACTTTTCCGCTCTGTCGACATAAATAAACAAGCTTTTATTGCATAGCACACAAGTCATCAAGGGATATATTTCTCTTTGTTTTTACTATTTTTCAACTCTAGACAACAGATTCTAACGACAAATTAACAAAATACGAACACTGTAGTGTTAGCGGATGAGATTTATGGGCTTAGCCCGGTTAGATTTATGTTTAGCATTGGCCCAGCTTTGGACTTATATATATATATATTCCATATTGTATTACGTATGAAAATAATAACGAATGTTGTGTTTACATGGTATCAGTAACCAATTACGATCCTAAACCCTAAATCACCAAAACTGCCGTAACCCATCAACACCATCATCATGACCAACGATACCACACCTCCACTACCTCCTACCCTAACTCTGGTTGAAAAGCTTTATGATGTTCATAACATCACCAACCATGTCCCCGTTAAGCTTAATATAGATGAGTTAAATTACTCATCTTGGTGCTACTTCTTCAAGATCCATTGCAACAACTTCGGCGTCCTAAAGCACATCGAAGATGATACAGCAAGCTCTTCTACATCCATTCCAACGGAAGAATGGCTAACCGCAGATTCCATCGTCAAGTCATGGATATTTTTAACCCTTGCTCCTACTCTTCAAGGACGACTAATCAAAGCAAATCCTCCCACGGCTAAAGATGCTTGGGATGACGTTGAAAAGATTTTTCTTGACAACAAACGTACACGAACCATTGCTTTAAAAGGTGAGTTACGTGTCATTCAAATGGGCGATCTTACCGCCGATGCTTATTTTCTTAAAATAGAGTCCATAGTTACGTTGTTGAATGATCTTGGTTCTTCAATGAGTGATGATGATATTGTCACCTACGCTATTAACGGGTTAAGTGATAAATATGCAAACCTTTCCACCATTATCGCTCACAAGGATCCTTTTCCTAATCTTGACACAATGCGATCTATGGTAACAACCGAGGAGATGCGCCTTAACTCGCGTCCATCACCAGTGTCTACTAACATGTCCTCATCGGCACCCCAAGTGCTCCTTGCCGAGACCAACAATGCAAATCGTGGTCAAGACTCAGGTGCTACACGTGCGACTCGCAGTAACTCACCTCAGGTATGTCGCAATTACTCTCGTGGATTTTGTAGATGGGGCACTGAGTGTCGTTTTATTCATGACTCTCAACGCATGGGAAGCACCTCTGGGTCTCAACATAATGCTAGGCAAAATAATGGAACAACCAATAATACTCGTTCAAATATAAGTACTAGGCCTGGTTCATTTCTTCACAACAACAGTAGTCAACAAAACTTGTTGGCTCTTTTACAAGCCCAACAACAAGTTATAGCCCAACTCTCACAAGCCCAGTTGCGAACTCCTGTTACTCAACATGCCTCAGTCTTGGGCCTTAGGCCCACACCTCCTGGCTTTGGGCCTCTCGGTACACAACAGCCTGCTCAAAATGGCTTTGGTCTTTCGGGTTTATCACAGACTACGACTAGTATATCTCCTCAACAACAAGCTCTTCTCGCTCAAGCAGTGTATGGTTCAAGTTCTCAGGCTACTCCACATGGTCAGGAAACGCTTCTCCCACAAGCTTTCAACACCATGACCCTTCAAGACCCAACTAATGCCAACTGGAATATGGACACTGGTGCGTCATCTCATCTTAACTCCTCTGCTAATAATCTTAGTACTGTTTTTAATTCTTGCATTTATCCTTCTGTCTTTGTTGGTGATGGGAAGTCCATTCCCGTCACCAACATGGGCCATAGCACTTTGTCCACACCTCACCGTACCCTTCACTTAAATAATATTCTCATTACCCCTAATATTGTTAAAAATCTAATATCCGTTCGTCAATTTGTTCGAGATAATAAATGTACCATTGAGTTTGATGAGTTTGGTTTTTCTGTGAAGGACTACTGGACCCGCCAAATCCTCCTCCGATGTGATAGCACCGGGGATTTATATCATGTCACCAACCCCAGTCAGCCTCAAGCCTTTCTTGTCAGTCAACACACGTGGCATCAACGACTTGGACATCCAGGAAGTGACGTGTTGCGTTCCCTAGTCTATAGAAATTTAATTTCTTGTAATAAGAGTAAGTCTCCCGTGTTATGTCATGCATGTCAGCTTGGCAAGCACGTGCGGCTTCCTTTTTCCGTTTCTGAAACTATTGTTCAGTCTCCTTTTGATATTATTCATTCAGACTTGTGGACTTCACCACTTGCGAGCATTACGGGTATCAAATACTACGTTTTGTTTTTGGATCATTTTTCACATTATTTATGGGTGTATCCTTTGCGTAACAAGTCAGATATGTTGTCTAAATTTGTTCACTTTCGTGCATTTGTTAAAAACCAGTTTAATTGTGATATCAAGTCATTGCAATGTGATCATGGGGGTGAATTCGACAATAATGCCATTCACCAATTATTTGCTTCTAATGGCATTACCATTCACTTTTCTTGCCCAAGAACATCTCAACAGAATGGTAAGTCTGAGCGAATGATCCGTACCATTAACAACCTTATCCGCACTCTCTTATTTCAAGCACACCTACCACCCACATTTTGGGTTGAAGCCCTCCACATGGCCACCTATCTTTTAAATATATTTCCTTCCACTGCCATAAACAATGAAATCCCACACACTCGTCTATATAAAACTATACCCAACTATACAGATCTCCGTATTTTTGGTTGTCTTTGCTACCCTCACATAGATACCAACAACAAACTAGAGCCACGTGCCACGCCCTCCATCTTTCTTGGGTACCCAACAAACCATCGTGGGTATCGGTGCATTGACCTAAACACAAACAAAATCATTATTTCCCGCCATGTAACCTTTGATGAAACACAATTCCCTTATGGCTCTATGACCCCTAACTACTCACCATCTTACACATTCCTCGACACCTCTCCGAACCTTATTCAACAACAGTTACTAACCAAATCTTTCACCCGTCCATCACCTGCTACCATTGTTTCACACCCTACGCCCCAACAAAGTCCAATCCATAACCAACCCAACCCACTTGCCTCGTCAATACCAACGGACCAACCCATCATCCACTCTCCCCAACACCAGCCCGATACCCCTACTGGGCCACACACTACTCCAATCCATCAGCCACCTAGTAATATCCCGCCGATCCAACAACCAAACCCCAATCCTATATCGACTCACCCCATGGTCACTCGCTTTCGTCTTGGTACTAACCGTCCTACCCAACGTTTTACCTTAAATGTATCCACCATTTCTCCTCTTCCCAAGTCATACACCCACGCATTTCAAGACCCCAATTGGAATAGTGCTATGATAGATGAGTATAATGCATTAATTAAAAATAATACTTGGATTCTTGTACCTCGGCCATTAGACGTGAACATTGTTCGTTCTATGTGGCTTTTTTGGCACAAACATAATGCAGATGGTAGTCTTAATCGATACAAGGCTCGGCTTGTGGCCAATGGTAGTACACAGCTTACAGGTATTGACGTGGATGAGACTTTTAGCCCGGTCGTTAAACCGGCTACTATCCGCACGGTTTTGAGTCTTGCTGTGTCTCGATGTTGGCCTGTTCATCAACTCGATGTCAAGAATGCGTTTTGCATGGATTTTTATCAGAGACTGTGTATATGCATCAACCTCCTGGTTTTCGGGATCCAAGATATCCATATCATGTTTGTCGTTTGCAAAGATCTTTATATGGGCTTAAACAGGCTCCTCGTGCCTGGTTTCAGAGGTTCAATGCATATGCTGCTCGTGTTGGCTTTCACCATAGTCGATGTGACTCCTCGCTTTTTATTTATCGGCAGGGATTGGATACAGCTTACTTATTATTATATGTTGATGATATAGTTTTGACTGCATCTTCGTCCGCACTTTTACAGCGGGTTATTGATTCACTACATGCAGAGTTCTCCATGACTGATCTTGGCTCTCTTAATTATTTTTTGGGTGTTTCTGTGACACGTGATACTTCGGGGATGTTTCTTTCTCAAATGAAGTATGATACTGAGGTTCTTGAGCGAGCCAATATGCTTAATTGCAATCCCTGTCGGACTCCGGTCGATACCGACACCAAACTTGCAACTGATGGTGATCCTGTTTCTGACCCCACTTTGTATCGTAGTCTTGCAGGTGCCCTGCAGTATCTTACTTTTACCAGACCGGATATTTCTTATGCAGTTCAGCAGGTATGTCTTTTTATGCACGATCCTCGGGAGCCACATTTCTCTGCTCTCAAGCGGATCTTGCGTTATGTTCGGGGAACCTTAGACTATGGATTACAGCTTTATTCGTCCTCTACGACATCCTTGGTTGCGTACTCCGATGCCGATTGGGCTGGTTGTCCGACTACACGTCGGTCTACTTCAGGATATTGTGTTTTTATTGGCAACAATCTTCTCTCTTGGTCCTCTAAGCGTCAAGTTACACTTTCTCGGTCTAGTGCTGAAGCTGAGTATAGGGGTGTTGCCAATGCTGTTGCTGAGACTTGCTGGTTACGTAATTTATTGCGTGAGCTCTATACGCCACTCTCGACTGCTACGATTGTTTATTGCGATAATGTGAGTGTTGTCTATCTTTCCTCCAATCCCGTGCAGCATCAACGCACGAAACATATAGAGATTGACATTCACTTTGTTCGGGATTTGGTTGCTGCTGGTCACATACGTGTTCTTCATGTTCCGTCTAGATATCAGTATGCAGACATCTTCACCAAAGGATTGCCTACTGCATTGTTTGATGAGTTTCGTTCCAGCTTGAGTGTTCGTTCTTCTCCCGCTCAAACTGCGGGGGGCTGTTAGCGGATGAGATTTATGGGCTTAGCCCGGTTAGATTTATGTTTAGCATTGGCCCAGCTTTGGACTTATATATATTCCATATTGTATTACGTATGAAAATAATAACGAATATTGTGTTTACACGTAGGAAATATGAAACTTCATATATGAAAACCAGGCTGAAATTTCAATGCATAATATGGCCTAAAAAAAGTCAAACATCAAGTCGACCACTTAACATGTATATCCAGATGACTTGTTTTTTCCATAAATATAATATCTAATTAAGTCGTTGCTTCTTGTTAGAAACAAAAAAAATGTTTCTGGGAATGCAAAAAGATCATAAGGTCAAACTCACAACCATTAATTTCTCAAAATTATTAGATATTATTAGCAAAAGATTAAACAAAGAAGCAAAAATACATTTAGCTCTATTTTTACTTTATGGAATATTATTTGTTTCTTACAAAGAAAAGTGCAATGGTTGTTTTGTATTTTAATACAGATGGGTACAATAATTCATAAAGCTAGCCATTCACAAATATCTAAATGATTTCTTTTCAAACAAGAGGTTAAACCACACAATCTCCTCCTTATCCCTTCCCTCCAATATGACAATTTAGCTCCCACTTTATTGAAAAAGAAAGTTTGGAAAAAGATATGTGCCTTGTTGTCAAATTTCGCACGGAAAAGATATTTTATCTTGAAAAGAACTGAATTTGGACCAATACAATAACTCAAGTAAAAAGATCTTTAATTGTCATATATAGATACCTCAAAGTTGAAATCACTTAGAACATAAGCAACTAATGGAGATTAGGCATTAACATGTTTTTTTGTCTGTTTTTTTCCCCCTTTTTCCTTACCTTATATATATCATATATGCACCCTTATGGGTTAACTATAAAGCGGTCGAGGCTAATATTATGCTGACTACATAAATAAGAGTGTCATGTTTTCTTAGAGAGATTAAGATAAATATGGGCTCTTTAAGTAAGTACATATACACTATATAAAGGAGGAAATGTGAAGTACAAATCTAGTCTCCTATGAACATAGAAAGAACATGGTGTATTTTTCATAACTAAAAGATGGACTAACTAAATGCAGATTATGGATTTCCAAATAAAGATGGATTTTTATCACATAACTTAAAGATGGAGTAGCAAAATGCAGATTAAGAGTTAAATATAATCAGTGATTAAAGAGTTGTACCTGTCATAATCTTGTGCGACGATGTAAAGGAACTGAGCATAATTAGCAAGTAGAAGAGGGTTATTGGGTTCTTCCGATAGACCCATTTTATAAATAAGCTCGATTACGAAATGACCTTGGACTCGGTCTCAACCTCCACAACTTTTGCGATTCTTGGTGAAACAAATCTACGCATCGTTTGTCTATCAAGAACGCCATATCTAATCACATCCGCATATTATCGACTTCTTCCACTATCGATTTCCATTTACCAAATTCCCTTCAAGCGTCTCGACTGGCGAAGCTCCATCGGAATAATCTTCCGATGATGTAAAAGATTCGCATCAAACCTCTCACCGCCATCTGTCCCGCTTGCAGCAGGCCTTGAATTACCACCACCGCCATTAATACCACCAATTGAAGTGGTTTTTCCACCAGAATTCACCTCAAACGTCTTAATTGATGAAGAATCTATCTTAGTATGTCTTTGGTTGTCGATAGACAAAGTAGACTCCATGGTGACAGTAGGAGGTGCTACAGCGAACTCCACGTTATTAGACATGGCGTAAACACTATAATTTGCTAAAAGAATCATAACATACACCATTAAAGTTGGAGTATGTGAAAATACTTGTTGGAACAACCAAAAAAAAGACGCATTCATCTCTTTATGTACTTTAGCCAAAACCCCTTGTAGATCTTCATATAACAAAGTTTCCCTCATTTGAAGCGTATAACTTTGTAGCTCACGAATTATAAACACCATAGAAGAAAGCGCTTTCTTAGTGAGCGATGAAGCGATTCCGTGCCTCCTTAACTCCTTCTTTCCATTGTTTCTTTCTTTGTATCATCCTTAACGAAAATGGTAGCTCAACACTATTTGCCTTCCTCTCTATACTTACGGGAATCATATCCCCTGCCCACTCTGGTGGCTCAACCCTCGACACACTTACATGATCACTATCACCAGATAAGAATATGAGTGACAAGTCCTGATCAATCTTTTTAAACAACTCTTCATCCGAAAACTCTGAATGCAAGCTTGCACTGAGTACGTGTTTGACTGACTTTTTTTCTCGTCTGTTAACAATCGTACCAAAAGTTATTGGTCTATGAATATACCGGAAAACTAAAGCAACACGTCGTGTTGAAGGTGATGAGATTGCGGAAGCTAGAGTTTGTGGTGATGAAGAAGGCGGAAAATAATATGAAGTTTGTGACCAGTTCAAACAACCATTCGTTACTTTCACTCCCATTCCTAGCAAATATCAACTCTGAAATATTAACTCGAAAACGTTAAAGAAAATAATTAAACTCAAAGCTTACTTTTAGATCAATCTATTCATTCATTTAACCAGACATAATCTGAACAGATATAATATTATCAAAAAAACAAGTTTTTAACGTATCAAAAATTGTAATAACATCGACAAATTATAAACAATTAACAGACGAATATGAGAACGTAAAAAATAAGAACATAATATCAACAAAAAGAGGTTTCTAACGTATCAAAAACATGAATAACATTAACAACATACAACATGCACATAAACACACGTTTTATGGCATTAAAATAGGATCATAAAGCACATGAAAATTAATAGTAATTTACGGAAAATAAATATAATTTCGTTATTTATCCGAATGAGCGAAAAGTTGATAAATAAAATGAGTTATATGAATCTACAAACCTTTGAGAAATTGTCGTTGCTGATTGATTTTCCGGTGGAAGGTTACCGGAGTGACCGTTAGCTTCACTTAAAAAGAGGAAGAAAAAGGTGTGATGAGTTATTTTCTTACTTGAAAATAAAAATATCTGGTGTGTGTATTTACACGTTATGTGTGTGTATTTTTAATAGGACCGTTATACGGTATACCAAGAACAGATATTAAAAGGAGTAAGTTGCAAAAATCGTCCTCGTGGTTTACTCAAATTGCACGTTTTGTCCGTGTGGTTTCGAAAGTGCAAAAACTATCCGTATTTTAAGAGTTTGGGATCGTTTAGTCCTCCGTTTTTGTCACACCCTCGTCGGAGGCGGAAACACGAGGTGTAACGGAAAGGAACATAAGCACAAGATAATAGAACATACCAATGTTAAGATTAAAAAGAAATAATACACCATTACAATACTAGTTTAGCCGACATCGGCAAATATATTACAAAGTTTAAATTCCAAAATATTATGTTTTAAACATAATGATTTATATTGACAAGTGAAAACTTCATTCGCAAGACACGGTAGAAAAGCTTACTAACGATCACCGAAATGCATGAGAGAAAAGCGGGTCAACTATGAAAATAGTTGGTGAGTAAACATGTTTAGCAAAATGAGAAAACTCGTAAGAAATATTCAAAGCTTTCGGTCAACGAAAATAGTCCACAAAGCAAAGGCATTGTAAATCCACTCGGTTCAAGTTCGCCCATACAAAACTTGCAACTGTGTATTCACAACCCATTGCACAAAATATAGCGTATGAAGTAGTCAAGTATAAGCGGTCATAATAGTTCACAATATAGTACCACGAATATAATAATTCGGGGATGCTCTTGATGAAACCAAATTAAGTTGGGTGCCACTACCCAAAGTTATGTTGGGTGCCTCTTCCCAAAGATATAATGGGTGCCTCTTCCCAAAGATATCTTGGGTGCCTCTTCCCAAAGATATCTTGGGTGCCTCTTCCCAAAGATATACTCCGAACATAGGAGACTTTATAGTGATGCTCCGAACATAGGAGACTTTAGGTCAAGATCATAACATGTACGGTTCAATAAGTTCAAGTAAGGCATTATTTCATAATTAAGTTCAAGGATTTGTTTCAAGTTCACAAGTTCTAGTCAAACTAGTTAATAAAAGTAGTAAACAATTTAGCTCAAGAACGGTTCATGCATTTCGCCCCAAAATATAGTAAAACGGTAAAAGGGGTGTGATTATTCACTTGATGAATAGATGCGATGACAAAGTGGTTACACGAAATGTAGCGTGAATCTCGGCCGACCTATTATGAATGATATGATATGCAATAAGTCATGATGTAATGTTATGCACGCATGATTCGGATGATATTTATACCACTTATGTATTTTTGAAAACAATACTTCTCGTCGAAAATATAATCTTTTAACGTCTTGACCATTTTAAATTACTTCACATGTATTTACATTGAAGCGATATCTTCGATAGACTTTTAGTGATTTATTAAGAGAATATAACTTTTCGTCGTAAAATAATGTCGTTGAAATTTCCATGAAAGTGACAAAAGCGGCCTCTAAAAGCTAGTCGTAAAATGGTGCACGTCGGCGTTAGGAAAGCGAACTCAACGGTTTTGGAAAGCTCGTACCATTATCTCAAATTTTTAGTACATACATTTCCATCCTAGAGGTCTAGAACATAAGGAAAAATATAGGTTAAGTATGGTACTTGTGTGTTTAAGAGTGGTTTCGGTAAACTTTGAGCGACTATATTTTATTCATTACAACTCCGCTTGACGAGCGGTTGGATATTTTGGAAAATATGGTTGGCGAACTTGATTTTACTAGAAGACATCTTTTATAAAAGTATCCTATCAATGTTAAAACGACCCTCAACATGGCCCCTAGTTGCCGTAGTATATGTTTAATAGAAAATATATTAATGTTGCTAATAGAATAAAGTTACGCAACTTGGTTTATCGCGTGTAATTTACTCGTTACAAGTCCGTTTTCTCGTTTTCTACATCCTTAGATTCGTGTCAAAGTATACTAATATATTTTTGATAAGTCGAAATAATTTATAAAGCTTAAGACTCGTTTTTGACTCGTACAAAACAAAAATAGTGTGCTGAAATTTTCAGGAAATATATATTTCGTCGTCAAACTTGAAAATTTCATAACTTCTTCGTTATAGCTCCGTTTTAATCCGTTCAAGCGGCCACGGATTCGTTTTAAAGTATATTTTCTAAATATCTAGGCCAAAAATTTGTGCCTACTGTCGGATAACTATCAACGAGTTCTTCAAATTTTAGGCGGGATGGGGATTGTAATTATTTAGACTTCTCGAGGTATAATGACAGACCGGGAGGCTAGATTAGAAGGTTTTCCAGAAATACAAAATAAGATCAGACCCTTATTTATACTTGTCGAAAAGAGTTTTTCTCGTACTAAACCTATTCCAATCCCTTCAAAACAACTCCAAAGCTATTCTAATCCTATCATACACCTTCTTAGGGTGTCATGGGTTCCTAAACATCATCAAGACTAATGTATAACAAGGGATAAATTATAGGATGACTTATATATATCAAACTCTTAAAAACAATGTAAAAATGGTATAAATATCCATAAGTCTTGCATGCTTTGCTCAAAATGATGAAATACATATGATATGAAAATGAAAGATGTAAAATGAAAGTGATATGCTTACTAGTTACTTGATGAGGTGACAAGAACAAAGGATTAAACCTAAACACCCTAGGTTTTTATTTCAAAACCTTTAATAAGAGTGTAACTAGATTGTTTATACTTGATCTTGGAAAATTTTGATGATCTCTTCTAGCTCCTATGGTGTGACCGGTTTTGAGAGGAACAAAGAAAGAGAGAAAAACCAACTTTACCAACTTATGAAAAAAATGAGAATGAATGAATGAAGTGAAATTTAAGTGAAGTGTAGATCTATACTATCAAGAAAAAATTACCAACTCATTAATTGCATACCCCCCAGTCCAAGGGGAAATATTTATAAAATATTTTTTTTTTTTTTTTATATATTGTATAATTGTTAAAAAGATGTAAGTAAAATGTATAGTTAATAACAACTTGTAAGATTGTATATACATTAGTGTATTTAAGGTAGTTTTAGGTAAAAGTAATTTTTAATAGATCAAAGTAAAGTATAATGAGATCATAAAAATTGTAAAAATACATTTCTTGTAAAATTTGATTGATATAATAATTATCGTGTAGTTTTTAAGAAAAACGTCGTAATAATATAAATTTAACGATTTATATACAAAATAAATTTAAAACACTAGGTAAACTCAAAATATCATTTTTATAAACTAAATGTAAGTATAAAAATATATCGGGATCATTTTTAGAAGTATCGGATTAAATGTTCAAAATAATAACTTACGCGATAACGTTTATTTAATATGAAATTTACGCATTTAATGTGAAATGCAAAATCATGAATGAACTAACATGATGAAAATGATGTTAGTGAAATGTAGACTAAACTTAGTCTATATGAAATGTTCGTGATGATATGATCATGAATTCGCCGCTAAACCATTAAGGTTACGCGAATTTGGAACACGTAAACCTAGTTTACGATAAATGATGAAATTGTGAAGCATGAATTGTTTTGAGAAATGACCGGAATTTGAGAATTGTGACAGTTTTAACTAGCGTTAAGTGAATTCTGTTAGCAGTTATACGTTAGCCCTTTCGGCTAACGACTGTTGTAGCGCCCATCCATTAAACTAACGGCCGTTTATAATTTAGAATTTTTGTCCGTTTTCATCCATTTTTATACGTTTCGTCCGGCTTTTAGACGTTTTCGTCCATTTTTATATGTTTTCAATAGTTTTTATCCATTCTTATATGTATTCGTCCGTCTTTAGACGTTTTTTTACGTTTTCATTCGTTTTATACGTTTTCATCCGTTTTTAGACGTTTCGCCCGTTTTTTAATATGTTTTCGTCCATTTTCATACGTTTTCATCTGTTTTTATAGGTCTTCATCCGTTTTTATGCGTTTACCTCCGGTTTTGTAAGTTTTGTCCGTTTTTATATATTTTCATCCATTTTTATAGGCTTTCGGCCGTTTTTCTTACTTTTTCATACGTTTTATCCGTCTTTACCGTTTTATACGTTTTCGTCCATTTTCATCCGTTTTAATACGTTTTCGTCCATTTTTCATCCGTTTTTATGCGTTTTCATCCGTTTTGTACGTTTTCGTTTGTTTTATACGTTTTCATTCCTTTTTTTATGTTTTCATCCGTTTTTTACGTTTTCGTCAATTTTTATACGTCTTTATATGTTTTTATACGTTTTCGCCCGTTTTCTTACGTTTTCATCCGTTTCTTCGTTCGTTTTTCTTACCTTTTCATACGTTGTTATCCGTTTCTATCCATCTCTATCCGTTTTTATACGTTTTTGTCCATTTTTATATGTTTTCATACGTTTTTATCCGTCTTTATACGTTTTCTTCTATTTTTATATGTTTTTATCCGTTTTCATCAGTTTTTACACTTTTTCGTCCGTTTTTGTACATGTTCATATGTTTTTATCCGTTTCCATCCGTTTTTTATGTTTTTGTTTGGCTTTATACGTTTCATCCATTATTTTACGTTTTCGTCCGTTTTTATAAGTGTTTGTCTATTTTTATACGTTTTCGCCCGTTTTCATCAGTTTTTATACGTTCTTGTCCGTTTTTATACGTTTTCATCCGTTTTTATAGGCGTTCGTCCATTTATCTTACCTTTTCATATGTTCCCATCCGTTTCTATCCATTTTTATCTGTTTTTATACGTTTTTGTACATTTTTATATGTTTTCATACGTTTTTATCTATTTTGATCCGTCTTTATACGTTTTCGCCTATTTTTATATGTTTTCAAATGTTTTTATCCGTTTTCATTAGTTTTCATACTTTTTCATCCGTTTTTATACGTGTTCATATGTATGTATCCGTCTTTATCCATTTCCATCCGTTTTTTTATGTTTTCGCCTGTTTTTATACGTTTCATCCATTTTTTTACGTTTTCGTTTGTTTTTACATGTTTTTGTCTGTTTTTATACATTGAGGCTTGTTTACTTACGTTTTCATCCGTTTTTATACGTTTTGTCCGTTTTTATACGTTGTCATCCGTTTTTCTAGGCTTTCGTCTGTTTTTCTTACTTTTTCATACGTTTTTATCCGTTTCTATCCGTCTTTATCCATTTTTATACGTTTTCATACGTTTTTATCGGTTTCGACTGGTTTTTATATGTTTTTATCTTTCTTTATCCTATTTCATCCGTTTTTATACAAAAAAAAACGAAAACATATAAAAACGGATGAAATCGGTTAAAGACGGAGAAAAACGTATGAAAATGTATAGAAACGGACAAAAACGTATAAAATCAGATAAGAACATATAAAAATAGATGAAAGCCTATAAAAACGTATAAAAGTGGATGAAGAAGAATACAGACGGATAAAAACTAATGAAAACGTATAAAAGCTGACGAAAATATATAAAAATAAATGAAAAGGTAAGAATAACGGACAAAAGACTATAAAAATGGATGAAAACATATAAAAACGGACCAAAAGTTATAAAATCAGATGAAAACATAAGAAAATGGTCCAAAACGTATAAGAACAAGTAAAAACGTATAAATAATGGACAAAATCGTATAAAAACAGACGAAAACGTAAAAAATAGATGAAAACATATAAAAACGCATAAAACGGATGAAAAAAGGACGAAAACATATAAAAACGGATGAAAACATATGAAAATAGACGGAAACGTATAAAAAAATATAAAAATGGACGAAAACGTATAAAAACAGATAAAAACGTATGAAAAAGTAAGATAAACGAACGAAAGCCTATGAAAATGGATGTAAACGTATAAAAAAGGACAAGACTTATAAAAACGGATGAAAACGTATGAAAAAGTAAGTAAAACGGACGAAAGCCTAGAAAAACGAATGAAAACATAAGAAAACGTATTAAAACAGATAAAAACAGACGTAGACGTATAAAAATGGACGAAAAGGTAAAAAATGGATTAAACGTATAAAACAAGACGCAAACGTATAAAAACAGACGAAAACGTATAAAATGGATGGAAACGGATAAAGACGGATAAAACGTATAAAAATGGACGAAAACGTATAAAAACGGATAAGTACAGATAGAAACTGATAAAAACGTATGAAAAGATAAGAAAAACGGACAAAAGCCTATAAAAACGGATGAAAATGTATAAAAAAAAAAACATATAAAACTTAAGAAAACGGGCAAAAATGCATAAAAACATATTAAAACATATAAAAAATAGACGAAAGCGTAAACAACGGATGAAAACGTATAAAAACGGACGAAACGTATAAAAACGCATAAAACGAATGAAACGGATGAAAACATATAAAAACTGATGAAAACGTATAAAAACGTATACAAACGTTCCAAAACTTATAAAAACGGATGAAAATGTATAAAACGGACGAAAACGTAAAAACGGATGAAAACATATAAAAACGGACGAAAACGTATAGAAAATGGACAAAAGGTATAAAATCGGATGAAAACAGACGAAAATTTTAAATTATAAACGGTCGTTAAATTAATGGATGGGCGTTGCAACGGTCATTAGCCAAAAGAGTTAACGTGTATCTGCTAACGGAATTCACTTAACGCCGGTTAAAACGGAGAACTAAAATGATCCCAAACTTTCAAAATACGGATGGTTTTTGCACTTTTGGAACCACACGGACGACACTTGCAATTTTACCAAACCCCAAGGACGATTTATAAAAAAACAAACGAAAACATATAAAAACGGATAAATACGGTTAAAGACGGATAAAAACCTATGAAAGTGTATAGAAATGGACAAAAACGTATAAAAAACCGGATAATAACATATAAAAATAAACGAAAGCCTATAAAAACGTATCAAAGCGGATGAAAACGAATACATACGGATAAAAACGAATGAAAACGTATAAAAGCGGACGAAAACGTATAAAAACATATGAAAAGGTAAGAATAACCGGACGAAAGTCTATAAAAATGGATGAAAACGTATAAAACGGACAAAAAGCTATAAAATCTTATGAAAACATAAGAAAATAGGCCAAAAGGTATAAGAACAGATAAAAAAGAATAAATAATGGACGAAATGGTATAAAAACAGACGAAATCGTAAAAAATGGATGAAAACGTATAAAAATGGACGAAAACATATAAATATGCATAAAAACGGATGAGAAAAGGATGAAAACGAATGAAAACAGATGAAAATAGATTGAAACGTATAAATAGATAAAAACGGATAAAAACATATGAAAACATATAAAATGGATGGAAACGTATAAAAACGGATTAAAACGTATGAAAAGTAAGATAAATGGACGAAAGCATATGAAAATGGATGTAAACGTATAAAAACGAACAAGACTTATAAAAATGAACGAAAACATATGAAAAAGTAAGTAAAAAGGACGAAAGCCTAGAAAAACGAATGAAAACATATAAAAACGGAAAAAAAAAGTTTAAAACGGATGAAAATGTAAGAAAACGTATAAAAACAGATAAAACAGACGAAGACGTATAAAAATGGACGAAAGGGTAAAAAATGGATGAAACGTATAAAAGCAGACGAAAACAATTAAAACTGGATGGAAACGGATAAAGACAGATAAAACGTATGAAAGCGTATAAAAACGGACGAAAACGTATAAAAACATATAAAAATAGACGAAAACGTATAAAAACGGTTAAAGACAGATGGTAATTGATAAAAACGTATGAAAAGGTAAGAAAAACGGGCGAAAGCCTATAAAAACGGATGAAAACGTATAAAAATTGACAAAAACGTATAAAACAAATGAAAACTTAGAAAACAGGCAAAAATGTATAAAACAGATTAAAACATATAAAAAACAGACAAACGCGTAAAAAACGGATGAAAGCGTATAAAAACGGAAGAAACGTATAAAAACGCATAAAACGGATGAAAACGGATGAAAACATATAAAAACTGATGAAAACGTATAAAAATGGATGAAAACGTATGAAAACGGGTGAAATGGATGAAAGCGTATACAAACGGACCAAAACGTATAAAAACGGATGAAAATGTATAAAACGGACGAAAACGTAAAAAACGGATGATAACATATAAGCGAAAGAAAACGTATAAAAACGGATGAAAACATATAAAAATGGACGAAAACGTATAAAAAATGGACGAAGCGTATAAAAACGAATGAAAACAGACGAAAATTTTAAATTATAAACGGCCGTTAAATTAATGGATGGGCGTTGCAACGGTCGTTAGCCAAAAAAGTTAATGTGTAACTGCTAACGGAATTCACTTAACGCCGATTAAAATGGAGGACTAAAATGATCAAAACTTTCAAAATACGGATGGTTTTTGCACTTTTGGAACCACACGGATGACACGTGCTATTTTCCCAAACCCCAAGGATGATTTTTGCAATTTACTCTATTATAAGGCTTGTATAATTTTGTTTTTGGAATTTTTATGAAGTGTCATGTCGACACAAAATATTTTATTCATTCGTCCAAACTTAGGTCGGACCTACTGTATTACCTAGTAAAAAATTAGATTTTGTTTATGGCTTTAAAAAAAATATTTCCATTATCTACTCATCCAAACCGAATAATCAAAATCGACACTATGTTCACATTACGATTTTTGACATGCCGAACAAACCAATTTGCTCTCTACTTCATTTTGATCACTACTTCACACCAAAGACGGAGCCAGGATTTTACATTAAAAGGGGCCGAACCCAATGCAAAATAACAACGATAAATTTCAAACTCTAATAACAAAGCATGATAATTCGTAACATTTAAAACAAAACATCCCATAAATAACATAAGTTACACATGAATCTAACACATACACTAGCAAGGAATTTTACTCTTTATTTAAGTCACTTTTTATGATTTTCTAATTTTTTTAATCACTCTCCACTTTACTCATTATTGAATAATTCATAGGTTTACATATTTTAAATACTTAGTTACTGTTAAAAGTTAAGGATTTCGTAAACAAGAGATTGAGTGTTAACTGTTTATTTGCTCGTCTACTTTGATACGTTCTAATATACAACATGAGTATTTAATTTCTAGCAGGACCTTTGACAAAACAGTTGAAACAAAGATAAAGAAAATGACAAAAGAAAAAACTGAATAGCAAAACATTAGAACAAATAACATGAAATAACTATTAATTAATTGTGATCATTTCTCAAAGAGTCAAAGACTACTACTATTGTAAAAAGAAACAAAACGTGGAAGCATTATCAAAAAGCAATTTTCAATTTCTAATGAGTTGATTATTTTTATCCTCACTGGCGTGGTGGTTTTTTTTTTTTTTTATTTGTTAACCAAAAGATTAGAAGAGGCTGATTATATAAATTTATCTAAGAGTTGAACTAAAGATTATATTCTAGTTAATACTTTGGATGGTTGAAGGGGGCCTAGCATCTACTAGCCACCCCATCACCTCTGCCTCTGCTTCACACGGATCATATGTTTATTTAATAAATAAAATAGGACATACCGAGCAAACCAATTTGCTCGCTACTAATTTAGTTACTTTCATTGTTGTGGTAAGGAAAATCAATGCAATTACTTTCATCGGTGTATAGCGGTCAAATAATTATAATTTCGAAATTGTGATTCCCGTTTGACGTGTGATGTAAAACTTACGGGTTTAATTTGAAGTCATTGCGAGAAAAAAAGTTCATGGGTAAAAAAAATGATAGAAGTTTAAGGATTAAACAATATTTATAATATTAATTAGTTGCAGATGATGTTACCTTTTTTAATTACGGGTATAATAGTCAACTAACATTACTTGAATTTTAAGTATTTTAAGTTTAAGGAATGCATATACATGCATTATAAGTAGTAGAGATAGCGTGTTACTAATACTTATGCAATAATGTTCCTTTTGTGTACAACTTCTATCATAACAGTTACAAATATCATAACAATTTTGCATTAAATAAATGGAATGTCGAGCAAAATGGATAGAGAGAAAATTGTTTTGCTTGTCACTTACACATGTCACAAAGATATGGCTTATTTCGTACAATAAAATGGCGAGCCAAATGGATGGAGAGCAAAGTATTTTGTTTGGCACTTACACGTGTCACGAGCAAAAAGGCATGGCGAGCAAATAAAACAAAGAGCAAACTTGTTTTGCTCGCTATGTCGTATTTTGCAACACAAACTTCTGGAATCGAAATTGGTGACATGGTTTTCAAACCGTCCATACTAGAAATTTTCACTTTAAATTTTTTTGAATTTTAATCAGTTTACAATACATATTTTTCATAACATGAAACCAAATTTGCATGACTAATTTACCTTATAAATTTTAGGTTGCAAGCTGTGTTCAAGAAATTGGTGCGCGGTTTTCCCTTTTGTAGGTTTGTCTTTGTTTATAACTGTCGTTGTTGTACTAACATCTCTAAATTGTTTTCCCAGCTTCAAAATAAAGATAATGCATATGTGTATTTTATATAGATTTTGCTTATTTGAGTCATTTGACTCCGATTTGGGGATGCGCACAATGTGTTTGTTGAAATGTCAAGGATTGTAGAAAGTGGATTTTAAATTGAAAAAGTTTGAATTTAAATGAGATGATTGATGCTCATGTGACAAGTTTAGAGTTTTAAATGTTTATTATTAGATTTAGATTATTTAATGATGACTTTTTTTTTATTACAGACCAATTTGAATGGTTTGTTGGTATGATTGTGTTTAATGTTTGTTATTAAACACGTGGGAAAACATTGTCTTAACTCTTAAATAAGGAATATGCGACCCATAGAAAATCTTTCCTACTTAAAATGAACTTGTCTTTTTGATTATCAAGCGGCTTTTATGCAACTGTTTTCTGATCTACACATCACATATCATAGAGCTTCATAGTTAAGTAGCAATAGATTTGCAGCAAATAAATAAATAAATAAATAAAATAGCAATATATTTGCTTTATGCATAATTTTGTTAGACTTAACTACTATTGTTTTAAGACAAAACATGAAAAGTTTTATGCATTTGTTGGGAGCTTTACCCTAGACTCCTTTAGTATACATCTCATGAATTTTGCATCAGTTGTCTTTGAAATTTATGAATATATGACCTCCTGTCTCTATATATTTGTGTTTCATGTTCCTGAAAATTCACACATGTGGTTTTAGGAGTAGTAGCTCTTTAGACTAAGGTGTTAGATTATGACATATCTCTTATCACTTTTATCTTTATATAGTACAGGGACTGATTTTGTTATTCTTATATCTGTTTTGTAGCTAGAACAAGAAGTTGTGTCAAGGTTGTTAAAGATTGAAGTACAGGGGTTGTTTTGGTCAAGGTTGAAGACTTCATGCCTATATAAAGATAGATCGGCACTGTTCATCATTATGAAACCCCAAATACTTTATCATATTCTCTCATTGATAACATATCAATCTCTGAGATCATTGTAATCTTGCTCTTGTTTCACTATTCTGGTGAACAAGTGTGTTTTCTGTTATTGCTTAATAATAAGAAGTTATTGTTCTTTTGTTGAGTTGTTCTGATTATACCTTTCTACATGGTATCAGAGCATGGTTTACTCTGATTTCTATTATTGTGGATGTTGTTACGGTGGTTATACGGTGGTTCTTTCTCGATTGAGTAGGGTTTCATCGATTCTTTGTATTGATCGATCTGGTGTTTCTGAAACGGTTATGGTTTGGATTCATTGGTTTTATTAGTCAGATTTGTTAGATTTGTGGTTGGATTGGGTTGAATTTGACGGATCCAATTCAGATCTAATGTTAGGGTTTCATCTCAAACCCTAATTTTTGGGGATTTTATTTTCTTCATCTTCCGCTGCTTCTATATCACTGTATTGTTCTTTTTCCTACCTGATCTTGGTAGAATCAGGACAACTCTTTTGTTTGAAATTATCTAGTTGGTTTTTTATCTTTTCCTATTTTTTTAAGAGTTTAATATGGCTGGTGATGATGCTTCTCCTTCTGGGGGAAGTAATAGTGCTAGTGAAGCTAGTAAACTAATTTTTGGTAGTGAACTTTTTTTACACCCTAATGATACTAATGGCACTCCTATTATTCCTATAAAACTAAGTGGTACTAGAAATTATAATGTATGGAATATCTCCATGACTATTTCTTACAGAATATGAACAAACTTGGTTTTATTAATGAAAATTTTATTAAACCAACTGATAATTCTTTGGCTAATCAATGGGATATGTGTAATTTTGTTGTACTTTCTTGGATCATTGGTTCTGTCTCATAAGAACATTATATGGGGCAATTTTTTTCTAAAAATCCAAAGGATGTGTGGGATAAACTCAAGGAAACTTATGATAAAGTGAATGGTAGTATCATATTCATCAAATTAATTCACTTAGACAAAATGGTTTTGCTATTTCTGATTATTATCAAAAATTAAATTCTTTATGGAAACAGTATGATGCTATGGTCAAACTTCCTAATTGCACTTGTGTTGGTGCAAAAGATTTAAAGAGTCATAATCAGTTAATCAGATTAATGCAATTTTTAATGGGTCTTGATGATCCATATATGACACTTAGAAGTAATATTCTGACTACTGAGCCACTACCAGATGTTAAAACTGCTTTTTCTTTAATTGTTAGAGAAGAATCTCATAAAAACTCTGTTTTAGCAAATGTATCTTCTATAAGTCAGATATCTTCTTTTGCTTCAAAACTATGGATAACAAGCATCCTGTTGATAACAGGCCTAAAGTTCTTAAAACTCCTTCTGTTACTTGTGAGAAATGTGGTTACACATGACATACAATTGACAGATGCTTCAAAATTATTGGTTATCCTGACAGTTTTAATAAGAAAAAACCTGCGAACAAAAAGTCTTTCAATAGCAATTCAGTTGTCAATGGTAATGGTGGTAGTGCTAGTTCTCATAATAATGCTTCCTTACCATTTACTCCTGATCAAATTATGAAACTTATAAGTGATAAAACAGGCTCTAGCAGTGTTCAGGCTAATATGTCACGTATAACTTTTCTATCTCTGTTAAGTAGATTTAAAACTTTTGAGGAGTTTAAAGAATGGATTATAGATTTTGATGCTAATCAACATATGGTTCTTTCTGAGGATCTTCTTGATTCTATTGTTGATATCAGTTATTTAAATCTCACTGTTGAGCATCCTAATGGGAGTTTTGCTAAAATTAAAAAAGTTGGAAATCTTAAACTTAATGATAATCTTACTTTATATGATGTGTTGTTAGTACTAGAATACTCTGTTAATCTCATGTCTGTTTATAAAATTGCTAGAGATAGCAAGTTTTTTATTGGGTTTGATGAAAATAAGTGTTATATTGATGAGTGTCTAAATCTCATCATTTTTATCTTGTTAAAATGCCAAAACATCCGAAACACTTAGAAACACATCAAAATGATAAAAATATCACAAACAAGTGTTTTATATGTTTTAAATGCAAAAACATCAAAATCGGTGAAAAAGCGTATCAAGTTTGCATAATTGGCGGTTTAGTCCCCAGTTACAAAAGTTGTCAAATCTAGTCCCTAGTAATTCAAAAACTTGCAAAATATCATTTTAGGTCCATAAGATTCAAAAGTTGTCAAAACAAACCCTTTAAAGTTTAAAAATCACAAAATGACAACTTTAGTCCCTGAACTTTGGAAAAGTGTCAAAAATAGTCCTTAAGGTTTTAAAAAGTGAAATTGATCAAAAATAAACCTTGTACTATTTATAAATGACAAAAATGGTCCTTATGATAAACTTTTGGGAATTTACACCTTTAGTCCCTAAAAATCCAAAAATTACCTATTAGGTCCTTAAAGTTTAAAAAAATAAAATAAAATACAACTTTGGTCCTTATACTAATTAAACTTGGCAGGTTTAGTACTTGTGAGAATTTTGGAAAAAGCTACAACTTCAGTTCCTAATGTTTGGCTTAATTACAGTTTTGGTCCTTATGATTATTAACTACTAAACCAAATGGACCTATTTACTAAACACCTAATCCAAAACCAGTGCTGGCCCAATCCATAGCCCAAACCCAACACCCGGTCAAACGGTCAAATAATTCAAAACCGCCTTCACATAGCGGTGTCTCTTCGCCCTAACACGAAACCGGTGGTTTTCCACCTCTCCCCTTTCCACTCACCAACCTTATCCCCCGGTGGTTAACATCCCCTCCACCTCCATATCCTTCCAAACCCCATTAATGCAGAAAACCCACCCAAGACTTTTTTGGCGCCAAAAAGTGAAAATCAAAGGATGTGATCATTTTGGCCTATCCAATGGTGGGAAATGATCAGAGGAAAGAGAAAAAGCTTTTTGGATATCTATAAAGAAGAAAGAAGGCAGTGAGAAGAGGGGTCGACTGTTTTTAGACCATTTTGTAGTTTAAACTCTTAATTTCTGTTGTAAACCTTCAAATTCAGTTTTATTTTCAAGTTGTATTATGTTTTATGGTTAATGAAAGTTATTTGCAGTTTCAATTTCAGTTTGTTTTCACAAACTCAGTTTATGCTTATTTTCTAAGTTCAAATTCTCAAATTCAGTAAATGTTGTTAATAGGTGTTGTTTTTGTTTCTTAAGCTTGTATAAGCTCTTGACAAGGCTTATAAGCTCTTAGAAACCTTAAATTTCCAGTTTTACTTAACAACTCAAAAATACCAAGAAATAGTGATAAATTCAAAAATCATGGATAATAAACAAGGAAGCTGAAGCAGGGTGGAAATTTGAATTGCTATATGGTTTAGAGCTTATTGGTAAGCTATAGGAGTAATTCGGACCAAGGTTCTCGGTTTTCCTTAGAAACCAAATTGTAAGCATTTTGCTCAATCTTGGAATTTCAACATCTTATGTTGATATTGTTGTTGTTTTATAATTATTGATCTTCTTTAATGTTATTATAAGCTTCTTAATAGATCTCATGGTCTTAATCGGTGGAACTCTTTGAAAACCTTATACCGGTCTCCATAAGGATTTGTTTGGAATTCTTGAACATTTGTGTTCGAGCTTGTGTATTGCATAAATCTTGTTGCTTTGAGTTCACTTAGCTCATATATACTCATTTCATCAAAGTCTTGCACTGCACACATTCAATGGGTTTGATGAAAATAAGTGTTATATTCAGACTTGGCCAACATGACAAACATGGGACTGGTAGTCAGTCTGATGACTTATATTTTTTTATAACAAAACTGGACATAAATTTTTTTCTTGTTCTTTATCTAGATGTACATGGCATCACAGACTTGGTCATCCTGTTGACCAAGTTTTAAACCTGCTTAGTAAAGATCTTAACATTAATAATAATGAGGCTTTTCCTCCCTGTGAAATTTGTCACAAGGCTAAACAAATTAAAGAGCCATTTCCTATTAGTGATCACAAGACCACTAATATTGGAGATATTGTTCATCTTGATGTCTGTAGGATTACCAGTATGGATGGCTTTAGATTTTTTTTCTCACTATTGTTGATGATGTGTCTAGAGCTATTTGGGTTTATTTGTTAAAAAACAAATTTGAAGTTGGTAAATATATCATATCTTTCTATAACATGTTGCAAACTCAGTTCAGTGTTAATGTTAATGTTTTTCGGAGTGATAATAGAACTGAGTTTGTTAATCATACTCTTCAAAGTTTTTTTGATTCAAAAGATGTCTTGCATCAAACCTCATGTTCTTATACACCACAACAAGATGGTGTAGCAGAAAGGAAGCACAGACACCTGTTAAATGTTGCTAGGTCTTTTCTTTTTCATGGAGGGATTCCTCTATACTTGTGGACTGATTTTATTATCATGGCTGCTCATTTAATCAATAGACTTCCTTCATCTGTTCTTAAAGGTAAATCACCTTTTGAAGTTCTATTTGGTTTCAAACCTTCTTTAGAAAATCTGAGATGTTTTGGTTGTCTTTGCTTTGCAACTTTCCTTAACAACTCATATAGGTTTAGTAGCAGAGCCACAAAAGTCCTTGGCTATGCTACAGAAAATAAAGGATTATAAACTTTTGTCTTTGTAATATAAACATGTGTTTTATTCAAGAGATGTAAGATTTAATGAAAATATCTTTCTTTATAAAATGAATAAAACTGAATATGTTTTACAACTGATTATTGGGGTACTGACCACTTAAACCTTTTTGATACTCCTTATACTTACCATAATCTATCCAATGATGATGATTACCATCCTAATAATGATGCTCCTTATGATCTTGTTAGTAATTCTGATTCAGATAATTCTCAGTATTCTACTAATAATGAATCTGATTCAGATGCATCTGCCAGACATGAATGTTCAAGTAACGAGGCTAGACATTCTCGGTCTACAACTTTACTTGATTCAAGTAATGAGGACAGTCATTCTCAGTCTACAACTTTATTTGATTCAAGTAATAAGGGCAGTCATTCTCAGTCTGCAGCTTTACTTGATTCAAGTAATGAGGGCAGTCAACCTCAGTCTGCTACTTTACTTGAACCTTCAGAGGTTACAATTAATTCTAATACTGATGGTATTTCTGAAAATAATAATAGAAGGTCCAAGAGAAATTCTATGATGCCACATAAATTTCATGATTATGTGGTTGAAGGAAAGGTTAAATATGGGATTGAAAGGGTGGTTAATTATTCTAAACTTTCTATTGAAAACTTTTGCTTTGTTTCTAAACTTAATAAAACTGTTGAACCTAAAAATGTTCATGAGGCATTCAATGATCGTAATTGGAAGTCTGCCATGAATACTGAAATGGAAGCTTTGTATAAAAACAAAACTTTTACTATTACTGAGTTGCCAATAGGTAGAAAACCTATTGGTAACAAATGGGTTTGGAAAATTAAGTTGAGATCCACTAGTGAGATTGAGAGATACAAGGCTAGACTTGTAGTAAAAGGTTTTGGTTAGAAAGAAGGAGTTGGCAATGATGAGACCTCCGCTCCTGTTGTTAAAATTGCCACTGTAAGTTGTCGTATCTCTTTAGCTGTTAACAAAGTTTGGACTTTGTATCAACTTGATGTTAACAATGCTTTTTTATATGGTGATCTTGATGAAGATGTTTATATGAACTTACATGAAGGTTATTTTAATAAAGATGATAAAAGAGTTTGTAAACTTAATAAGTCTTTGCATGGGCTTAAACATGCTTCTAGGAAGTGGAATGAAAAACTCACTTCTGCTTTGAAAGGAAATGGTTTTAAACAATATAAAAGTTATTATTCTTTATTTGTTAAGTCTTAAGGAGATCTGTTTATAGCTCTCCTTGTATATGTTGATGACATTGTTTTAACTTGGAATAATTTAGAAGAAATTGGGAAATTTAAGAGTTTTCTGAAGTCTAAGTTTTTGATCAAGTACTTGGGAAAACTTAAATAGTTTTTGGGCATTGAAGTTGTTGATATTGATTCTGGTTTGTGTTTAAACCAGAGCAAGTATTTCCTGGAGTTTCTAGCAGAGTATGGCTTTCTTGAAAGCAAACCTGCAACAACTCCTAACGAAACTAATGTTGTGGTTTCTGATGTTGTTAGAAAGAAAAGCAGAAAAAAGAAAGTTGTTGATAAGGAAGATCCTTCAAAAAAGCTGATAGGAAAGTTGATCTATCTCACTTTAACTAGGCCTGATATTTCCTATGTTGTTCATTCATTAAGTCAGTTTATGCATAAGCCATTGCAGTCTCATGTTAAACTTGTTATAAGAGTCCTTAGATATTTAAAAGGTTCACCAGGTAAATGGATTATTTTTAACAAAAGTGATGATTTATGTCTTAAAGCTTATGTTGATTCAGATTGGGCTAAATGCCCTTCTACTAGAAAATCTGTAACTGGTTTTTTATTATTTTTTGGTAGTTCTTTAGTTTCTTGAAAAAGTAAAAATCAAAAAACTTTAACCACTTCTTCTGCTGAAGCAGAATAGAGGGCTATGGGTTCAGGCACTTGTGAAGTAATATGGATCTTAAAGATTTAAAAGACTTAGATGTTAAGAATCCTTTACCTGCTAAATGTTTTTGTGCCAATAGGGTTGCAATCAAAATTGCAGCCAACCCTGTGTTTCATGAAAGGACTAAACATCTTGAGATAGACTTACATTTGGCGAGAGAAACAATTGTAGCTGGTGTCATTGAGTCTATTTAGGTAGATTCAAAACACCAATTTGTAGACATTCTAACTAAAGGATTACCTACTAAACAACATAATTTCTTGTGTGATAAGATCAATCTCTATTATGCTTACCAGTATAAAACTGAGGGGGTGTTAGATTACGACATATCTCTTATCACTTTTATCCGTATTGATTTTGTCATTCTTATATCTGTTTTGTAGCTAAAACAAGAAGTTGTGCCAAGGTTGTTAAAGATTGAAGTGCATGGGCCGTTTTAGTCAAGGCTGAAGACTTCATGCATATATAAAGAGAGATCAACACTGTTAATCATTATCAAACCCTAAATACTTCGTCATATTGTCTCATTGATAACGTATCATCTGAGATCATTGTAATCTTGTTCTTGTTTCACTATTCTGGTGAACAAGTTTGTTTTCTATTATTGCTTAATAATAAGAAGTTATTGTTCTTTTGTTGAGTTTGTGGAAAACTAGAAGGGGGGGGGGGTTGAATAGTTTTACCAATTTAAAACTTCCTTTTAAATATTTAGATCGACTTATGTCAATCTATTTGGTTGTTTATGTTGGACGTTGATAGATAGATATATAAACGTGTAATGAAAGATAAAGAGTAAGAAGCACATCACCACGACACAAGTATTTATAGTGGTTCGGCTACAAGGACACCTTCCTTGCCCTACTCCACTCCCCGAGTCACCTACTTGAGAGTTCGTAAACACTACACCAATCTCCTTATGGCGGAGAAGCCTTCACAACGTCGCTTAACCTTTTTCTGGTACAAAGCTAAATACCGAGTTCTTTCACACCAAGGCGAACCATACCTATCACAACGTCGCCTACCTTTATACGGTGCTAGGATAACCACTGGGTTCTTTCACTCCAAGGTGAACCACACCTATCACAACGTCGCCTACCCTTTATTAGGTACTAGGCTAAGCACCTAGTTCCATTACCATGGAGGAACTACTACCCATCACAACACAACACCTAATCTTAAGGAGATCTACTCCTTGTTACAGTACCACCAAGGATATCACCATCCTTGGATCTAAACAAATACTATATGTATAACGATGCACCTCATTAATTATACGACCTAGGCATTCTTCCCTAATGCCACTTGTTTTGATTCATAGGCATTTTTCAATAATGCCTTTGACACAACGCTTGGCACCTTTCACTAATGCCTTCGTCTTGACACCTTTAGCATTCTTCATGGGTTATGGGTTGATCTATGGTTTTCTTTCTAGATACAATGAACTTGGTTAAGTGGTTTTTTCAAAACCATGGGTTATGGGTCAATACCATTTGCTAGTTTTTACCCATTTAGTATATACTTGTTTTTACCCATTTTAGTATAAACTTGTTTTTACCCATTTTAGTACATGCTTAGTTAAGCATATGTTAGCCCAATATGTAAACACTAGTTGTTGTACATATATGTATCTCTAAGACATAAAATCACTTGTACTTGTTTTAGTGTTTTATGTGAAAACGTAGGTGTGTTAGGAAACTATTGAAACAAACTATTTACGTATTTTGTTTGTTTCGTTAAAATGATTTTACGTTTGTTATCGACAAAACATTAGAAGATCGTAAAATATAAATAAACGTTTTTACGGCTTATTTGTATTAACAATCTCCCCCTTTTTGTTGATGACAAAACATAAAATTATTTTGAGGAAAAACTCAAATTCGTAGCAAATTTGAATTAGTTGTTTTGACTTTCTTCTCCCCCTTTTTGTCGAAACAAAAAGTGTTAAAAGAAACTAACACAATTTTTGTAAGAAAAATATGTAAAAGAGAATGTAAAGAGAGCAAGTGACGGGAATGGTACTCGTCTCAACTCCCCCTTGACGAGTCCATCCCTTTGAGAGGGCGTCAAGTACATAACGTAAATAAACTAATGTGTTTGCAAATTGTTTGCAAATGGTTCGTCTAAGTGACGAAAATGTGCTCCCCTTTGAAGATTGCAAAGTTGCAACGGGGTGTCATGAAGTATAATCCAAAAGTGGATTAAGTTGCAAATGATTTTGCAATATCGTTTGACACAAAGCTCCCCCTAGCTTTATGGTGTCAATATCTTCATGTGTGTTTTGAAAATCTACAAAATAAAGGTTAGAAAACAAGAGTATAGTGCATAATTTCCTGCAAATAAGACTCAAGTTAGTAGTATTTTGTGCTTTTGTGCCACGGATCTCACGGTTCCCTTCAAGGAGGGATCCGTCTAGGCAATTTGGAGGGATCCGGCTGTCTGGTGACAGTTTATTCAGCAAATGAGAGTGTGCCAATTAACGCTAATGAGGAGGTGAAATATAAGCATAACACACAAAATTATCATGGCATGTAAATATTCATTCAATAAAACAAGAGATAATCAAACAAATCTCTAAAACTAAGAGAATGAACTAGGCCATACAAATACTACTAAATACTAACTAGTTAATAGACTTTAAAGTGCAACAATGTGCTTGTGTCTAGGGATGAGTGGACTTGTTGATTTGATCCAACTTTGCAAGAAGATGATTAAACATGAAATGTATCTCATTTCGTGCTTCTTGAACAAGTCCTTGAGTGTTTAGACAATTTGGACAATTATTGTCTTGGTTTGGAACCGGAGGGGAATGGACATTTTGAGGAGGCTCTATGTGTAATTGTGGGTCTTCATTTTGAGAAGTGGGATGAGGTTCTAAAAATGAGGGTGGTAATGGAAATTCTTCCATATGATCAAGGTTGTTCCTTGTCTCCCATGACGGACTAGTTGGTGGTTCCCTATTCAATGAAAAGGTTTGTGAATGAGAGGTTCTTGGTGGTGAATGATCAAATGAGTAGATGTTTGGGTGAGGGAGAGGCTCATTCAAGGAATGTATTCCATGCTCAAGGAATGAGGGTTTTGATGGCTTGCTAGAACTAGCCATGTTTGGTTTTGAACTAGATGATCCTTTTTCTAGTCCAAAGGGTTTGATGCTAATTCTTGCGGTTTTCTTAGCATTTGTAGGACGAGTTTGATGAGGTGGGATTCTAGTATCATTATCTCTAATGGGAGATGTTTCGGTGGATGAGATTTCATGGATCATTTGACCCTTTCTTTTAGATGATCCTATGGTTGAAGAGTTGTTGCTAAGAGCCTTAGTCATAGTGATGATGATGCTAATAAAAGCTTCTAATTGCTGATTTTTGAGATGTAAGTGAGGATGGTGCCTTAATCCTAAGGTTGGTTGGTTTATAAAGGATAATTTGAATTAGGAAATTAAATTCTTGGCCACTTAGAGGATTAAGCATGCTCTTAAGATTTTGATCAGCTCTAGAAGGATAATAAATGAATGCTAAAAGTGGTTAGAGAACCAAAGGTGACTTAAAATTGAATACGGGAGCTGTTTGAGGCTTTCTACAACTACGGATCCTGCGGATCCCTCTCAGCAGGGATCCCCCTCGTTAAAGACCAGGGATCCGGCTGTCAGGCAGTTCTAGGTGAAATGATTATGCTTTTTGTAAGGTTTATTATCTATGAATTTCGAGGTTTTGACTTAAATTTGAAGTCTTTAGCTGATGGGTATCTTAAATGCTTAACCATAAGAGGTGAGAATGCTTAACTATGGTTTTGGGTAAGAAGATTGACTTTAGATAGTCTAACTATGTGTTTGACAATGGTATCACATAATTTGATATGGAGAAATGGTGGTAATTAGTCCTAGTAGTCAAAAGATGACTTAAGAAAAATTTACTAAAATCCTTAAAAATAAAAAGAAATGAAAAACTAGTTTTGAGCCTAATTTTGAGTCAAAAGATGATTAAGATCAATTTTTGCTAAAATTGATGTATGAACCTAACTAAGTTCTATGAAGTGTGATAAATAATGTGTGAGCGTTGGAGCGGAATTATGGTGAGTTTTGATGAGTTGATAATTCAAAAACACTTTGAAATATATCGTAGATAAGCCATGGATGAGTGTGAGGCTTTCAACTATTTGAGGAAGACTTAGTTGGCTCTAGTATCTTATGTTTGACTAGTGTGAGGTGATCTAGTGAACTATTTTGATGCAAGCAAGTCTGAGTTGTGCATCAGGTGTTACGGATCCCGCGGTTCCCTGCTGGGAGGGATCCGGCCAGTTATAACGTAGGGATCCGCCTACTGCAGATCAGAAGGCTTTTAGAAAATGTGCAACTTTGCAATTTTTAGCCAATGCTTCTCCTAGTTCATTCAAAAGGGACTAAATGCAGGAGCATAACAAACCTAAGGTATAGTCAAGTAGAAAGAGCTAAAGGTTCCTAGAATGAGTGACCACGCCCATTCAAGAGGTCATAAAATCTCATTTTACAAGCTCCTAAGTTAATATCGTTTAGTGCCAAGATATGGCGATACCTAAAAACTACAAGCATTATTAAAGTGTTTACAAACCATTGTTTGAAATTGTTCTTTCCAAATTAAGGTCCTATGACCTTACCTCATTTCTTCTCCTTCACGTCCTTACCCGTCCTCCACTCTTTATCATACCATCTTCACTTCTTCTTCCTCAAGAAATTGGCGAAGCACTTGAAGATTCCCTTGGTTTGTTGCCATTCGGGTGATTCATTAGGAATGTTTGGCAATTGGTTAATGTAGTCCAAGGGGTCAAGATCGGTATTTCCGAGTGGGTTGCTACTACTCCCTTCACCTTCTCCTTGCCTCTCCCTTTCGTCCGAGGAATCCGTGGGTGGGTGTGGCCTCTTGCCTTCCACCATAAACCTTGTTGTTCTACCCTCGGTTAATGGTACCATAACCTTATTGCAAAAGCTATGATCAAAGGATTGTGGAGAAGGATCTAATGCAAATATGAATTTGGCAAGACGGGTTAGAAGCATTGCATATGGAAGCACCATCTTGTCCATGCTTCTTACACTTGCCATTCTCTTGATCATGTAGTAGGCAAGGTTAAACCGAGTATCGGTTACTAGGCAATAGATCATGAAACTTAGACATGCGTTGGGGTGATCCTTATTTCCTACTAGGCACATCACATTCTCCCTTATCACATCTTCCCATTTTCTATACAACTCGTACATCTCCGAAAGCTCCATTTGGAAAGGATCCCTATGGATCACTTTCGACTTCCTAGTAACCCTTGATGGGGATGCTCTTGGCATAAACACGGTGTCCCTTACCGTGGTTGCTTCCGGGATTATCGCGTGATAAATTTCATGATGATCAACCATAGAGTGTATCTCCTCCAACGACCACTCATTAGAGTACATGCAAACACCATCATATGGAACTCCTATTATTCTTCCAAACTCCTCAAGTGAAAGAGTGTACTCATGTCCATTTATGGTGAATTCAATTGAGATGGACCCATCATCATTTCTAATTATACCCATTGTCTTGTAGAACTCAAGCACAAAGACCGGGCAAATTTGCTCGTTTATATCCAATAAACAATCAAACCCAATAGTTCCAAATACTTCCCTTATGTCGGTATTTTCAAGAAATGATAGATCAACAACTCTACCTTCGTGAAAGAATCTCCTTTCAAGAAACTTAAAGGCTTTCCTATCGTCCGGACTTAATCCATCTTTCCTATGGTATATGGGTATGTAGTGAGCGGTTTCTTGGTAATCTTGTTGCTTGTTGCTTGGCATGATTGTTCCTAAATAGTACAACCACAATGTGGTGTTAAATGTGAATAGTAACCTAGAGGGTTTGATCACAATTTTGCTCTCATCATCTTTGTTGAGTTCAAGAAATGTGTTTAATTTGTATTAACAATGTTAATTCTTTGATTTAGATTATCTTAGAAAACAATGTGGTGACAAATTATGATAAACCCACTTGAACCAAACTCTTAAAGATGAAGAAATTGTAATCCTAGAAATCAAGGAATTAAATTAACAATGTAGTGAATATTATACTTACACAAGTGATTGTTAAGCTTGAGAGGAATGATCAAATTGCTCCTATGAACAGTAGCTGAGTTCTTGTTAGTGAGTCTTTGAGGTGAGTATGATTGTGGAACATCCACAGTGATCATTCTTTAACTTATACTGTCTTCTGTTGCACGGATCCCGCGGATCCCTCTCATTTGGGATCCGGCTAGTGTAAACGAAGGGATCCGGCATGACAGCAAAAGTCAGCTCAAACATTCTTTGATAACTTTGGTTTGGGAGTTCTAAAACGCCTAGTGTTTTGGTGTTTAAGGCTCTAAGGCTTGGGATTAGGGGTTTTGAAGACTTAATACTAATTTTATTTGACGTGGTTCCCTTTTTAAGAATTAGTCATAATTCTTGGGAAGCTTTTCAAACATTATAATAAAATCCCATTTTATCATAATATAAGAAGTTTCACATGGATATTTATTGACAAAGATGAAGTGTCAATAAGTCCTCTGTGATGAATAATGATTGAGGCTATCAAATAACCAAGATATCATTATTACGAGTTCGTAGTGTAGTCTATACAAATAAGTCGAAGAATACCATTCTAGATGATGACTTTAATATAGATAACTACTTAAGCAATTACTAATAAATCATCCAACTAAGATATCAATAATAAAATTAAAAGTAAGTGATTAGTGATCATACCTTTGCTAAATATTCTTTTTAAGAAAAGAAGTATTTAGATGTTTTGTGATTTTCTTGGAATTTCCAGATTCATGTTGTGAGAAGGACAACACTAAACATTCTTTTTGCGAAAAGAATGTTAGGAATTAGAAATTTCAGGTATTAAAGAGTCGGTCACCTCAAGTATATGTAATCGTTAGAAAGCTCGTAGTCGTAGTTCTTTTAAGCTAAGTAGTATTTAGTTAAGTAACACCGTGGAGGACGGACGGGTCTTTACCCACTGTATGCCTGATCCACAGCCCGTTGTGTGTCGTTTTATTGTAAGACTATAAATACTCTCTACCTTCCAAGGTAGAGAGTTGGAGCTCATAATAAGACTTTTCTTTCTCTCACTAAAGTTCCTAAACCTCTAACTTTTCTCTCTAGAACTCTTTATATGCCTACTTTGTGTTTAGTTTGATGTGTATGTGAAACCAATACGTTATAATTGGTATCAAGAGCCATGGTTTGATCATCTCTTACATATCTTTGGATTTCTAGTGACTTTTAGGTGGTTTTAGAGTTTGAAAAGTTTAGTGGTTTTGCATCATTTGGATCATTTCTAGTGTTAAAGTTTGAAACTTGAGTGTAGTTTTGTGTTTAGAATCATTGTATGTGCTTGGGTGTTGATTTGTTAAGCTTGAATCATCGTGGTTGGGTTGTTTTGGATTGAAAAGTGATGTTTATGTGTTTTTCTTGCTAGCGACTTAAGCCACGAGACAAGTTTTTCTTGGTAGCAACTTGCTTTGTAATTTGATAGCGAGTTGTAGTTGAAAGCCTTAGCGAGTTGAGCTAGCGACTTGTCTATTGAGACAAGCCGACAAACAAGACACTTAGTGGAGTCTCCACTACGGGTAGCGACTTGGTGAAAGTTAGCGACTTGTACTTAAGTTTGTTAAGTTTGTTAGCGAGTTGGTGCTTAGCGAGTTGCTCTTTAGCGACTTGACAACTTAGCGACTTGGTGCTTAGCGACTTCTTTGTCAAAATTTTGCTAGCGATTTGGTGCTTAGCGAGTTGTTCTTTAGCGACTTCTCAACTTAGCGACTTGGTGCTTAGCGACTTGTTGTCAAAATTTTACTAGCGACTTGGTTCAGTTTTCTTAGCGACTTGGTCGACTCGTCTGTAATACTGTTTTCTCTTGATTTAGTAAAATACCGTGAAAGAATCTATTTCCGGTTTAATCATAGAGTTATAAAATCCCGCTTAATCTGTCATCATGTCTACCAACGCTCCTACAATCATCTCCACTGCTGCCGAGGATGTTCAAGCGGTGGTTCGGATACTCTACTCGCCCACCCATGCTTGATGAATCGACTACGACTCTTGGGCTCAACGAATCGATTGTCTTGTCTTGGAAAGGAAAATGGAGTCAACATTCTCAAATCCATTGATGAAGGACCATATCGGGTTGAGACTACTAGAGACTTAATTGATACAAATGAAGATGGAACAATGATCTATGGAATTGATGCACCAAAGACATATGATGAGCTCGATGATAAGGAGAAAAGAGATTCGATGTCGATATCGTGGCTTCTAACATCGTACTTCAAGGTCTTCCAAAAGATATCTACAAGCTGATCAATCACAACACCGAAGCCAAGGCAGTGTGGGATAATGTCAAGATGCTTCTCTCAGGTTTCGAATTAACTATGGAAGACAGAGAATCACAACTCTATGTTGAATTTGAACACTTCAAGATGAAACCAGATGAGAGTGTCTATGAGTACTATGTGAGATTCCACAAGCTTGTTAATGATATGAGGAACATCAGAATGACTATGCCAAACATTCAACTGAACTCAAATTTTGTGAACAACATGAATCCCGAATGGCACAAGTTTGTCACCTCTGTAAAGCTAACCAAAGGATTGAAGAATACAAACTATGAGCAACTCTATGCCTTCCTCCTTCAGAATGAGAGACATGCTATGTTTGAAAAAGGATTCTTAATCGTTCAAAACCAACCGTGGAGAGACAAGCTCATCAAATGATTCAACCGCCTTCTACTCAAACATCGGAATCACAACCAAAGCCTCACAAGTCATACCCATGGGTAATGGCAATCACAAACTCATTCCCGATCCTATGTTCAAACAAGGCGATCTTCGATGCACACGTGGAAACTTCATTAATCAACTAGCTCTCCGATTAGTCAAAACATGAACTCTCTTCCACACACCAACAACAATCTCGTAAGCGCTTCCAATCCACACAATCAAGCCACCGCCGAGATGGAATGTTATAGTGCGGCCGGTTCAAGAACGACATCACGAACAAGCAAGAG
The DNA here is from genome assembly GCA_022545495.1 of Chrysanthemum lavandulifolium. Lineage (NCBI taxonomy): Eukaryota > Viridiplantae > Streptophyta > Magnoliopsida > Asterales > Asteraceae > Chrysanthemum > Chrysanthemum lavandulifolium. The sequence goes on along the minus strand of CM040242.1, from coordinate 107,994,137 downwards.
GTGGAGCTGGTAGAGGTTATCCGCAAATCGTAATAGGGAAGGAATGGAAATCGTGGTCAAGCAAAGCCAATCAAATGTCACAATTGTCGAGGTGAGGGACACATTGCAAGGAACCGACATCGCCAAAACGCCTCGAATGCCGAGTACTTGAGGATAAGATGTTGCTTGTGCAAGCTCGGGATAATGGTGCGACTTTGGATGAAGAGGAGTTGTTGTTCTTGGTCGAGGAAATGCTAAGACATATGATGCGTATGTGGATGAGCAACCAATTCGTGAGATAGGCCATAATCATCGAATGCCTTTCAAGTAGGCGATTGTGATGCATTGATAAGGTTTTAAAAGGTACCTTTTGAGGGTCTTTAAGCCCTTATTTGATCACTTTGTATCCGTTATTGCTTAATATCGTTCCTTTCACTTTTTGGTCTCTTGAAGGCAAAATGCTGAAATGGCACTTATTTGGACGAAAAGGCGAATATCTGAAGAAAATGGCCAAAGTCGAATCGAGACACTCAAAGTCGAAAACATAAGGTGACGGCGTCAATGCTTAAGCTGCGACGCCGTCGGAGGATTTTGTGACGGACGAAGCCAAAACTCCTATTTTCAAGTGACGACGTCAAGTTATAAAAGAGTAGGCCGTCGCAACTCGCGACCTAGATGCAATCCGCACGGCGCCGAAGTCGAAGAGGACGGCGTCACAAGCACAAGGTGACGCCGTCGCAAGTCTAACGTGGCCAAGACGAAACCCTAATGGCGGCGACACGACGGCGCCACAAAACATAAGGTGACGCCGTCGCATGTGTAATCTTATATATAGAATCCAAATTTTTCGCTTTTAATGTGTAGTCTTTTGGAGTAAAAACCTAAACCGAACCAAGGTCTGTCTTGTACAAGATTTTAGGGTTCCAAACCCTATCTTACACCAAGATAAGTGTTTTACTTCATTAATACAATTATGTCTTTGATTATTTGTGTGTATGCTTGCATGTTCTCCATGTCCGCTAATTTACTTGTGTGTTTGCTTACGGAATATGAAACTTAATTATTGAATATTGATTGGTTGTCTCTTATCTTAGTTGATTAATGATCTAGCAATGCGATAGGTCATTCGTTGTGTACTTAATGCTTGATTAAATCTTTGTGAACCTTAGAATATGACTCCTTGAGTAGTTGTAAGCTAAACCATCCAAAGAGTGCCTTAGAGTAAGAGTTTATTATCCCTAGTGGGTTTTGTAGACGAGACCCTTTGGTAAGCTCAAAGAGTTGGGAGAAACGATACCCTACAACCTTAGACACACAATGCAACTAAGAATAAGGACGTGACAATTCAACCACCAATAGGAGATAATTAAGGAGTAGTAAAACCTAAGTAAACACATCTTTAAACTATCATACGAGCACACAATAATTAGACATAGACTACATACACCTTAGAATTAGATAATTAGATAAGTAGAGTAATCGGTAGCAATACCAACCCCCTCCCCAAATCCAAACCCCGAGATTCGTACCTTTCATTTTCTTAAAAAATATAAAAAGATAAAAAAAATAATCTTCCTCAACCCCAACCTTAGCGTAGTAACTTCTTACTAGCATTCCTATTCCCCTAGAGAACGATATCAATACCCGTGGCTTACCCTAATACTACACTACAACGATTAGGTTCACCGCCTGGGGTGTTGAAAAACTTGCTCGATTTAAAAGGAAGTTCCTTTGACCCCGAACGACGCGTGTAGCGTTATCAAGTTTTTGGCGCCGCTGCCGGGGAATAGAATAGCTAGTTAGTAGTCCACCTCGTTTAGGTTTCCTTTACTTGATTCCTATCAAGTAATTTTTTCTCATTTTTAGCTTTCTCTTAGTCTATCCCCCTTCTTCGTGACCTTTGTTCGTAATTCCATCACTTTTCATCATGGAAGGTGATAACCAACCACCATTCATCAACCAACCACCAAACAACGCTTTACCACCAAACAAATACCCACTGCTTGACCCAGCCTCTGCCAACCAACTTCGAGCCCGTATTATTAGCGAAATTGGAGAGCCTAGGAAATTAAATAGGATAATTGAAAATACGCTCGAGGAATATGGAGGGTAGTAAGGAGGAGGAAGAACTTAGGGAGTATTTTGATTCATACCCTAAAGGGAAGGAAACCGCTTATCACTATAACGTGGTTAACTTCCCAAGACCACCTTTCGAGCCTCGCATAAGAAAGGGAAACCCTAAAAACATCATAATACCGTGTATGATTGGATACTTATATAGGGATCACACCTACATTGACTATAAGGCACCCATGAATATAATGTCTAGGCTCTATTACAATTGGATCATGAGCAATAAGCTAGAACCTATGAGGGACCCCTTTCGGCCTAGGAAAGCAAGTAACTATGTGGGGAAGGTTAAGGGATTGCATGTCTTCATAGGCAACTTCACATATAGGTGTGATTTCATGATTTTGGAAAATGTTAAGGGCATCATTGATGGGTTTTAGGAGATGTGATACTTGGGAAACCATTTATAGAGGAGTCTAAGATGGTTTATGATCGAGAGAAGGGAATAGTCGAGTTCTCAAATGAAGCCGAGTGTTAAATATATAATGTCCCACAAAATAAGAAGTTTGAAGGCATGGATAATTTAGATGTAGATAACATTCCAAGCATTCAAGTAGACTGGAAGAACAAAGTTTACTACATCGCTTGTCTTGAACTAGGCCCCGAATATATTCGTGATGAGAGAAGAGTTAAGGAGATCGAATGGGCCTCTAAGATTAGGGCAACGTGGGAGCACGACTACGAGTCTAGCTACAAGACTCTTAAATAAAGAAAAGCGCTTCGTGGGAGGCAACCCATGCTTAATTGTTTGCTTGTTAGTATCATATGTCTTTATTGATTGTTTATTCTCATGTTAAAATTTGTAAAATGCTTTATTTTGTTTTTAACCTCGCCTTAATTACATATAAAGGTATTTTACATAAGGGATAAGTGTAGGAGGATTACACACGTTTTCAAAAGAAACGTAAACATGAGAATAAAATTCATTAAAAGATATATTTGTGTGTTTGTTCGAGTCAAATGCTTGTATCGAGTCATAATGGGTGTTTTGCGAAATTTTCCGATTCTAAAGATGTAAATTTTCCGAATTTTTCCGTAAAATCGCACCGCTTTTTGTCGGGATAACTGACGGCCAGATCGCAACTCGACGCGTCGGGAAGGAGTAAAACAACATATTACTTTTTCTCGTCTTTCGAGCTACTTAAAATTTTTTGGAATTTTCGGTCTTAATTTTCCGTAAATTGTAAACATCCATTCCACAAGCATTATATCCTAGTTTAAATCGAGTCTTATATATATTATTACCGCTGATTTTACGAGAAGGTTTCGTTTGTTTTCTTCAAGTGTGCATGTTTAATTTATCAAGAAGAAGTTACATAAGATTGGAAGGAGCTTTTCACGCATAAATTCTTTTTGGAAATGATTTAACCACTACTTCACACACGGATCCTACCGAGCTAATCAGGGGAGTACTAGTTTCTTTCATTTTTAATTACCTTCCATTATCATAACTTTGATATCGTCGGGAACATTGGGGACAATGTTCGGTTTAAGTGTAGGGATGGAAAATAAAACGGAACTTTGAAACTATGCTTATCCTTGAATATTTGCTTTGTCCAATTGTATTTGTGTAATAAACCATGAGAAAATGTCGGTTAGGGTAATTTTGTCACCAAATTTGAAATTTTTCATGATATATAGGAGTGGGCCATTAGTCTTAACAAAAGCGTCTCACGGATAGGAAGTTGCATGACTAGCACAAAAACCCTTTACCACCTAAATTCCACCCAAAATGTGAGGATCGCCTTTAGATTAGTAGGAATTAAAAGCATTCATCTTTAATGCTTAGAGTGTGAACCGGTAGTATATTAGATTCTAGAACTTGTTTTGTGATGCATCCCGAGATCGCTAGTAAGACTACACTTGTGTAGTTAGGAATAACTAAATGATAAGAGGCATTAGGATAACCCTTGTTTGATACCCGTAATATAATTACTTCTTCCACATCGGTTGAGTAATTCCCCCACACCCTTTGCGTTGTACTCATCTTTAGTACACGATACCCCTAGTTAACCCTCAGAGCCTATCCTTTTCGCGGTTCTCGTGATGTTTCGGTTTTCCGAATATCAATGAAGAGCATTGTTTACACCCCACCCCAAATATACACCCAAATCGCTTTAGCCTACCCCGTATGCACTCATTTTTAGTGCATTATTGTTATCACCCTAAACCCTTAGTTCAATTATCCGGTTGCTTGAATGAGTTGCTAAGTCGAGTCATATCCTTTGTATACGATTTTGGGACGATTGGGATTCATGGGAAAAGTTAAAGTTTGTGAAATGACGGAAGGAACGTTAAATTCAAATTCCCTTTGTTTGCATAATAATGTACCCCAAGTGTTTTGATCTTTTCAATTCGGGTCAAATTAGTGTTAGAGTAATAAAACTCAAGTGTAGGGATGTGCCTATAAACCTTTCATTTTGATGTTACCGTAGAGGATGGTAGAGTAAAAGTGTATGGAAAAAAAAAAAAAAAAAAAAAAAAAACATACGGGCTACCATCCTACATCTATCCTTTAAATTTATGTTTGTTTATTTCAGTTAGCTAGAGTTTAGAGTGTCGAGTCTTGGCTTAGCAACGCCATTCTTCGTATGCATTTAACATAGAGATTTTTGACTTGCCACCACTAAATAGCCTATCCCACCAAACCCTTTGTTTCCCTACCGTAAGCCTAACGTTACAACCCTTTAAAGACCTCTTTGATAGTCTTTCCTAGGTGCTTACGCCAAAGCAATGGAGGTTTGATCTATTCTCAAGCCTATGGTAATCTATGTACTAGGACCGGTTAATAAGTTTTTATCTTCCATTTCTAATTTGTTATATTTCATATACACCCGAGAGAGATGTGAGTATCCAAACACCCCATGTGAGGTGCTAGTATGTAATTTCCGTGCTTGTTATGACTTTTGCGGGGCTTATATGTATTGTGGATTGTTTTAAACCAATGCTTCATGACCCCTAACTTATAAATTAATTGGCTAAAAGCACATTTGCTTGAGGACAAGCAAATACCAAGTGTAGGGATATTTGATAAGGTTTTAAAAGGTACCTTTTGAGGGTCGTTTAAGCCCTTATTTGATCACTTTGTATCCGTTATTGCTTAATATCGTTCCTTTTCACTTTTAGGTCTCTTGAAGGCAAAATGCTGAAATGGCACTTATTTGGATGAAAAGGCGCGAATATACGAAGAAAATGGCCAAAGTCGAATCGAGACACTCAAAGTCATTGAAAACATAAGGTGACGGCGCCATCGCTTAATCGCGACGCCGTCGGAGGATTTTGTGACGGACGAAGCCAAAACTCCTATTTTCAAGTGACGACGTCAAGTTATAAAAGAGTAGGCCGTCGCAACTCGCACGGCCTAGATGCAATCCAGACGGCGCCGAAGTGAAGAGGACGCGTCACAAGCACAAGGTGACGCCGTCGCAAGTCTAACGTGGCCAAGACGAAACCCTAATGACGGCGACACGACGCGTTACAAAACATAAGGTGACGCCGTCGCATATGTAATCTTATATATAGAATCCGAATTTTCGCTTTTAATGTGTAGTCTTTTGGAGTAAAACCTAAACCGAACCAAGGCTGTCTTGTACAAGATTTTAGGGTTCCAAACCCTATCTTACACCAAGATAAGTGTTTTACTTCATTAATACAATTATGTCTTTGATTATTTGTGTGTATGCTTGCATGTTCTCCATGTCCGCTAATTTACTTGTGTGTTTGCTTAGGAATATGAAACTTAATTATTGAATATTGATTGGTTGTCTCTTATCTTAGTTGATTAATGATCTAGTAATGCGATAGGTCATTCGTTGTGTACTTAATGCTTGATTAAATCTTTGTGAACCTTAGAATATGACTCCTTGAGTAGTTGTAAGCTAAACCATCCAAAGAGTGCCTTAGAGTAAGAGTTTATTATCCCTAGTGGGTTTTGTAGACGAGACCCTTTGGTAAGTTCAAAGAGTTGGGAGAAACGATACCCTACAACCTTAGACACACAACGCAACTAAGAATAAGGACGTGACAATTCAACCACCAATAGGAGATAATTAAGGAGTAGTAAAACCTAAGTAAACACATCTTTAAACTATCATACGAGCACACAATAATTAGACATAGACTACATACACCTTAGAATTAGATAATTAGATAAGTAGAGTAATCGGTAGCAATACCAACCTCCCCCAAATCCAAACCCGAGATTCGTACCTTTCATTTTCTTAAAAATATAAAAGATAAAAAAATAATCTTCCTCAACCCCAACCTTAGCGTAGTAACTTCTTACTAGCATTCCTATTCCCAGAGAACGATATCAATACCCGTGGCTTACCCTAATACTACACTACAACGATTAGGTTCATCGCCTAGGGTGTTGAAAACTTGCTCGATTTAAAAGGAAGTTCCTTTGACCCCGAACAAGCGTGTAGCGTTATCATGCATACGACTCGATGTTGATGAAGAACCCATCGCACAAACCATCTTCATGGCTAGCATTTCTCCAATGGTCTCTCCTAAAGTCTCTTCATCACCACAAGCTGGTCCATCCAAAGACAAACTCATTTCGAGGTATTAAAATTATACGATGAAGTTGATGAGCAAAAGATACATAACAAGTACAATCAATCTGTATTTATTGAGTCGATATTGAAAATATGGGTAATATCAATGTTGTCCCATATGATCAATATGTGAAACAAAGTGAAAGTGAGATTGTACCAAGTGATGCATCTTCTGCAGTCAATAATGATTATGTTTTGATGAATTCTCTGCATGTGCCCCGATGATTCATCATCTCGAATCGAATGCTTATAAAGAACGTGTTGCTATTTATGAACAACATGAAAATTTGAGTTGACCACCCGTGAGCAGGAAATGGATGACCAAATGCGTACAACTATTAGAAAAAGTAGGTTTAGAGAAGAAGTATTAAAACAAGAGGTAAACTCCTTACAAGAAAAGCTTTCTAAAGCGCTAAGCAAAAACAAGAACTTCAAGAAAATGTTAAAATGCTTAAGCAAGAATTCGATGCTAAGGAATCAAAACTTTTGAATGATTTCTCTAATCTAAAACCTTGAAAAACAAGCTTGAAAATAAGTTGTACGTACAAGAAAATACCATTCGATCGCTCACTTAATCACTAAGCATAGAATCTTAAGCGATAAGCATAGCATTCCCCTTGTTGAGGAACCAAATCAAGAGGTCATTAAAAGGCTAGAAATGCTCATAAGGTTCTTTATGATGGCAATGAAATCCTTAAACCTAGACGAAACCTAGTTGCATTGAGTGCATCGAGGAAGATAAGAAATCGATGAAGTCACTAGGAAAAGTTGAACAAGAAATTAGATGATCCTAAATGTAAAGAGAAGAAAATAAATATCACACCCCATGATTACAATAAGGAGAATTGGATTTCCTTGAACATGTTTAAGCCTCGAGACGTTGTTAACACCGAACAAGTGTTCGGAAAAGGATTTAGATAAGCAAAAGCGAGAGAATCTTGTTGTAACAACCCCCCTTTAGGAAAATGCCTTCAATGATTGTGTATCCTCCCAATACACCAATGCATTTAGTTCCTAGGACTATTGCCACTAAAAGCAAGACCTTAATCAGTCAATATGTTATTTTTCAACTATTTGTTGATTTTGAGAAAACTTGTAAGAAAAGGATCACACCCATCGGTATAACTGAAGGGAAAGGGTTTTGAGCAAACGAAAGAATGTTATTTAATCAAGTCATGCCTTTCTTTAAACAACTAAAAGATCATTTTGAAAGTCTTAAAAGGGAATGAACTTAGACATTAAAGAAATGGAAAAGGAGTTTGATGCAATGATAGTTGAGGTTAGTGACTATGAGCGAGCACTAAAATATAATGAGATTGAGAGGAAGAACTTGCATACATTGAATGAGACTCTTATTTCTAAATGTATTACTCAAGATGTGTTTTTCATCGCTACAAACTGCTCCATTAATGCTTCTCAATTTCATGAATTATCTGTTGCTTCGAAAGTCTCCCATGATCGTGTCATTTAGCTTGAAAAGACTAATTCTAAACTAAATGAGAAAATTGAACCGGATGATCACGACAATTTGGTTAAACATTTTTCTAAACTAGAGGTTGAGCATTTTAATTTACAACTAAAATATCAACATCTTAAAGAAAATGTCAAAACTTCAAATATCAAGACATCCTCGGATGCTCTAGAGTTTGATGCAGTTTTTCAAATTAACAAACGTGATGAACAAATTCAAGCTCATTGTAACACGATCGGAAAGTTGAAAGCCCAAATCTCTCAATTAAAGGGACAAAAGAACAATGTGACAGGCTCCCAAGTGCCTCCTCTTTTAGATTCTCAGAATTCTCAAACGTTTCATCTTCAAAACTTAGTAAATGCATTACAAAAGGAAAACGAAAATTTTCTAGAAGAAAATGAAAAGGTTAAACGTCATTTCAATGAGTTATTTGAATCAATAAAGGTCACTCGTAACAAAAATAACGAACAAATAGCTTCATTGCAAAAGGAAATTGAGAATCAAGAGTCGTAAAAGGAAAATGCCAATGACCAATGGGAAGAATGGTGTATCAAAGGTTCACTCTTGTAATAAATATGCTTTGTCTGTGAAATATGTTCCCCCTCATCTTAGGAATAACAAACTTGCAATTCAAACATATTTCTCTTACCTTAAGGATTGTCTAGAATGTCTCCGTGAGATTGTTGAAGAGGATAAGTTAGAGAAACCACTTGATAATGCAATTGGGCATGCATGTTTATATGTCGAATGATCTCAAGAACTTCTAGAATGCTTAATTACAATATGCCCTAAGTCCTTAGGTGAGAGAGTTAATCCTTTGATTCCTTGTTCTATGCCTAGTGCCAGGCATGAAATCCATTCAATGCCCAATGTTATGAATGTGAACCTTAGTGTTCCTTCAAGTTGTTCAGATTCCAGATCTGTTAGTGCTAAGAAAGCAAATTCTAGTGTGCCTCCTAGGAGTACAAATCCTAGCACTTCTTGTGTTAAGAAAGTGAACCTTAGTGTGCCTGCATGTAATTCAGATCCCAAAGACATCTAAGCAGGAGATGCAAAGAGTAGCAAAACCAACTAATGTTCCCATTCCTCTACAAGAGTAATCGGTGACATTAAAGCGAGCGGTCAAAGTCTCAAGACAATACAAGGAATGATAGGACCTCGCAAGCTAATAATGTGCATTGGAAGAGAGTAGAAGACCAACCTAGGAACTTTAAGCTTGAGTCGAATAAAACGAATCTTGTTGATTCTAGTATTAGCCATAGGCATCTTGTAATTAATTCAATTCGATACTATTTGCAAACCTTGTAATGATGTCTCGCTTGAATTTGTCTCTAATCATGAATGTGGTGTGAATGTTTTGTCTAAAGTTGTCATACCCCGTTAATATTGCTAATGCAAAAATCATGTTAAAAAGCTAAAAGGCGAGGCGAAAGAAAGTTAGAAAATAGTGGAAGCCCACGGGAAGAACATTTAGTAAGATAGGTTATCAATGGATACACATGGGCCATAAGGTTAATCGTGCAACGCCAACTAGAAAATGGATGCCTCTTGGTAGAACTATTCCCTTAAGAAGTGAGCACACTTTGAATAGGGCAAATCTGGACACTAATCGCATCTATTCATAATGATTCCATTGCCTTAATTTCGATATGAATGCTTCTATTTACGATGTGGGTGTTCCAACCATTGTTACTAACCAAATGGAACCCATTCTTGCATGGGGATCCCAATTATCCGATTATCCATTCTTGTCTCGTGTTCAACTGCGGATCATTCAAATCGTTATGTGGTACACGGACTCAGTTGTTCCAAGCATATATTTGGAGACCGGTCATGCTCATGAACTTCGTGAGTAAATTTATCGGGACAGTTAGATTCGGGAACCACCATTTTGGAGCTATTATGGGTTATGGAGATTATGTGGTTGGTAAAAGTGTGATTTGTGGTATATTATGAGAAAGGTCTTGGTCACAACTCATTCTCTATTGGTCAATTCGTGATTCCGATCTAGAAGTGGCTTTTAGAAAACATACTTGCTTTGTTAGAGAACTTGATGGTGTAGAATTATTAAGAGGAACTCAAGGTTCTAACCTATACACCATCTCTATCGATGACATGATGAAGTCCTCCAATGCTTACTATCAAAGGCTTCTAAAACAAAGTCTTCGTTATGGCATCGTCGTCTCAATCACTTGAACTTGGCACCATAAACAATCTTTCCGAAAGGATCTTGTCGAGGCTTACCAGTTAAAATATGAAAAGAACATCTTTGTTCACTTGCCAATTGGGTAAAAGCACGAAATATGCCCACAAACCAAAACCCACAAATTTCGTAATGGAAGTTCTTCATACCCTTCATATGGATCTCATGCGGACCAATGAGAGTGCAAACGATAAATGGGAAGAAATACATTCTAGTAGTTGTTGATGACTACTCGATTTACTTGGGTAAAGTTTTTGAGGACAAAGGATGAAACTCCGATGTCATCATCAAACTAATCAAACGACTTGAGTTCGACTCAACAATACAATGAATTGTTCGAGCAGACAATGGCACGAGTTTGTCAACAAAGACTTAATTCGTTTTATGAAAGTATTGGAATCGGTCATCAAAGAAGTGTTCCACGAACTCCTCAACGTAGCGGTATAGTTGAAAGACTAAATCGAACTCTTGTAGAAGCCGCAAGAACAATGCTTATTTATTCGAAGGTTCCAATGTTTCTATGGGTGAAGCCATTGCCCTTGCATGCTACACCCAAAATCGTTCCCCGATACACACCTCTCAAAGAAAAACTCCATACGAACTTGTTCATAAACGAAAACCCGATCTCTCCTACCTTCGTGTGTTTGGTACTTTGTGCTATCCAACAAATGACGGTCAAGACTTAGGTAAATTAAGAGCAAAGGCAGATATTGGAGTTTTGTTGGGTATGCACCAAACAGAAGGGTTACCGAATCTACAACAAGAGAACCCGAAATATCATGGAAACAATTCATGTTACGCTCGATGAGTCGACCGGTCAAATGGCTCTGGACAATCCATTCGGACCCGCTCTTCAAAACAGTCCCATTGGTTCATCCTTGTACCAAATTCTTCTCCAAAGAACTCCATATGTACCTCCACCAAGATGATTTAAAGAAATTGTTTGATCCTATGTTTGATGAACTCATGAGCCAAGTGTTATTGAACTGTCAATTCCCACAATAGAGGTGCTCATATCCACGAGAATGAAGTCAATCCTACGGTCTCAATATCATTAAGTCAAAAGCGCTGCCGATCACTCGATCTCATCAACAAATCATCAATCTTGAATGTACATCATGGAACTGTTTCGCATCAATGATGAAGTTAATCCTTTGCTACTCCAAGATGCTCCATTTGAAAATATTTTTGCTCTCGAATCATCATCGAACCATCTTCTTCAGAGACATCGACTCTGCTACCTCGGTCCCTCAACAAGCGCCACATGAACACCTTAGAAAATGGACTCACGATCATCCATTAGACAACATCATTGGAAATCCTCTCGTCTGTATCAACACGGAAACAACTTGCAACCGATGCCTTATGGTGCTTCTTCAACTCCGTACTCTAAGATCGAACCAAAAGATGTTAAACCGCCATGAATGAAGACAATGGTTCAATGCCATGCAAGAAGAAATTCATGAGTTTGATCGACTTGATGTATGGAAATTAGTACCGCTCTAGATTGTGCTATGATCATTGCTCTAAAATGGATCTTCAAAGTGAAACTTGATGAGCATGGTGATGTCTTAAAGAACAAGGCTCGATTGGTTGCTAAAGGATACCGTCAAGAGGAGGGTATTGACTTTGAAGAATCTTTTGCTCCTGTTGCTCGTGACGAGGCAATCGTAATCTTCTTGGCTAATCTTCGCTAGTAAGAACATGGTAGTCTATCGATGGATGTAAAGACGGCATTTATGAACGGAGATCTTAAAGAAGTCATCTACGCCGACCAACCCGAAGGCTTTGTGAATCCGAGCATCCTACTCACGTCTATCCTTTGAAGAAGGCTATGTACGGGTTAAAGCAAGCTCCAAGGGCATGGTATGATACGCTATCAAAGTTTCTTCTATCTACCGGTTTCAACAAAGGAGCGATTGATCCTACATTGTTCACCGAAAGTCGTGCAAACATTTAATTCACGTTCAAATTTATGTTGATGATATCATCTTTGCCTCGACCGACCCCAATGAGTGTGACCGTTTTCAAATGAAATGGGTTCAAAATTTCAAATGTCGATGATGGGACAAATGTCATTTTCTTGGGATTACAAATTGTTAATACAAATAAGCCGTAAAAACGCTTATTTATATTTTACGATCTTCTAATGTTTTGTCGATAACAAAAGTAAAATCATATTAACGAAACAAATAAAATACGTAAATGGTTTGAACTAATAGTTTTCTAACACACTTACGTTTTCACATAAAACACTATAACAAGATTAAGTGATTTTATATTTTAGATACACATGTACAACAACTAGTGTTTACATATTGGCTTAACAAGTTTAAGTAACTCTATGAGTTAGATACATATGTACAACAACTAGTGTTTACATATTGGGTTAATACATACTTATATTAAGTACACTAAAATGGGTAAAACAAGTATATACTAAAATGGGTAAAAGCAAGTATATACTAAATAGATAAAACTAGCAAATGGTTTTGACCCATAACCCATGGTTTTATATATATACCACTTACACAAGTTCAATGTATCCTTAAGGTACATTGTATCTAGATTGAAAACCATGGATCAACCCATAACCCATGACCCATGACCCATAACCCAAAATACCCATGGGCAAAGAGGAGCGGACCACGGATCCCTAGCTTTGTGCTAGCCGGATCCCAAGTGGAAGGGATCCGTGGGATCCGGGGAAACAATAGAGAATTTCCTCTATAAATAGAGAGCCATTTCTTCCTTTCTATTCATCCCTTTTACACACATACTTCCCCAAGTATTCTAACCTCTAACCTCGGATCCAAGAGATCTATGTAGCTTTTCTCTTTGTTTTGTGTGATCTTGTAGATTCCTATTAAAGGAAAGATCACCACATCTTGAAGACGCAAGCTCAAGTCCATGAGTTGCCATGCTTCGTCATCATCAAGACAACGAAGGTTCTCTTGTTGATAGTTCTTCCTTTCTCCATAGATGTTGGGTTGAAGGCATTAGTGAAGAATGCCGAAAGTGTCAAGATGAAAGCATTAGTGAAAGATGCCGATCATCCGCCAAAGCATTAGTGAAGAATGCTTAAGGTGTCAAGACGAAGGCATTAGTGAAGGATGCCAAGCGTTGTGTCAAAGGCATTAGTGAAGGATGCCAAGAATCAAATCAAGTAGCATTTGGGAAGAATGCTTAGGTCGATAATCGATGAGGTGCATCGTTATACATATAAGTGTTTATTTATTCACAAGGATGGTGATATCCTTGATGGTGTTGTAACAAGGAGTAGATCTCCTTGATAATAGGTGTTGTGTCGTGAAGGGTAGTAGTTCCTCCATAATGGAACTAGGTGCTTAGCCTAGTACCTAATAAAGGGTAGGCGACGTTGTGATAGGATTAGTTCTCCTAAGGTGTGAAAGAACCGGTGGTTAGCCTAGCACCGATAAAGGGTAGGCGACGTTGTGTTAGGTGTGGTTCGCCTTGGTGTGAAAGAACTCGGTATTTAGCTTTGTACCGAAAAAGGTTGCGACGTTGTGAAGGCTTCTCCGCCATAAGGAGTTGGTGTAGTGCTTACGAACTCTCGAGTAGGTGACTCGGGAGTGGAGTAGGCAAGGAAGGTGTCCTTGTAGCCGAACCACTATAAATAACTTGTGTCGTGGTGATGTGCTTCTTACTCTTTATCTTTCATTATATGTTTATATATCTATCTATCAACGTCCAACATAAACAACCAAATAGATTGACATAAGTCGATCTAAATATTTAAAAGGAAGTTTTAAATTGGTAAAACTATTCAACCCCCTTCTAGTTTTCCACAATTGGTATCGAGCTTCAGAACCAAGTTTCTTAAAGTATATTGTACTTTAAAGACTTGATACGATCCGTGTATGTTTGAAAACTACAAAGAAGGATTTTTTTTTGGATCATATTTTCGTTAAAACATTTTGTTGGACATTGATAGATGATTCTAACAATATTCCGTTCTCGAGTAATTTTCATGCTAGAATTCTCCAAAATCTTCACTCAAAGATGAAGTCAACATTCAAGGAAGGATTCTTAAAGTAATCACAACTTAAGTACATCAAGTACAAAGGATTACTTTAAAAGCTCATGAAGTATCTTTGGTTTTATACCAAATCAAGAAGCATAAAGGTATGTTCTACTTTTCATTAGATAGGATACTTGAGTTCTACTTATTTTCACAAATACTACTTTGATTATTATAACACTAAGAGCGTTAGAAGTCTCTTTCGTCACTCTTCCACCTTTCTCGTCATAGGAATAATTTTTTAACGTCATCACATCCTCGATATGAGATTCATCAAAAGCCGTCATTCAAAAACAATCGTCATCTAAAACCTCCGAACTATTTTTTTGTAAGCTATTCCATAAGCATACTACAAAAAGATTGTCAAACAAATTTTTTATGTTCTTAATAGCCGGATCCTCTAGTTGTACTAGCCGGATCCCAAATACAAAGGATCCGGGAACCGTGGAATGTAACTCACCATACGCTTTCAAAAATCACCACCGATCTTTTTCCTCTATTCTCATAACACAAAACGACCAAGCCATCGCATCCATCCTCATTGGCTTTCATAACCTCAAAGTATTTCTTCCTAGAACACCATTGTAAGTAATTACATTAACTTGTTCTAATTTTCATCATCTTCATTCTAGGGTTTATGGTTCCTTAAGTTTTAATCAAATTAATTTAATTAGGGTTTTCAAATTAATCGTGAAAAGGGCTTTTAACTAAATCACATTGTGCTCACAACATTGTTAATACAAACCAAAACCATAAACCCATTTCCAACTAATTTTACCTAATTGGAAAATTTGTATTTCTAGGACCAACCATGCCCAAAGCCACTCAACAAGATCATCATGACACCGTCCACTATCTTACTCACTACTATCGTAAAAGGGTCCACCAAAACTAACCGTAAAATTTTCAAAAGCCTCACAAAACGACTTATTCACGAAGGTCGTGTAGTCAAGGAATGTTTCCTTGAAAATACCGACACTCGTCAAGTTTTCTCGACAATCAACTTTGATTGTCTTCTTGACATTGATGAACAAATTTGTCCGGTTTTCATTTTTGAGTTTTACAAAAGCTTTAGGATCATTAGAAACACCGATAATAGCATCTCAATCGCCTTTATCATCAACACACAAAACTTTACTCTTCCTCTCAACACTTTTGCTCAAATTCTTCGATTCCTTGTGAAGGAATTTGTATGTACTCAAGATTGGGCAATTAACGCCAAAACCTTGCACTTGATCCTAAGCCTCTTTACAACACTCCTCTCGACAATCCCGAAACCATTCGCGATACTATCTTTAAGATTAGGACCGACCAATCCTGCTACGATCGTAACAAAAAGCTAATTCACCGTAATCCCTTTAAAATGGAACTTTTGAAATGCATCCCATGTTTAGAAAATGGGAAGAAATCCTTAGAGAAAACATCATTAGCCTAGTTGGAAACAAAGATCATCCAAACGCATGCCTTGTGCAAATGATCTATTGTCTTATCCACCAAAGGCCATTTAATCTTGCCTATTACATGGTAAGGAGAATGGTCGGGTATTCAAAGCTTCCAACATGGTACTCCCATATGGTATGCTCCTAACACGACTTTGTAAGCACGTTAGTGCATTGCAACCATCCCCTATCAACGATGACCATTACCTTCCGATCACGCCATGGTACCCTTACCAAACAACCATCTAAACGGTTCATGGTCAATGGAGAGAAACCCAAGCCCTCTCGGACTCCTCGGCCGAGAAGAAGAAGAAGAAGATGAGGAGGACATCGACCCGTATCCAACATCAAATTGGACATTCTTGAATACCACGAACAACTTCCAACCATTCCAAACGAGACCGCTGAATACAAACAAATAAGAGGCATGATTCAAAACCTCGCCATAATCTCACTAAGCCATCAAAAGAAAGAGGAAGAATTGACGAAAGAGACAATAGGAATGTGTTTATTTTTTTATCTTATGTTTGAATGATTTCTTTTTAGCATTGTTGGTTTATGGAATTTTGGATATTGTTTCGTGCTATATGATGGCTTGCTTGTTTCTAATTGCTTGTTTCATAGATTTAATAGTGTACAAAATCGCACATCATTTTTTTTGGTTTCGTGTTGATTTCGATCCGCAGATGCCGGATCCCTAGGATTAGCCTAGCCGGATCCTTCCTTGAAGGAACCGTGGGATCCGTGACATCGATCAACAATGCAAGATTCAAAGACATCAAAACCGCTTAGATAACATCACATTAGCTTAGCATATGTTTTAGAACCCAACTAAGTCCACGTCAAGGATGAGAAAGGCTTAGACTCACTAAAGGCTTACTTACGATCTTAGTCTGATTCTATCATCACATCTAATACTCACCATACTTCCGCTTCAACTACTCACAAAATAAGTCTCATCTCTCAAAACACTTAGGAAAGCAAGCTAAACAATTTTAGGAAATTGCTTTTAGTCTTCTATATCTCAAGGTAAGACAAAAATTAGTTTTTCAATTCTTGAAATTTTTGAGAATTTTTCTTAATATCACCTCAAGCTAAAACCTGATCACTAGGATCATTTATTATGACTTGTCACCCTCATAACTCTTAGTGTTATCCTTGGACATCCATTGGTAGTCTTCTTGTCCCTTCCTTCTTCCATAAAAAGCAATCATGTGCACAAACACTTATTACTCATGATCATTCAAGTACCCTCTCTTCCTAAAACACTTAGGAGAGCTGAAACACCCAAAACAAGATAGGCTTTAGCTTCTAGAAACCCCATTTCAAATCATTATAATCACGAGAGCCGGATCCCTAGGAATAGTTTAGACGGATCCTCCAAGGAGGGAACCGTGGGATCCGGTGTGATGATATGTCTAACATTGCTAACCCAAACACTCCATCTCATCTTAAATGAGTTCCTAGATCATGAAACTCGAATTTCAACCTTGTGCATGTCAATCATCACATTTCCAAGAACATTAGTGGATTAAGTCTTAAATACTAATTGCCAAGATCTCTCTTTATAAACCACATTGCCTAGAAACATTTTAGTCATCTCACACAAATATCAAGAATTGCAACCATTTCCTTAGTCATTTCAATATGAGAAAGGCTCCTAGTGCTTATTCATCCACCCAAGAACCACCCAAGAAACTTGCTAGAATCATACATGAAGTTTCTTCAACCGAATCATCTCCGGTTAAGTCCACCAATGCTAGGATTTCTCCCACATCAAGGAAACCAATCAAACTAATCCCCAAGAATAAGATTCCACTAGGATATCTTCACCAAATTCTACCATAGCAAACAAACCCCCCACAACTCAACCAACATCATTAGCACCTAGAGATACTTCACAATCATTCTCACACTCTCACAATGTAGAAGACTTACCCTCTTGGCCATCTCATCTTTCACCATTACCATCCAATTCACATGAAAAGATTGAGCCACAAAATCAAAATGTTGAATCAACACTTGATCCAAAAGCAAACTCTATCATCCCTCCCAATAGTCCATTTTGGATTATGAGAAGACATCAAAAGCAACCACTTGACCAAATGGAAGTTGATGTCTCTTTACCTCTAGCCACAAGCATTATAGAGCCACCACTAAATGAGTCTCAACCAAATCCTCCTTTATTTAAAGAACCTCAACCCACTTCACTTGAACTTTCACTTCAAGAAATTCAAAACCATAACAAGGATTGCTATCATTGTAAACACGTTGAAAGGTTGATACATGAATTACGCCAAGAGCATCGTTTCATGTTTCATCACCTCCTCGAACGTTTCGAAGAGGTTAACAAGCCTAAACCACAATAACCATAATAGTCATAAGCTCAAACCTAGAACGTTTAGGACATCTTTTAGTAATTAAGCTTTTAGTCGAATCTTAAGTTTGGGTTGACTTATTAGCATTAATAGCATCTATTTGGCTAGATCATTCTCTTAGTTTTTAGAGATTTGGGTGTGTATCTCTTTGTTTTATTGAATGAATACTTTTATGCCATGACTATTATGTGTGTTGTGCTTGTTATATTGTACTTTTATCTCATTCCCTCAAGTTGCACTCCTTGACATTTCTTCATCTTCAAGAAACCGGAACAGATAGCCGGATCCCTTCCTCGATAACTAGACGGATCCTCCTTGAAGGGAACCGTGGGATCCGTGGTATGTAGCACAAATTTCTACTAACTTGAGTCTCTTTGCAGTGAAATTATGCACTATACTCTTGTTTTTCTAACCTTTACTTTGTAGATTTTCAAAATAACACATGAAGATTTTGACACCATAAAAGCTAGGGGAGCTTTGTGTCAAACAATATTGCAAAATCATTTGCAACTTAATCCATTTTGGATTACACTTCATGATACCCCATTGCAACTTTGCAATATTCGAGGGGAGCACATTTTCATCACTTAGACGAACCATTTGCAAACTTAATTGCAAACACAAGTAGCTTATTTTACATTATGTCCTTGACGCCTTTTTCAAAGGGATGGACTCGTCAAGGGGAGTTAAGACGAGTACCATTCCGCCACTTGCTCTCATTACATCTTTTATAATTTTTCTTATAAAATTGTGTTAGTTTCTTCAAACACTTTTGTTTCGACAAAAGGGGAGAAGAAAGTAAAACTACAAATTCAAACATTTATTTAATTTTAGCTTTTCCTTAAAATAATTTTATGTTTTGTCATCAACAAAAGGGAGATTGTTAATACAAATAAGCCGTAAAAACGTTTATTTATATTTTACGATCTTCTAATGTTTTGTCGATAACAAAAGTAAAATCATATTAACGAAACAAATAAAATACGTAAATGGTTTGAACTAATAGTTTTCTAACACACTTACGTTTTCACATAAAACACTATAACAAGATTAAGTGATTTTATATTTTAGATACACATGTACAACAACTAGTGTTTACATATTGGCTTAACAAGTTTAAGTAACTCTATGAGTTAGATACATATGTACAACAACTAGTGTTTACATATTGGGTTAATACATACTTATATTAAGTACACTAAAATGGGTAAAACAAGTATATACTAAAATGGGTAAAAGCAAGTATATACTAAATAGATAAAAACTAGCAAATGGTTTTGACCCATAACCCATGGTTTTATATATACCACTTACACAAGTTCAATGTATCCTTAAGGTACATTGTATCTAGATTGAAAACCATGGATCAACCCATAACCCATGACCCATGACCCATAACCCAAAATACCCATGGGCAAAGAGGAGCGGACCACGGATCCCTAGCTTTGTGCTAGCCGGATCCCAAGTGGAAGGGATCCGTGGGATCCGGGGAAACAATAGAGAATTTCCTCTATAAATAGAGAGCCATTTCTTCCTTTCTACTAATCCCTTTACACACATACTTCCCCAAGTATTCTAACCTCTAACCTCGGATCCAAGAGATCTATGTAGCTTTTCTCTTTGTTTTGTGTGATCTTGTAGATTCCTATTAAAGGAAAGATCACCACATCTTGAAGACGCAAGCTCAAGTCCATGAGTTGCCATGCTTCGTCATCATCAAGACAACGAAGGTTCTCTTGTTGATAGTTCTTCCTTTCTCCATAGATGTTGGGTTGAAGGCATTAGTGAAGAATGCCGAAAGTGTCAAGATGAAAGCATTAGTGAAAGATGCGATCATCCGCCAAAGCATTAGTGAAGAATGCTTAAGGTGTCAAGACGAAGGCATTAGTGAAGGATGCCAAGCGTTGTGTCAAAGGCATTAGTGAAGGATGCCAAGAATCAAATCAAGTAGCATTTGGGAAGAATGCTTAGGTCGATAATCGATGAGGTGCATCGTTATACATATAAGTGTTTATTTATTCACAAGGATGGTGATATCCTTGATGGTGTTGTAACAAGGAGTAGATCTCCTTGATAATAGGTGTTGTGTCGTGAAGGGTAGTAGTTCCTCCATAATGGAACTAGGTGCTTAGCCTAGTACCTAATAAAGGGTAGGCGACGTTGTGATAGGATTAGTTCTCCTAAGGTGTGAAAGAACTCGGTGGTTAGCCTAGCACCGTATAAAGGGTAGGCGACGTTGTGTTAGGTGTGGTTCGCCTTGGTGTGAAAGAACTCGGTATTTAGCTTTGTACCGAAAAAGGTTAAGCGACGTTGTGAAGGCTTCTCCGCCATAAGGAGTTGGTGTAGTGCTTACGAACTCTCGAGTAGGTGACTCGGGAGTGGAGTAGGCAAGGAAGGTGTCCTTGTAGCCGAACCACTATAAATAACTTGTGTCGTGGTGATGTGCTTTACTCTTTATCTTTCATTATATGTTTATATATCTATCTATCAACGTCCAACATAAACAACCAAATAGATTGACATAAGTCGATCTAAATATTTAAAAGGAAGTTTTAAATTGGTAAAACTATTCAACCCCCTTCTAGTTTTCCACAAATATCTACGGTCTTTGTGTTGTCATTCAAAGAATGACACGGGACTTTAGATATTGTTCGAATTTTATTTAAAAAATCAAAAATCAAAAATATTTTGGGAGAAAGAGAAAAATGGTTTATTGTCATCTCAGCAAGAACCCGCTTTTTAAAGAAAGAACAGAGCCATACTTTATCATGTTTTCAAAACTCCATGCTCGATTCTATAAACATTTATCTATTGAAAACTAATCGCTTTGAAAAATAACTCGGACTTTATTTTTGATAATCATCCGGACTTATTTGTCAAAATATCTATCTCTCAATCAACAACCTATGTCATTGATTGAGGGGGAGAATGATTTCAATTAAATTAAAAGGTTATTTGTCATTCAATTGTTTTCAAAAGATATTCATGCATGTTTAATCAATGGAGTTTAAAGTCTTAAAATCCGATCCTTATCAGTTAAAACGCTTTCATAATCAAGTCACAATTCTCCTTAAAAGCTTTCAAAATCAATTTAAATCTACAGAGATCACAAATCTCAAATGATTTGATAATTGTGATCGGGGGAGAATTTGTGATTTAAATTGGATTTAAACTGATAATTCGGTAAATGGTTTTATAAGGATGTACATGCTCTCCTTCCCACATGTGCCAAACGATTTCAAGAACTTGATGCACATGTTGAGGGGGAGCATCTATCTTAAACCACAAATATTTGAAACGTGATCAACTTATCTCAATGTGCGTCTTTTCCTAATATGTGCAAAACTTTTCAAATATCTATGCACATATTGAGGGGAGCAAGCTTATGAAAACCTCATCCTTCCCCAAAATGCTTTATCTACTTGATTTGATTAGGAAGTGATGTTGATATCTTTAGAAAATGGTAATCAAAGAAGTTAATTCTTTCTCTTGCCTCCGTGTGCAAAACGATTTCAAACACTTGATGCACATGTTGAGGGGAGCTCTTGTTCTAAAAATATCAAAAACAATTCAGTACAAAATGCTTTGATAATATATCACAAGTATCCGGATTGATTTTCAAATGGTTTTCAATTGGTTCCAATGGCGGATGAACAATACCAAATAGACCAACCAACTTTACTTTATGTATGGTGATATAAGGATGATAAGGTTAGGTATTTGTTCCTATGATCCGCTGAATCGGAGGAATCTACCGAGGACAATCCACTAGATAGTGTAGAAGTCCTTAGGTATATTGAAAAAGGAGAAAATGAGATATGGGAAGAGTGCGGATCGAGTCCGAGCTAGTCTTGGAATAAACCCAACAAGGTTCTAGCTATGAAGTCTCGGTAAGCAATGAAGGGTTGAAGAATGAAAAGAATTGAATGAGAAAAGGGTGAAAACAAATAGCCTCCAATTATTCAACCTTAGGGCGTAAACCGGTTCAATTCATTTGCTACCGATGGTTACCAAGGTAACATCGGTATTGAAGACAAGACGTCATGGACCCGGTGACGCATCGCACTTCAACTTCCCAAACCACTCAAGTTCCTCTTAAAAGGACTTGTTTCATTCTCACGGGAACCGACATTACCTATCGACTTTCTCTTAGAGATTGATGATATTGAAGAAGGAGACCCTCTCCCTAGTCTCGATACAGGATCCAAATATGCACAAATTGAGTCTAGAGCCACGAGATCATCCATAAATCTCATTAGGACACATTCAATGAAGACTCTCTTTCACACAATGTGGAAGAGAGATTATATCTTGAGTCCCACGCATTATCCTTGTGGTATTGCGAACATCCGAGTGATATGTAAAAATATTCACAATGAAGATGGAAAGCCTTCGAGCCAACATCAAACAAGCTCTGGTAGGTGGCATGTGAGATCTATTCAATAGATCAACCATGTGACAACCGAACGAGAAACAATGGGGCGATTCAATCTTTTGAATCAATCACGGTTCAGTTATGGATTGACGGATACCTTTGAAAACCGGTCATTGTGCTTAAAACTCTTTTCTTTAGCACATCGACCGTGTTCGAATATTTCAAATCAAAAGGTGTTTTATGATTGATAATTGATTTTCATTAAAACCTTCGTTCTATTGCAAAAACAATTTCTATTGAGCAATACACGATTGTTTTTCAAATATCTTTTCATCAATCGGTGAATCTCTATTCACCGGTTCACTCACTCTGTGTTGTCTTCTTTGAGACGTTCCGGTTTGAGAAACGACTAGAGCATTGCGAAACCCCGTCAAGAAGATTCTTAGGAATCCTACCGATCACAGCGGTGCTTGTCTCGATCAACGGGAACCGTGGTCGTGTACCTCAATTCAACGAAGTGATCAAAGACACTTTCGTGTGATTTATTGCTAAGCTGTTGTATGCGTGTACACCCTACATTTGCGGTGATCGTAATGAAGCGGTCAATCCATAGCCGCATGCTCACATAACACATTCATCTCAAAAGAAATCATGATTAGTGCATCAATGACTCGATATTTTCACTCCATGCTTCGCTACACCGCCAATATCATGAATCAACAAAAGCTTCCGCTACTCTGATGAGAATATTTCATGATCCAGAATGTGAGCATGTCGGTCCGTTTGTCACAACATCACATAATACCAACACCATAATGGATGAGTCCGAGATTGATATTTGCTGATGATCTCAAAAGCTGGCTCAAAATTATTATCACGTGGATCAGTAAAAGGACCTCCACTTGGATTAACCAAACATGCAATGAGAAGAATCGATGACTACGAACTTCGGAGCAAAGTACTACATCAAGAATGCAAGAACAATCTTTATGTAAAATTTGTTTGTATTCAATGTATGTTTGAGGTGATCTTGAGGTGACCTCCCTTAGGGGGAGATTGTTAGGAATTAGAAATTCCAGGTATTAAAGAGTCGGTCACCTCAAGTATATGTAATCGTTAGAAAGCTCATAGTCGTAGTTCTTTTAAGCTAAGTAGTATTTAGTTAAGTAACACCGTGGAGGACGGACGGGTCTTTACCCACTGTATGCCTGATCCACGGCGCGTTGTGTGGCATTTTATTGTAAGACTATAAATACTCTCTACCTTCCAAGGTAAAGAGTTGGAGCTCATAATAAGACTTTTCTTTCTCTCACTAAAGTTCCCTAAACCTCTAACTTTCTCTCTCTATAACTCTTTGTACGCCTACTTTGTGTTTAGTTTGATGTGTATGTGAAATCCAATACGTTACAAAGAAATATTTAGATAGATTCTTCATGATCTTCTTGGTAATTCCAAATCCAAGTATGGATAATGCTTGACAAAAGAAATGTTAGAACATTCTATCATTGTCCAACAATAAACATTATAATGATTTTTAAAATATGATGAAAAGGACCCTTCTTTGTAGTTTTCAAACATACACGGATCGTATCAAGTTTTTAAAGTACAACATACTCTAAAAAACTTGGTAACGAAGCTCTGATGCCAATTGTGGAAAACTAGAAGGGGGGGTTGAATAGTTTTACCAATTTAAAACTTCCTTTTAAATATTTAGATCGACTTATGTCAATCTATTTGGTTGTCTATGTTGGAGGTTGATAGATAGATATATAAACGTGTAATGAAAGATAAAGAGTAAGAAGCACATCACCACGACACAAGTATTTATAGTGGTTCGGCTACAAGGACACCTTCCTTGCCCTACTCCACTCCCCGAGTCACCTACTCAAGAGTTCGTAAACACTACACCAATCTCCTTATGGCGGAGAAGCCTTCACAACGTCGCTTAACCTTTTTCCGGTACAAAGCTAAATACCGAGTTCTTTCACACCAAGGCGAACCACACCTATCACAACGTCTTCTACCCTTTATACGGTGCTAGGCTAACCACCGGGTTCTTTCACTCCAAGGTGAACCACACCTATCACAACGTCGCCTACCTTTTATTAGGTACTAGGCTAAGCACCTAGTTTCATTACCATGGAGGAACTACTACCCATCACAACACAACACCTAATCTCAAGGAGATCTACTCCTTGTTATAGTACCACCAAGGATATCACCATCCTTGGATCTAAGCAAATACTATATGTATAACGATGAACCTCATCGATTATACTACCTAGGCATTCTTCCCTAATGCCACTTGTTTTGATTCATACGCATCTTTCACTAATGCCTTTGACACAACGCTTGGCACCTTTCACTAATGCCTTCGTCTTGACACCTTTAGCATTCTTCACTAATGCTTTGACACGGACGTTTAGCACCTTTCACTAATGCTTTCGTCTTGACTCTTTCGGCATTCTTCACTAATGCCTTCAACATCTATGGAGAAAGAAAGAACTATCAACAAGAGAACCTTAGTTGTCTTGATGATGACGAAGCAGGGCAACTCATGGACTTGAGCTTGCTCGACTTCAAGAAGTGGTGATCTTGCCTTTAAGAGGAACCTAGAAGATCACACAAAAACAAAAGGCAAACTACATAGATCTCTTGGATCTGAGGTTAGAGAGATATAATACTTGGAGAGAGTATATGTGAAGTGGTGAGCTAAAAGGAAAGAAATGGCTCACTATTTATAGAGAAAAATCTCTACTGTTCCCCGGATCCCACGAATCCCTTCCACAAGGGATCCGGCTAGCGTAAAGCTAGGGATCCGTGGGACGCTCCTCTTTGCCCATGGGTATTTTTGGTTATGGGTCATGGGTTATGGGTTGATCCATGGTTTTCTTTCTAGATACAATGAACTTGGTTAAGTGGTTTGTACAAAACCATGGGTTATGGGTCAATACCATTTGCTAGTTTTTACCCATTTAGTATATACTTGTTTTTACCTATTTTAGTATAAACTTATTTTTACCCATTTTAGTACATGCTTAGTTAAGCATATGTTAGCCCAATATGTAAACACTAGTTGTTGTACATATATGTATCTCTAAGACATAAAATCACTTGTACTTGTTTTAGTGTTTTATGTGAAAATGTAGGTGTGTTAGGAAACTATTGAAACAAACTATTTACGTATTTTGTTTGTTTCGTTAAAATGATTTTACGTTTGTTATCGACAAAACATTAGAAGATCGTAAAATATAAATGAACGTTTTTACGGCTTATTTGTATTAACAAAGTTGTTCTGATTATACATTTCTACATAAGGTAAATACTAAGTCGTTTGAGTCAACTCATGATGTTCTTCTTTTACTAATGGCTGTTATCCATTGTGTTGGTGATGTTATAATATGCCACTCGCATTTGCGTTTTGTGATGTCTTTTCTGCATTTGCTAAGAAATTATTTCCTTTACTAAATTGCTACACAAAAGTATGAAAATGAAAAAAAATAAAATAAAAAAATAAAAAGTATAAACGACCCCTTAATTCGATTGATAAAAACTAATGATTTGCCCCGTGCCTTTTCAATAACTAATCCTCTATTCATCTGTTATGTGTTATGTGATCATACTGCAGACACAACAAAATGGCATTCAAGAAGATAGCAACCTTAACCCTCGAGATATAAAAAACATAAAGTATAAGCAGTAAGTCACTCTCCAACACTAGCACGACACAAGGAAAGCTTTTAAGGAAACTTTTGGTGTACTTTTTTGCAACTTAACGAAACCTTTTGCCACATTATCCTTAATAACTGCAGACCTAGAGTTGAGGAGCAATATTTTGTTAAATGGGAGCCATTCTTTGCTTTGTCTAATTAGAAACACTTATTACTCGAATATCGTATTCACTTTTCTAGAGCAATAACACACATTATTTTTCCCTGCCCCTTCATCGCTCGATCTGATGGTCACAAGCTACGCATCAAGAAGCAATTTGTTTATCATGTGTGTGTATGGTTTTTTAGTGTGCTATGTTTAGAGTTGTTGCTTTTTCTGTCTACTTAGGTGTGTGTATAAGGTTTTCAACTGTTATCCTCCTGTAGATCTGGATTTACGAAATCAAAGAAGCAAATTATATATTATGGGTCTGCTATAAGCAAAATTTATCTCTGTAGTTTGTTGTTTCAGTTGTCTACTTTGTTAGTTTTAAACGATAGGTTTTTATGTATAAACGCCAGGTTAAACTCTTTTGGTGGTCCATGGGACTTCTTGGTAGATGGTGTTGAACATGAGAAAAAAATATACGGGTGATGATAAAGGAGATAGGAAGATTTGAATAAAATTGATTAAAAAAATTTATTTTGTTATAGCAATATTTTCAGATAACTAAAAAGATATTAATTTTAGTTGGAAAATAGTTATTGATAAGTTACATTCCTGGGCTCACTGTATCCTGTTAGTTACTAAAGTATATCTTACAAACTAATGGAAGTTCAGATCAGTTGCATTGCACATTACCTCATATATTACTATAACAACACTTTTACTGATGTATTCCTAAGGTGAAAAATATTTTTTGCATAAATTAGAAAAGTAAATTTATTTTAAACCAAAAACTATCATATGTGTAACTAAAGTGGAATATGTAGGCCCTTTCGATGGATCTATGATCTAAACTTAGTTACAATTACCAAAAACAGACAAATAGATTGTAATCTATGAAATACAATTATTTTATCAAATCTGTCATCAAACTTTGTTGGTTTACATGTCTTTCTATATATACAAAATGAAAAGGCATGAGTGAAAGGTTGTGATGGTTCTATTGAACCAATGGTTGTGTCCTTTCACAATAACTGCCATATAACTAACTATCTAACTAACTTTAACTGTCTTAACTAACTTTGTTCCAGCAGATTGGGACTAACCCAATATTCACCCCCTTAATCACAATCTCTTTGTCATAGATCTTTAACTCCAATAAGTTGCCTCATTATTAGAAACTTGATCTTCGGTAGTGCGTTTGTGAGTATGTCAGCCTTTTGGATATTCTCCACTTATGAATTCAACTTGTAGATCTTCTCTTTCAACACATTCTCTTATGAAGTGGTATTTTATATCAATATGCTTACTTCTTCCATGAAATACGGGGTTCTTCATCGTTGCAAAACCCCAATACTGTAAGAGTTCTATAGATCAAGTGACTTGTTATCAACCATTATTGTAACCTTTTCTTCCTCGGTGGGTAAGCTTGCTTAGTAGTCTCTTTAATCATGAGGATGGTAAGGAGATTACCATTGTTTACCTAATGAATTTGCATTGGACTTTGATCAAGATGAGTCCGCTAAAGAACTATTGGATGCTCTTGAATTGAGGTTTCTTTGGTAATGAAGCTACCAAGAAGTCAAGGATGAACATGCTTAAGCATCGTTTGAAACCTTCACCGCTCAAAGTGGAGAAAAGATTGATGGCACATACAATAGGCTTCAAAACTCATCACCAATCAAGGCGCTTGGTTACAAGTTCCTTCAAGAAGATATTAATTTGAAATTCATAAGGAGCTTATCATCTGATTGGGCTATTCATACAATTGTGTGGAGGAATAAGACGGACTTTGCTACTATGACTCTTGACAATCTCTTCAATAACTTGAAGGTTTATGAGTCTGAAAATAACTTTTCCAACTCGTCTTCTTCTAATCAAAACATTGCTTTTGTATCCACAAATCACAAAAGCTCACAAGATGTATCCACTCATCGCCTATGGTATAACCACGGCTATTGCAAACAATACCACTCAAGTAGTGATAATGTGATGGTGCAATTTGTGCTTTTCGATTTAACTACTAGTGTTGATGTTTTGAATCAAGATCTAGATCAAATTGATCCCGATGATCTTGATGAAATAAACCTTCAATGGCAAATGGCAATGCCGACTCTCCGTGCAAGGAAGTTTCGAGGAGGACCTGGAAGACATGTTAGGTATGATGGTCAAAGGAGAGCTGGATTCGACAAAAGCAAGATGGAGTGCTTTAAGCGCAAAAGAAAGGTCATTTTGCCGGGGAATGTCGAGCTCTAAAAGACTTGAGGGTATTAAGAAGACAACCGAAGAACCTACTAGTTCTTGACTTTGGTTGCTCGGGATGGACTTGGTGATTATGATTGGAGTGATCAGTTGAAGAAGGTCCAAATGCAGCTTTTCTTGCTAGTGAAGCTTCAAAAGAGCATAACTTTGCTCTAATGGCCTATGCTTCATCTTGGTTCGATTACGAGGTATCTAATGATTCTAAAACATCTACTTGTTCTTTTAAATCATGTTCGATATCTTAGAGTCTCAAAAGGCTATCAACGAGAGTATGAGAAAAGAAGTAGAGATTGACTCTAGATAATTTAGGATATAGATTTGGATTAGAGGTGTGGAAGAGAAGCTAAAATTCATATTAAATGTGAGTTTGAGTATGTAGAAAAGATCAATATACTAGGTGGTGAAATTGATCTTAAAACAGAGAGATTAAAATGCTTAAAGATAGACTATCGTATGAAAGTGTAAAAGATAAGGCCCTAGAGGAAAAGAAAAACATATTGTTAGGGTTGCTAAATTACAATATGCTTCGATCTTGTCTGAAACCAATTGGCCAAAATCGCTTAGAGATGGTACTGGTATAGGATACAATGATATGCCACCACCCCTTTAATGAAACATGCACCACCGCTAAAGAACTGTCATTTAGTAGTGAGTTCGTTTTAATAAACTGTTGAAGAAGTAAATAAGATGAATTACCTAAGATATGTTCGCTAAGTTATCTGGTGCTCCCATAATTGAAGATTGGGAATCGATTCGAGGATGTTAGTCTTGAATCAACTAAGTCCGAAAAGAAAGAGCCGAGTTAAGAAAGTTGATTCTAAGCAAGTCAATTACTGTACCTAGATTTGGAGCTAAAGTTACCAAAAGAGTTGTAGAGTGGAGAAATACCTAGGAACATATGAAACAATTTAAACCTAGGGAAATCAAAGAAACTTAAATGGTTTAATCTCTAGCAGTTAGGTGATGAGTTTCAATGTGTTAACAAGGCTTGTTTTGTGTGGTAGTTTTGACCATTTACGAGAGAAATTGTGATAAAACAGACCACAAGTTTGGAATCAATGGAGGAGGGTGAATCATAAAACTTTTCAAATAAAACATACCCTCATCCTAAAAGAAACATGATTCCAAGAGCGATCTTGATGAGGAATGGAATACAAAATCTATTGTCACTACTACACAAAATGGATTCCAACCACGGCTATGCAAAATGTAATGCTAAGCAAGTGTCAAACCAACGATAAGCCAAAAATCACCAATGATTCAAAAGAAGTTTTAAAAATTCCAAAGGTGATAACCGATCATGTTGGTTGGAAATCATTTTATGTCATAAGGCCTCAAGAAGTTGGCAATGGAAGCCTAAGACAAAGGTTTTACCATATGTCAATCTGTGCATCAATGGACCTAACAAAATTTGAATATTTTGATGCAGAGGCACCCAAGTCAAGATCGACTTGGGTCCAAAAAGAACTAATCTTTGAAATCTTATGCGGGCAATCTTCAAACCGAGCTAAAAGATAAAGGAGTATTTGATAGTGGTTGCTCGGGCACATGACTTGGGATGGAAGCAATTTGGAAGATTTTGAAGCTTATGATGGAGGATATGTGGCATTTGGCAATGATCCAAAGGAGGAAAGATTCTTGCGAGGCACAATCAGACAGGAAGCTAGACTTTGAGAAGGTCTATTTGGTACAGGACTTAAGTACAATTTATTCATGTTTCTCAAATGTGTGATAAGAAAACTGGGTACTTTTGGGAAACCGAGTGTGTGGTGTTATCTCCGAGTTTAAGATGCGATGAGAAGTTTATACAACTTAGGGTACCTAGGAAGGAAAATATATCTGTTTTGATCTTAAAATGTTCTTCCTAATAGGTCCTTATGTTTGTTTGCTAAAGCATCCATTGATGAGTCAATATTGTGGCATAGAAGGCTAGGTCATCTAAATTTCAAAACAATCAATAAACGGTAAAGGAAACTTAGTGAGAGGGTTACCTTCAAAGGTTTTTGAGTGTAAGGAACTGTGTGTGCCTGTCAAAAGGAAAACAACATAGAGCCTCTTGTAAGACCAAAACTCAAACACCATAACAAAACCACTTGCTTATGCTTCATATGGACTTATTTGGACCAACCTTTGTTAGAAGCTTGAACCATAAGCGATGATTGCCTAGTTATCACCGATGATTATAGTAGATTTTCTTGGGTATACTTTTTGGCTACTAAGAGTGAGACTAGTGAGATTCTTAAGAATTTCATTACAAAGATAGAAAATCTAGTAAGTCATAAGGTTAAAATCATCGATGTGATAATGGAACCGAGTTTAAGAATAATGTGATGAATCGGTTTTGTGTAGATAAAGGTATTGAAAGAGGTTTAGTGTTGCTAGAACACCACAAATGTAATGGTGTAGCCGAGAGGAAAAATAGAACACTAATTGAGGCCGCAAGGACTATGTTGTCGAATCTAAGTTACCAACTACCTTTTGGGTGAAGTTGTAGGAATTGCATGTTATGTGCAAAATGCAGTAAGGTAGTGAAGCCTCATAACAAGACCCCCTATGAGCTGTTACATGGTAGGAAGCCAATGATTGCATTCCTAAAACCTTTTGGGTGTCCTGTTACCATTTTGAATACCATAGACTATCTAGGCAAGTTTCAGGAAAAAGCAGATGATGGATACTTTTTAGGCTATTCCACTAATAGCAAAGCCTTTAGAGTATACAATAGGAGGACTAGAATTGTTGAAGAGAATCTACATGTTCAATTCAGTGAAAAGACTCCTAGTGTTGAGACCAAAGGACCAGACTGGTTGTTTAACATTGATATGCTAACCAATTATCTACCCATTCTCGCAGAACATGCTAAATCATTATAGAGATGCAAGAAGTATCGAAATTTCATTGTTCATTCAACAAAAGCAGTTTACATTGTTCATTCAACAAAACTACACGACACAATGAAACTTCAAGTGCTAATTAATGACTACATCTATACATGGTTTCTACTACTACTATCCTTGCGATATCGTTTGAATGTGGATATGCATTTATCATATGCAAACGAAGCGACTAAGGATCAAAATGGAAAGGATGGATTGATGCAAACGAAGAAGCTGAAGCTGATATTGGCAGATAGATGGCTGATATGATAATCTTCTTGTGCTCCATCTACTTCTACCATCATTCAGCAACTTACTCCATCTTCCCTTTTCCCTTCCTGGTTACGATATGTGAAGAAGTACCATGAGTTGGTACCCTAAGACCAAGAACCACCTCTCTGTCACGAGGGAGTGGTGGGTTTCTTGCTCGAGGTCTTGGATGAGGGTTAGAAGATGAAGGTTTGGAGTTTGAAGGTCTCTTCTTAGAAGAGTCATCAGAGTCTTCTGAAGCATCCCTTGGATCCACAACACTATCATCTTCAGATGATGGTAGAAATGGAGATTTTCTTGGTCTTGGTTCTAGTGGAGGCAAATAGGTTAGCCATGGGTTTTCATCTTCACTTGATGATGAAGATGATGAAGAGGATGAGGAGGTGGTTAGATCTACCACTTCTGGTTTGTTCCAACTAGGGTTCCACATTTTGATTGATTGGGGATTTGGTGAAATTAGGGTTTTTCTCTTTTGATTGGTTTGGGCGTTCAATGATATTTGGGTGCTTTTTATAAGTGAGGATTAGGGTTACTGAAGTAACTAAGGGGCAGGTTAGATGTGGTTGGACAGTTAATGAGGTTCTTGGTGATTGGACTTAGATATATTCTAGAAGTTGACTATGTTGACTTTCATTGTTCTATCTCGGATAGGTTGCTTGTAACCACTGGTATTTCTAACCACCGACAACCATAATCTGTGTCTCTGTGTTTGTTTTGTGTTGTCTTGCGAGAATGAAGGATGTATGTGTGCATAAGGAGCTTGTGTGTTTGCTACTTATGTTTGTGTAAAAAAAAAAAAAAAAAAAAATAAAAAAAAAAAAAATTGTTTTTGTGTAGTTACTGATTGTTGTGTCATCCTCCTTATCTTGTGAGATACCACTCCCATTGGCATGGATTTGTTTGCTCTAATGATGTTGTGCAGTTGGAAGGAGTAGTTATCTGCATCCACTGATGGTGTATTCCAACCACGGACAGATGTTGTGGAAGCCCGGATAGTATGCTTCTCTGTTTTGATACTTCAGGGGTTGTTTTTGACACTTTGGCAAAAGTATATCTTACTTATCTAATCACGGATGGATCACTTTTGCTAAACTAATAACCACTTCTCCTTCTCCACATCCTTAAACCCTAATCACTTTTATTGATTTCTTCACAAATCCAACTTAATCACATCATTAATGGATTCACAGAAAATGCCTGAGTTGTACTCTACTTCACATAATCTTGTTGCTCTTCTCACCAAAGATGCTCGCTCTGAAGGGTTTCATCAAATGATTGATTTCCTTGTTCATAGTCCTATTCACTTTGCTTTAACGATTGAACCTACCATTTTCAAAACTTATATACGACAGTTTTGGAAGAATGCTACCCTGAGGAGGTTAATGGGTTGGAGGTTTTAGTACTAGGTGGATGACAATGCTATTTCGATTCTTGAGGAGCTTATTCGAGAAGTTTTCTTGTTGGATGATGCTTGATGGTGTTGATAATCTTTCGATGTTGAGATTGTGGGTGGTTTAGAGCGATTAGGATACACCCACAGAGGTGAAAAGGTACAATTTTTTAAGAATCTGTTTTCTCCACAATGGAAGTTTTTGATTCATACTTTGTTGATGTGTATGAGCAATAAGACCACAGGCTTTAATGATTTTCCTTCCAAGATTGCTACTGCTATTATTTGTTTGTCAGATGGAAGAAAATTTAATTGGTCTAGGATGATTTATGAGGGGTTAGTACAGAATATTAGGAAGAAGGGAAAGTATTATCTATATCCTCGATTTGTTCAATTACTAGTGGAACATCAAATCCAGGATCCTATTGAACATGTTAGAGAGTATGAGGTAAATCGTATGATTCCTAGGGTGTTTGCATATATGAGGCATCCGCCGCAGAATGTTGTTATTCCAGATGTTCCTCTGTTTCCTCACATGTTAAATTTTCCTACTGATTCTGAGGTTCATGAGGTTAGCGAGCGAGGGCACTCGGCTTCCTCGGGCTAGTGCTAGTGGTTTGGTTAATGAGGCTGTCACACGGTGTGGAGGTGACATGATTGGAAGGGCTTCCACCATCGATCCATGCTTAGATGTTGGTCGGGATAGTGGAAACATCAATAAGACCCAACCTTTGGCAACTCCTAATGTGGAAAGCTCTTTAGAGCTTACCACAGTGGAGGTATCCCTAGCCAATGAGGCTATTGTGGTACATAGATGATCGGGCTCGATGCGGTGCTATGTCTTTTGTATCCAAGGATTCACCGCTCGGGCGATTAACACATCAAGTGATGAGGATAGGTTGGAACCGATAATGAATTGACGGTTGATGACTATGTACATGAGGGCTTTTTCGATGATCCACCTCTCGGACCGGATAACACAGTCGAAGTGGGAGGATATTCTTGAACGTATAAATGAATTGACGGTTCAATGTTCTAAAATGGAGGATAAGATTTCTAGTCTACAGGAAGTTACCGTGCTTGTGGTAAAACTATTCGGAGATTAAAGCATCGGGTCTTGGTTTTGGAAAGAGTGAAACGACCGGTCTTGCGCTTTGAAAGCTTTGAGGCGTCGAAAAGAAGGTGAACTCTTCTCCTACTACGAATGTGGATGATGTATCCAAACAGGGAGGAGTGATGGCATGACTTCGAGGGAGGCCGAATGTATCTGTTGGTGTTACTATGGATGAAGATGTTGTGATGGAGATCAAGACTTTGTAGTTTCGATAAAGTCGGGAATGTCGTTGTTCTTGAAGAATTGAGGAATGTTGACATAGTACGTAACACAAACAACGATGGTTTATCCGAAACCCGGTTAGTACTTTTGTAACCACCGATGTTGTTTCGATTTGGCTATTGTTTCATCTACTATCATACCCATCTTTGTTACAACTACTTCTACTGTTGTTACCATTATTTCTGAATTACCATCTAAGCCTAAAGAAGTAGAGAAAGAGGCTGCAAGCACATTGATTAATTTGAGCAAAACATTATCAATACCTACATCAATTATTGCACCTGCTTTATCTATTCAGTCTACTGCTACTAAATCAAAAGGTAAAAGTTTGGTTATTGGTGAACCTGTTAAGAAGAAAATGGTTAAATCTAATGTTGGAAAAGGCAAAGAAGTAGTACTGAAGTTCAAAAATAAAGCCGAACAAGAGGCTTATGATAGAGAGTTTGCTAGAAGTATAGAAGAGGAGGATAGAGCAGCTTTGGAAAAGAGAAAGAATGATGAAGAAGAAGCTAGTCAGAAGATATTAGCTTTATGGTATGAATCTCAAGATTATCTTAAAGCTTCAGAATTGATCAATGATGAATATACTGTACAAGAATGGGCTTTGTTCGATGATGAAGAAAAGGCTAGACTTCGGGAATGATGGCAAAGAAGGTGAGTAGAGGAAAGAAGAAAATTGTAAGAAAGAAACCTCCTTCTATTGCTCGGTTGAGGAATGTTTTGATGAGGATTGTCAAGAATTTCGGTATATATGTTTCGATAATCTTAGTACTGCTCGTTTAAAAGAATGGTGGAACTCTATGAGAGATGTATGAGAATTAATAATGATGATTTCATTCAATGGGTTCTCAAAAGGAAAAAGAGTGGGAAAAGATCATGATGCATGGATGGAGAGTAAACGAAAAGAAAATCTGTGGTTCAGGAGACATCTGATTCTAAGAAGTTGAAAGTTGTTGCTGAAGTGAATCCAATTATTTCTTATGAGTTTAATCTTTTAGATAGTAGTGAAGGAGTTTGGAAGATTCAAAGGCTCAATAATGATGTTTCTGAGTATAATAAATTTTCTCAAATGCTTCAATATTTTGATAGAGATGATTTGATGAATTTTTGGGTTCTTTACAAGAAATATTTTGGTGAAGTACATCCAGATGATTATCATGAGAGGTTGATGTATCATAATTTGAAGATTCTATTTGAGCCTACTCATGATGAACCAGAATGGCAAGGACTCTACAATGGTCAAGTTACTTGTTGGTTTTTATATCAAACTTGTGGAGTTCATGTTTTAAGCTGCTTCGGATGATTATTCATATGCTTGTAGAAGGTGAGTATCCTAAACCGAATAATCATCCGTAAATAATTACTCGATGTTGAAGCCGAGTTGTTTCAAGATGTTATTGTCCTATGATAGTCAAGCTTATGACTTGTCAAGAAGTATGAGAAGATACTTAAAAGTAAGTGTTTGGCTACATCCTCCACATCGATGTTTTGAGCTTAAAAGAAACTTGAGAATTTCGTTGGAATTTGTCAAGTTTAGGGAGGATTGTTGGGTTTTAGGTTCCTTGTATGATGAATTACTTTAAGTGATGGAACCTCGGACAAGCTTGAAGATAGCCACGGACGTAAGAAGAGTAACCATCGATGAAGATAACCGCGGCTAGTAGTATTGAGTAATCACGATAGTATTGTGTTAACCGCTAGTTCTATAGAGTCGGTTAGTTTATTGTATCGATAAATATGGAAAGATATTTATCTTGTAGGATACGTATTGTATATTGTATAGGACTCCTTATCCTATAAAAGGAGGTCCTTGGCTAGGTTAGATATACGTGTATTTTATATCTAAAGTTGTTTTCACTTCAAGGTTGCAAAACCCTAATACTGTAAGAGTATTCGTATTAATAATATTGAGGTGTTGAAAGTTAATTGTTCTTCTTCTTAAGATCAAGTGTTAAATTCCGCGTAATACTTGATAAGCTTTTGTTATTAGTCAGTTTCTATATTAGATCGTTTGCTCAACTGGGATCAACAATGCTTGTGTTGCTGCTGCTGTTGCTGCGATGAATTCAGATTCACATGATGATAGTGCTACAGTGGCTTGTTTTTGTGTACTCCAGTTAATTGGTGATTCGCCATAGTAAAATATTATTCTAGTAGTTCCTTTTCCTTCTTGAGTGTTAACTCCATAACTACTGTCGCTAAATCCTTGTATCTTGTTTCCTCCATTATGTTTGTAGGTGATTCCATAGTCTTTTGTTCCTTTTACATAGTGCAGTACTTGCCTTATAGCCTTCATATGTTGCTCCTTTGGCTCTTTAATGAAACGACTAAGTAATCCAACAGAATAACTTAAGTCGGGTCTTGTGTGAAGCAAATATCTTAAACATCCAATTAAAATTCTATATTCAGTTGAGTTGACCAATGTTCCTTCAGTGTCCTTTGTCAGTCTTGTTCTCGGATCCATAGGTATTAGTGTCTCGTTGCAGTCTATCATTCCAAATTCCTTTAGAATCTTGTTTGCATAGGCGGATTGCTTTATTGATATGTCACCCCCAGTTTGTGTGACTTCTATTCCTAGATAGTAAGCTAATAATCCTAGGTCACTCATTTTGAATTTTTCTTCCATTTGAGCTTTAAACTTGTCGATCTCCTTCTTTGGTGTACCAGTGATGATTAGATCATCTACGTAACCTCCTATCAGTTGTATTGAGTCTTTTGATGTCTTCGTGTAGATAGCTTGTTCTAGTGCGCATTTCTTGAAATCTAATGACTTCAAAGTCTTGTCTAGCTTTTATGTTCCATGCATGTGGTGCTTGTCTTAGTCCATATAGAGCTTTTATAAGTCTATAGGCTTTTCCATTATCTTATCTCTTTATAAATCCTTCGGGTTGTGGAACGTACACTTCTTCTTTTAATTCTCCATGTAGAAATGCAGATTTTACGTTGAGGTGATATACTTCCCATTTATTGTTAGCAGCTATGGCGAGTAGTAATCTGATAGTTTCCATCCTTGATACAGATGCGAATACTTCTTCAAAGTCTAAGCCATGCCCTTGTATGTATCCTTTTGCTACTAATCTTGCTTTATGCTTGATTATATTTCCATTTGCATCTTTCTTGGTCTTGAATACCTATTTTAAACCAATTGCTTTATGTCCTTTGGGGTTAGTTCCCATGTGTTGTTCCTATTGATGGAATCTAACTCGATCTTCATTGCTTCAATCTATTTTTGGTCGCTTGATGCTTCCTTGTAGTTCTTGGGTTCATACTCAACCAGTAATAATTCCTTGGTGTTCTTGTATAAGTCACTTAATGTTCTAAAGCCTCTTATAGGCGTGTGATCAAAGTGTGAAGGTGTATTAGTGGTGGAGATTGAATCACTATTACTTTGGTGAGGTGTTTGGGAATGTGAGGGAGATCTTGTTGTAGGTGATGCATATCCAGCATCATCATTGTTAGGAAAATCATTGTCTTCTTCACTTGGTTGAATTCCTTGATCATGATGTTCATTTATGGCTTCAGGATTTTCTATTTTGAAATCAATCCATTCTGGTTCGTCGTTATTGGGCTCACTCATGTATTCCTTCCAATCCCATGTGTCATTCTCCTTAAACTTCACATCTCTACTAACACATATCTTTTGTGTTGTTTGATCAAATAATCGTTAAGCTTTTGATCCTTGTTCATTTCCTAATTATATCATTCTACTACTTCTATCATCCAGCTTCGTCAAATGTTGCGATGGTACCTTTGCATATGCTATGCAGCCAAAAACTCTTAGATTCTCTAAGTTTGGCTTTCTTCGTTTAATTGCTTCATATGAAGTAATGTCTTCTAATGATTTTGTAGGAACGCTATTTAAGATGTATATGGCGTGTCTAACAGCTTCAGCCCAAACGTTTTGTGGCATGTTTGTTGCTTTCATCATACATCTTGTTGTAGACATAATTGTCCTATTTCTTCTTTCAACTACTTCATTTTGTTGCGGTGAGTAAGGTGCGGTAAGTTGTTGTGCTATGCCATTTTCTTTGAAGTATTGTGTGAATTCATTTGATGTGAATTCTCCTCCACGATCAGTTCTTAACATTCTCAACGTTGTCCTTAGCTCATTTTCTATCGTCTTCTTGTATTTCTTGAAAGTATCAAAAGCTTGATCTTTTGTACTTAAGAAATACACCCACATATATCTTGAGTAATCGTCTACTAACAAGAACATATATCTCTTTTCAGAAGGTTTTGGTGGTGTGATTGGTCCATATAAATCTCCATATGCTAAATCTAAAGGTGAAGTTTTCTAGCTTTTGCTCTTTTTGGAAATGGCGCTCTACTATGTTTACCAATTAAACAAACATCACATATTTTTGTTGTATGTTTAATGGCATGAATTCCATGAACTAAATCCCTTTGAGCCATTGATTTTAGTGACTGGAGGTTGAGATGTCCTAGTCTTGCGTGACATAACCATGTATTATCCTTTAAATTTGCTAACAGACAGATAGGTGTGCCTATCCTCATATTAGTTTTATATAGTCGGTTTCTTTGTCGCGTAACTTTCATGAAGATTTTTTCATCCATGTCATAAAGTTGTAATTCCTCGTCTTCCATTACTACTTTACAACCAATTTAAGTAAATTGTCCAAGGCTCAATAAGTTTCTCTTCAAGCTAGGAATGTAATATACATGTGATATAACTCTTTGCTTCTCGTCATCACATTCTATTATAATTGAACCTTTTCCCTTGATCTCTATGTATGAACCATCTCCAAATCTTGCTTTTCTACTGACCTTCTCATCTAACTCCTTGAAGTGTTCTCTCACTCCAGTCATATGGCTGCTAGCTCCATTGTCTAAAGACCATAGACTATCCATATTTGTCTTTTTATACCCTACATCTTCTTCACGTAGTGAGACTTCTTGTTCTTCAACTTCATTTAAGTCTTCTAGTATTGCCATTAATAGGGTTGGTTCTAAGTCTTCTTCAACGAGATTGGATTGTTCATTCGCCTTTGTCCTTTTAGGACATTTAGGTGCAATATGCCCTATTTTCTTACATTGGTAACATTGTAATTTGCTAGTATCATAGCTTGATTTCTTGAAGTTGCTACCATTGAAGTTTCTATGAGAGGTTTCTCCATCTTTCCTCTCCTCCTTAAATTTTTCGTGGTTCTTTCCTTTTGAAAATTTATATTTTCTACGTCCACGTCCTCTAAAATA
The DNA here is from genome assembly GCA_022545495.1 of Chrysanthemum lavandulifolium. NCBI lineage: Eukaryota > Viridiplantae > Streptophyta > Magnoliopsida > Asterales > Asteraceae > Chrysanthemum > Chrysanthemum lavandulifolium. The sequence goes on along the minus strand of CM040242.1, from coordinate 107,954,400 downwards.
CTTTCATCTGCTTTTGTGTCGTGTGAACATCAAGTTCTCTTGATTGTCCACTTGTTTACCTTTCTTATACTTAATTCTTTATTCATATGTCTTGAGTCTTCCAATTGCTTCTTCCATTGTCATTTTACTTGGATCAGAATATTGCTCTATTGATGCAACTATTTGCAGATACCTATCAGGTACAACATTTAATAGTTTTCGTACTAATGTTTGATCTTCAATTGTGTGTCCTAGACTGTCAGCTTTGTTTACTAGTGTTGTTAGTTTTCCGGTGAAGGTGTCGATTGTCTCGTCTTCCTTCATATGTAACATCTCAAAGTCGGATTTTAGTGTTTGTAATCTTGCTTGTTGAACTCTTTGTTCGCCAATGTGTCTAGTCTTCAAGGCATCCATATGGCTCTCGGGGTTTTGTGCTTTGTTATTTTTAGCAATAGTTCTTCGGGTAAAGCTTGGTAAAGGAATGCGATATCAGTCTTATATTTCTTGTTTTCAGATTTAGACGTCTCTAGAGGTTCTATCGTTTCCCATAAACCGTTCGCTTCGAGAATGATTTGCATTCGAATTGCCCATAATGAGTAATTCGAGGTTTTTAGCATCGGACATTGGAATTTAGGTGTACTAGTTGTACTCACTTCTTTCTTTCCACTATCTCCACTTTCTTTTGTCATATCTCTAGGATACTATATAAATCTCTAAATGAAATATCTAACACTGAGTGTGTCGAAATTTATCTTTCTGGTGAGCTCTTTTGTTTTGTGCCTTACAGGCTATCAATAACTTATGGGGAACTAGTTTTCTTCCAAAAACTATCCTTGGAGACTTTATATTCTAAAGTTGAATAACCTAAGGTTAATTACTCCTTAAATTATCCCTTATAATATAATAAGCAGTGTAATTACTAGGTTACTATATTTTATCTACAAGCCTTGAAAAGATACTATCGTAAAACTAAAGGGAGTAACTTTTCTAAAAATCTATATATCAATATTAATATATTATGTCTAAAAAAATTAGAGGTATAATATACAGATATGTGATATGTAAAATAAATAAAAGGTGGAGGGTGTTGTAGGTTTTTTTGAAACCTGATGGGTGTATCAACCCTTTGATGCCCTTTTGGTGTTGCTATAATATCTGTGCCTCTCCTTCTGGAGACTAACACGTCTCTTCTTTTCTTTTTAGAGACCAACATCTCTTCCTGAGACTGATTCGTCTTCTTCTTCTTTCTTTCTTGTGGTGGTTAACCGCCGATTAGATGGTCGGTTTAACCGTCTTTATCTTCTACGGTTGTGTGTTCTTCTTGAACCAATGGATTCCCTTCGATTATTGTGGGTGTTAATACAAATAAGCCGTAAAAATGTTTATTTATATTTTACGATCTTTTAATGTTTTGTCGATAACAAACATAAAATCATTCTAACAAAACAAGTAAAATACGTAAATGGTTTGAGCCAATAGTTTACTAACACACTTACGTTTTCATATAAATCACTAAACAAGTAATAGTGTTTTCACGTTATAGTAATGCATATGTATAACAACTAGTGTTTACATAATGGGTAGATATATACATACTTAGTATGTATTATAATGGGTAATATAATGGGTAGAAATCCAAGTATTTGACCCATTGACTAAATACATTGAATGTAGTTGGGTAAAGCCCAAAGTCCATGACCCATACCCATGGAGCATGATCCATAACCCATGACCCATTACATGACATCATGCATAAGTCATAATGGGTATTATACATGACCCATGGAGCTAACCCATGACCCATTGACTAGATGCATTGCATCTTCTTGGATACCCATGGTCCAAAGTCTATGATCCATGATCCATGACCCATAACCCATTTAGAGGGAGCGTCCTACGGATCCCTCAGTTTACACTGGACGGATCCTTCATGTAAGGGATCCGTGGGATCCGTGGAACAGTAGCATGTCTTTTGTCTATAAATAGTGAATTTTACAACACAAGCTTATAAGAGAAGTCATGAATTTTGCTGGTAATATTCGTTCTGAAAATCAAGATCTGATTCACACCATTTCTATGTTACGGGAAATGTTAGGAAAGTATGAACTACTCCCGCTCATCGTGATTAAGAGATTAGCACCAATCACACTTAGTAATCGTGAACCAAGAATTCACACCGCCAAATCACAAGTTGCTAATGTGTTTCCTCTCTCGAACAGAATAGTTGCATCTTTTCCAAACGTCCGCACTTCACGACCTAGGAGCACTCAAACGAAGAATAGGAAGTTGCGACCTAAGAAAAGATCAATAAGGAATGCTAAAGTAGAAGAACACCCTAGGACTCGAATAAAACTCATGTTACTTCCACTATAGATGTTGCGTCGGAAAATGTAATAGAAATAGTGATGTAACGAATGCTAAACCGTTAAGTACCTTTGATATTGATCGATGCACCTTGTGATATTTGTCGAAGAGTATGAATTTGATTGTCATGACAAATGTGTTGCTAAAGCTATAATCTCTAGATTATGGAATCCTAAGAATCGGAATACCTCTAGGCCCACTAAACATTCTAAGTCCGTGCTTGGTAAACCACCTTCTTTAGATTCTAAGGCAACCATTGCTATCACAAGTAGCTACCGCTTCACCTCCTAAGAATGTAGTACCACCTAGTGCTTTCACTAAGACTAAAGCAAAGAGTAGTTACAGATGGCGAAATGGATATATAACACACTAGGATTTAAGTGGATGCCTAAAATTCTCAATGTGTATGTCTAATATACCTTGAACCTCTAACATTTCGGGTTCCACATCTACTTCTATTCCATCCGTGTAAATGCGTGTGTAATGCGGTGATACAGATCATTCTCTGATTGTTGATAGCGGATGTTCCCACACATGATGAGCAACCTTAAACTGTTATCAAACTTTATTGCAAAGTTCATTGGCACTTTGTCGATTCGGGAACGATCACTTCAGACCATCATGGGCTACGGAGATTATGTAAATGGGAACATTGAAATAAGCGGGGTTTACTATGTGGAAGGCCTCGGTCACAACTGCTTTCGATGGGTCAATTTTGTGATGGAGATTTGGAGGTTGCTTTGGGAGAAAACTTGTTTCATTCGTGATCTACATGGAAATGACCTTATGTCCGGCTCGCGTAATTCTAGTCTCTACACTATCTCTATGCAAGACATGGTTGCTTCCTCTCCCATTTGCTTACTTTCAAAAGTAACATCTACAAAATCCGGCTATGGCACCGTCGTCTCTCACATCTAAACTTTCAAACCATCACCAACCTTGCTCGACACAAACTAGTTGAAGGACTCCCACGATTCCGGTATTCAAAAGATCACCTTTGCTCAAAGATGTGAACAAGGGAAAAGCAATCGTGCTCATTTTCCTTCAAAGGTGGAACATGACTCAAAGATGTACTTCATCTTCTTCACATGGATTTGTGTGGCCCGATGCGTGTGCAAACGATCAACGAAAACGCTACATCTTAGTAATTGTTGATGACTACTCACGATGGACTTGGGTCTATTTTCTTCGTAGCAAAGACCAAGCTCCACAAATGATCATCACCTTTCTCACAAAGATCTGAGTTCGACTCCGCAACACCGTCGGAATTATCGAGATGCACAAAGGAACTGAATTTGTTAACAAAACCCTTCGTGAATTTTATGAGAAAGTGGAATTCAAACATCAACATCTATTGCACGGACACCGAACAAAGCGGAGTTGTTGAAAGATGAAACCGAACGTTAGTGGAAGCGCAAGAACAATGTTAATCAATGCTAAACTTCCAGATTACTTATGGGCGTGTCGATTCATCGCATGCTATACTCAAAACCGTTCTATGATCACAAACGCCACAACAAAACTCCTTTCGAGCTTGTCCACAACTACAAACCGAACCTCAAACACTTTCATGTATTTGGATCCCTTTGCTATCCGAATAATGATCGTGATGATTTTGGAAAGCTCAAAGCCAAAGTCGATATTGGAGTCTTTATTGGATTGTGACAATTCTAAAGGTTTCCGGATCGGAATCGTCGTACAAAACAGTGATGGAAACGATTCATGCTCATTTTGATGAACTCACGAAATGGCTTCGAGTATAATGACTTAGAACCCGTCACAACCGCTTAAACTTCCTCAAACCCCATCATCGGTGAAGAAAGCCCTCACTAACTCGTCAACAAATGGAAAGGTTATTTGCTCCTCCATTACGTGAGGATATTGATGAACGTGCTCTGGTGTATCCATTGTTTCACCGCACAACCCGATAATATTCCTATACCGATACACTGCTACAACAACCATCGTTGAAGACGCACCTACACCAATTGACTCCAACACAACAGTTGAACACACCGCTTCCAACAATGATGAACCGGTGATGATATTCGAATGAAGTACCCCCACCGCAGATTTTGATCCAAATGCGTTCTTTAACCCGTTTGCTAATGAGATCACGCACGGATGTCGCGGAATCTTCAACAAACCATTTGAATCCTCGAATCTGCACAATGTATATCAACATCAACCTCTACACATAGATAGACTAAAGACCATCCTCGGCTAACATTATTGGCAACCCGAATCAACCAATCGTTACGAGACAACGTCTTCACTCGGATGGTGAACATTGCATTTATGCACTCACCGTCCGCCAATCGAACCTAAAACATTAAAGACGCAATGACAAAAGACAATGGATTGAATCCATGCGGGAAGAACTCAACCAATTCAAACGTCTTGAAGTATGGGAAGCGGTTGAAAGACCAACGAGTCTACGTCATTGGTTTAAAATGGATTTGGAAAAACAAATTGGATGTGAAGGGAATGTTATCCGAAACAAGTCACGGCTAGTGGCTAAGGAAGAGGAATAGACTTTGAAGAATCTTTTGCTCGGTTGCTCGTCTTGAGGTCGTTCGGATATTTCTCGCGTTCATGCTCATATGAACATGACGGTCATCGGATGGATGTCAAACGGCGTTTCTCAATGGGCAACTTAAAGAAACGGTCTATGTCACCAACCGGATGGATTCGTTGATCCCGAGTTCCCGAACCATGTCTACAAACCGAACAAAGCCCTTTATGGTCTCAAACAAGCCCCTCGGGCATGGTACGATAAGCTATCATCCTTCCTCATTGCCAATAATTTCACCAAAGGCTCGGTTGACCCAACTCTTTTATACAATATCACGGGCACATATCTTAATTGTTCAAATTTACGTGGATGACATCATTTTGGGTCTACACATAAAAAGTTTTCAATCGCTTTTGCAAAACTAATGAAGAAAAATTTTGAAATGTCCATGATGGGTGAACTCACGTTCTTTCTAGGACCGCAAGTTCATCAATCACCCGTGGTATTTTATGAGTCATCCAAATATGCCCTTGAATTGCTAAACAAATTTGGAATGAATACCGTGATACTTATGCCACACCAATGGCTCATACCAAGAAATTAGATCTTTGATTTACATGGAAATTAGTGGACCCTACCAAATACCAAGTATTATTGGGTCCTCATGTATCTAACGACTAGCGGACACGATATTGTCTTTGCCGTTTATCTATGCTCCGTTATCGATCGCGACCAACCGAAACCCACCTCTACGAGGCTAAAAGAATCCTCCGATACATCAAGGGAACCATTAATTTGGGGATCCGTATCAGAAGGATTCGGTTTTGAACTAATCGCCAGACGATGACGACCACGCAGGATGCTTAGACTCAAGGAAAAGTACTTGAGAGCTCTACAATTTCTTGGTGATAAAATGGTGTCTTGGCAATCAAAGAAACAGGATTGTACATCATTGTCATCAACCAAGCGAGAATATGTAGCCATGTCCGCGTGTTGTGCTCAAGTCATTTGGATGAGAACACAACTCAAAGACTATGGTTACGTATTTGATGAATCCGATGTCATGCGACAATCGGAGTGCCATTGCAATCTCGCAACTCGATCAAAGACTCGAAATCAAAGCACATCGATCTACGCTATCATTTCATCAAGGACCACGTGGAGCAGTGGTACCGTTGAATTATACTTTGTGGTCTTGAATACCAATTGGCGGATCCGCTCACCAAAGCCTTGCCTCCCGCTAGGTTTAATGAGTTGGTCCACCGAATTGGTATGAGGTGTTGACTCAAAAGGAACTGGATGACCTCTTAAAGCAGTCTTAAAACACGTCGAACACCAAAACCTCTTTTGTAAATAAATTTTCAAAAACAAAATACAAAAATATAAAATCCTATAAAAACAACAAAAATATTCTCCTAATCTATCTCTCTTTCAACATGGCAAGTACATCTCTTCCGTCAACACTTTTATCTTTCAAAATTCAGTATTTCTACCGATCAAGTGTTGAGGGGGAGAAAATAATCCATTAACTGTTTCAAAACATCTGTGTACTTGCATGTTATCACATCTCGGTTGATTCTTTTACAAATGGTGGTACACTTTCTGATTCAAAGACACTCCTCGGACTTTAATTTAAAACCTTTCATTATTTTCTCAAGTCGAGGGGGAGTGTCGTCAAGTTTCTTTCCTAAAAACTTCATTTGGTAACCAAAAATGGAAGTTAAAAAGCTTTGGATGAAAATTGAAAAGGTGGAGGGACCAAAACTGTCAAAATGATAAAGTCTATTTGAATAAAAATCCTCTCCACCTAAATCTTTCACTTCTCATTTGCATTCTTAACCTCAAAAAGATCCTACGCCTAATAATCACTCAACAAAACCGTGCTTTTGATCATCAATTTGTAAGTTGGTTCTTGAGTAAAACATGTTTCTAAGCATAGGTCTTTAATTTCATTCAAATCCTACGGCTAAAACGGTTTCTGGCGTGATTATGTGTTCTACGATAAGCGTATGAACACACAATCATTGTGTGTATGTTTGGGGTAAAATGGTTGTCTCAAAACGTTTCTTAAACATCAAGGATAACATTCTTACCATCAAAATCCACCCAGAAACACCAATTGATGAATTTTGAAAACTAGGGTTTATAAGTCGAATTGGGTGTTTTCAAATGTGAAGTGTTTTGGTCAAAAAGATTGTTGGGTTATGCTTATATGATGTTGAATTGATTATATCCTTGCTCAAAAACTACCCAGAAACACTGGTTTATTCAGAATGTGAAATTAGGGTTTAAGGTTCATAAGTTTAGGTATTTTTGATTCACCATGAGTTAGATGTTATAACTTGGTATAAATGCTCATACAACATCTTAGAACTACCAGAATCTGTTTTATGCAAATCCCATGGTTAGAAAACTTACGCGTAAGTCATAACCATTAGGTTTTTGACCTACGCGTATACCTTTCTACGCGTAACTGGTCTATGCATGATTCATGCCATGTATTGTTATTGAAATGAATATGTGTGCTAATATTGATGATTTGATAACTTTATTTCGTGATTGCTACACTTAGAATTCGAATCAAGGTCATTTGATTATCTACGCATAAGGATTACCATACGCGTAGTTATGTTACGCGTAAGAAAATCCTCGCATAACGACTACGCGTGAAGGTTCTACAATGGACTACGCGTATCACGTGAAGGATATGCGTGAACAATGACCTCACGCATAAGGTCAACTCTTACGAGTAGCCTTACGCGTAAGGTTAATATATGCCTACGCATAAGCTCACGCATAAAGTCTCCTTTTCCCACGCGTAACATTTCTTACGCGTAAGTTAAGATTCTACGCGTAAGTCTACGCCTAAGCATATATCATACCGCCACGCATAACTTTGCCAAAACTACGCTTAACCTCGGATTGGCCTTCATGATGAATTGTTACTTGTACAAACTTGTAAATAAACTAATCATATCATCACGAATCCAAAATGTCACTAATAAACTTAAAACGTCTTATATGTTGTGAACAATAAGTGATAAAATAAACTTTAAAACTTAAAGTTAACTAACTCACGAAACATTTCACGACGTCATTGGACTATTGAATATACAAGTGACTTAGGACTTGTAACAATCATTATCAATATACATTCAATAACTAGACAATAAGACCTTTTGTTGACTAACATTATGTCTCTCGATATGTTGGTTCTTTTGGCTAATGTTATTTCGAGATCACGACATGGTGAACAAATGAATGTGGATGCAATCGAAGTTCTCTCCATTCCGATATCTATCCTCATAGCTATCCAATGAAGATAGGAAAGAATAACCTCCGTGTTGACTTTGACACCCTCACTTGCTCGGAATCTTCGTGTCTTATTGCTATTGATATTACGAGGACTCATCCGTATCGAACATGCTTACTAACTCTGCAAGCGCCCACGAGATCTACATCCAACAGTTCGGAACACTATGGAAAGGGTCAAAGGACAAGCTCACGTGACGGTGACTCGAATCACAAACAAGTCATCATTACACCGCAGACTTAAGGTCGTTTCTCCTAATTCAAGTCGATCCAACCAAACTATATGCCTCACTGTCAAGAGCTCACTCTCCAATTCTTAATCGATATCGGTTATGACGAGGCTACGGGAGTAATCAACAAGCACTCTCACGTAGAGCTTAAGAGTATTCCTCAACCATGGAGAACACTCTACATGATCATCACCAAGTCTGTTTTCGGTCGTGGCAGTGGCTATGAGCATCCTAAGCTCATGGAACTTCAAATATTCGGGCATTGGTCAACAAGAAACACATCGATATCGAAGCTCGATTTGGGATGACATGATGACATTTCTCAACAAACTTGGCTCAAAGATTCCCTACATCGGATATACTAAATTGTTGATCCGAGCACTTGGATTTCATCCCGACATTCCCAAGAGGCTCAATGACCCCAACAATCACGACATGTTGACGGAACCTATTCTCTGTCGGAATCAAGGAAACGTCCACAAAGAAACAAGGTCTTTGTCTTTGATTTCCTTCTAGCGAAGATGTTAAGCTCGAATCGTACCAAAGGTATCTCGGAAGCGATCGAGACAAGGCAAAGTTGGTCATCTCGACGAAAAATCTTACGGTACACCTATAAGGAGAACCGAAAAGGAAGTCTTGGAAGTGTCACAAGTACGTGTAGTCAAAGGAATATTCCAAAGAAGAAACCTATTCCAAAGAGAAACCTACCCCTAAGAAGAAAGTTCCGTCTCTAGAAGCCACTCCTATCATTTCACCGAACCGCAAAGACGGCTCGGGGCGAGGACTCGATGCTACCGACACGAGATGAAGAGATCTCATACTCGAAGCGCAAAGGATGTCAATCCTCAAGAGAAAAACCTCCAAGTCCTCCATTTGTCCAAGAAAGGGAAGACTCACACTTGTATCTTATGATGAGAGCTCAAGAAGAAGAAGAAGAGCAGCTGAATAAATCATACGGAAAAAGTTTCACAACGTCCGACACCTTCAAAAGGCCGCAGAATTTGCTAAAGATCAAATGGGTGGCCCGGAGGATCAAGTGGGCGCTTGCTCCTCTCCGGATCTCAAGCGGTTAATCGACCCGATAAGGATCCGTGCCACCACTCTTCCGCAACAACAAAAGCACGTTGAGGACACTATTGTGTATGATTTTGAGAAGCAGATTCTCGAGAAAGAAAAGTCTAAAGATGGCGAGGATGATTATACAAAGTTTCTTCTCGACGGTCCAACACACTCAAAGGAGAAAACCTCGAAACTCCTAAGGACATGAAGTCTCCTCATGTCTCCTCATCATCGGATTCTTCGTCTCATTCATCACAACCACCATCAACAAAGACAACCGGATCATCATCCAAATCCGTGAAGAAACCACCTAAATCTTGGATTTCTCGGACTCATCAAAAGATTGTGAAAGTTGTCCAACAAGTCGGAAAGAAGGACATACTTTACGGAAAAATGAATTGGTTTGCTCACCAAATTCAAGACTTGAATGATGAGAAAGACAAGATGGAGAAAGAAAGGAATTTGTTGAGAAGTTCATGAAGAGTCATCAAAAGGAGGAATCGAATGAAATGATTGAAGGTTACACTCAAAAGTACCTTGAGGATATCGTTCCTAATGTCCAAAAGGGCTGGAGAAGTCGACAAGAGATCAAACTCACAAATTTCTTCTCGATGTCCCGGTGTGACTAGAGAAATATTCTCGGACAACTCACCCCTAACATCGTCGCATTGGTTAAAGATACAATGGCCAAAGAAGTCGATCTCTCGAATCGAGTTAATCGCTAAACTAGTGATGCAAATGTCAAAGCGATCCGGCGTTTACTTTGGATGAAGCTAAATTTTTGAAGGTCTACTTGCTTTTCAACTCGGTTCATCATGCAAGGAGTCACCGATCAACCCAAACGGCCAAGAGATGGCGATGATAAGGATAAGGACTCGCACCTAAGCGTCGAAGCGATGCGGTCAATCTACATCTATGCCACCTCCTCCACCACGGACTTCTTCTCAACAAAGTCTCCTCCACCTCGGTCTTCTCTCGATAAACCTCGGGACGATTCCGAGTTACCACCCCGACTCATAAAGCGGTGATTACTTTGAGTATACGGGTGGTGACGATGAAGAGGTCCTTGAGCCCGACAACAACCCACCTCACCCAAACAAGTGCGAAACCAAGTATCATCATCTAAGCCTTCCAAAAGAAGAAGCGAGACGACTCACTGGAATCGTAACATGGCTAGATGACGATAAAGCAGAAGAGTATGAATGGTTCTCCACACTTGTCAATCAAACTCCCTACCCGAAGAAGGTCAAGAATTGATGACGGTAGTACCTTGGAGCATGCAAAGATTACGCAAGAAAGATTCCGTGTGAAGAAGATGGCGAAATCCGAGTTGAAGCGCATCAAGAATGAAGCATTCATACATTGAAGAACGACTCTGAAAGCGCCTCGAGGTCGAATATCATCTTGAGAACATCGCTCGAGCTATGTCTAACAACATGGATTGGCTCAATCCGAAGCAAACATTGACTTCACACAAAGGGACAACCCTCCATACTACACCGATGGACCAAACCCCTACCGACCATTGGCCAAGCAGACGAACCAAGGATTCCTTCCGATATTTCTTCAACAAAGACACGGAATTTCTTCTCCATGGTGGCGATGGTTCGAGAAAATACACTACATCATTGACTATTCCATTCCAGTGCCATTTACTCTAAGCGCATAGCTATCGAGGAACGTGCAACTCACTTGTTTTCTAACAACGTGCAAGCATACGACCAAGATGCATTGTATGGGATTCATCATTGGCACGATCGCGAAGAATCTACTACGTGTCGCACGGTTGAAGTCTCAACATGAGGTGTATAGCTCGAAGGACATCGTGGCCATCAAACACATTGATCTCAAGTCTAAGTGGGACTACACATTCTTAAAGAATATCATAGTCAAACGACAAGATGAACAGGACTATGGATTCTCTCGAAGTCGACTTTGAGAACTTGTCCTCAACGACATCGAAGACATGTATCTTGCCAAAGTATTGTGGTCGTATGAGACAATTCTCATTGAAGTTCAACGTGAATTTATCAAGTCGGTTCTCATCTTCATTAGACGCATCGTGATCAAAGAACGTGTCGAAGATATCCGGATGGTCGTTGAATCATATCGAAACGTGTAAACTTCACTCCACCACGCCTTGATCTTCCCGACATCAACCGGCTTAAACAACTCACGCTCATCAAGAAACCTTTCGGCGTCGTTTACCGCGGTGAACTTCAAGAAGCGCTAATGGCGTGTAGTGAGCTCCACAAATTCGGGATCATACCTTGAAGATGGTTAGGGATGGATTGGCGTGATTGAAGGATATACGCATGAAAGTTGGGAATCCTAAGCTACCGGAATTCTCGTGAAAGGAGGGATGTGAGACGCATCATCACCATGATTGATGAGCGGTTGTTCGAAGGGATCGATTCCGACGATTGGAAAGCTATGTTGGTGGTCGACTCGGGAGAAACATCATCGGCTTTCAACGCCCGTGCGCTCACGGAATATCACCGCACTTCACGGTACCCTTAAATGGTTTCCTTCATATAATTTTGGATGTGTGATTATATGTGAATGGCTTGTGCACACATAACGATGTACAACCCGTAAGTGTCAAGAAAGGACCACGTGGTGCGCCTCGATGCCACAATCCTTATAAAAGGAGCGAAAGCTTCTTATTTTTAGTAAAACCTATTAAACCTTTCAATTTTCAAGGTTTTGCTCAAAATGACAAGTACTTCCCCATAAGATTTTCAAAACCTCAACCGTTTATATCACTAATTGAGGGGGAGTACTTGAATTAAAACTTTGTTCACAAATTGTTCACAGTGGTCGTCTTCCCGCAACACTCAAAATGGTCATATTTATTCTCAAACCATTCAAAAATAACAATTTTATATGCCATTTTTGAGGGGGAGAAAATTGTGTGATAAGAAATATGTTGTGCAAAATGAAAATGAATCATGTACCTCGAGACTTAACCAACGAATTGACGGTACTAAACTGTTTGTAACTCGAAAAGACTTGTCTGGACGGGTAATAATTTCAAGCTAGTTCGCTAGTGATGTAAGCGTGTCTCGCAAAGGACTTGTCCGAGTAGAAAGTACCATTCGAGAAACTTTTGATAGACATGAACTCGACGGGTTTGACAACCTTCCAAGGTTTGTCTACACCTTCAAGGTAGTTATTAGAGCTAGTTGTCACCTAAAAGGCGACAATGTATCTCTTTAACTATTCAACGTAACCGTGTCTCGCGGGAGATTGTCTATCTTTAGTGGATCAATTCTAAAAGTGCGCTCTTTCCTCACTTGTGCATTTAAACCATTAAAACTCTTTAGCACATGTGGAGGGAGTATTTATGCAAAACTTATCTCTCACGATGGTTCAAACATGTTTTCATCAACAAACCCTTTGAGAGATATTTTCACATCTGATGGTTTAATGGCAAACATAGGTTAGTCATGGAGTTATAAGGTGACTAAGGTTAGGAATAACTGTCCTATGATCCGCCAGAGCCGGAGGGATCTACCCAAGGACACTACCATTAGTTAGTGTTAGAAGTCCTTAGGAATGATTGTAAAAAGGAGAAAATGAGAATCGGAGAAAGAAGGAGTTGAAGAATCAAAAGAAATGTAAAGTAAAGGGTGAAAAGAAATAGCCCTCAGTTATTCAACTTAGGGCGACACGGGTTCAATTCATATACTCTTGGTTGTCACCTAGTGACACCGGTATTGAAGATTAAAAGTCGTCATGGACCCGGTGGACACATGCACTAAACCCTCTTAGCCACTCAAGTTTTTCTCAATGAAGCTTGTTTCATTCTCACGGGAACCCTACATAAACTATTGGCTTTCTCTTAGAGATCGCCGGTATTGAAGAAGGAGACCCTCTCCTAGTCTACGCTCGGGAAAACCAAACGCACTATTGAGTCTAGAGCCACGAGATTCATCAAAAGATCTCTTAGGTACACTTGACATTTAATCACTTGATGATCAACAAATAAGATCATCGATGGTTCATATCGAGTCCTTCACGGATCTTAGCAATCTGTCGAGAACATTTATGAGAGGTTCACATCCGTGATCCTCGGTGATTGAATGGAAACTCCGCGGGGTCAACATCAAACGACCGACGGCGGTCACTTCGGTAACTCCCGTGGATTACGCGGAGTGTGTCTCAAACGGTCTGATCGTGAGTGGTGCTTGGTGTACCTCGGCGACTCATCCGAATCAGATGAACTTGTGGGACTCAGGTTCAGGCGGCCTTTGTAAGAATTAGAGTTGTGTTTTCACACTATTTGTTAACACTCTCGAAGTTCAAACTTGTAAGTGCGGAAACCGCTTATTACTAACCGTTTGAAATGTTTTCTTCTTATGGAAGCTCCGGAGCGGGATGATCGTCTTGATTCTTCTCATGCTCACGCCAACATCAACACTAATGGAAGTTCTATTCAAAAGCAACACAACCGTCGAATGATTCTTCGTCAAACCAAAGAATCTACAAAGTTAAAGACTTAGAGAACTTCATCGATATTGAATTCAAACGTCATAGGCGTGTGAGCATGTTGAAGAATAACGTGGAGACACTTGGAGCGATGAAGCGGCACTGAGGCGCATCGATGCGCACAACAACATACTATCACTTTCACCACAAAGAACAATGATCAAAGAACAAAGTTAAAGATGACGTCAAAGCATAAGCGCTCAAAGATAACGATCTCTACACCGGGAGATTGTTCGAATCAAGGCAATTCCTCTCACAAGAAAGAAGAATGTCGGAAGACATCACGACTACTATTACATCAACACCTTCACGTTTACATTCATATATACTTGAGGGGAGATTGTTGGAATCACTCCTAAACAAGATTTCAAGTATTTATATTTCATATGTAATAGGTAGCATTATTATGGCCTTTATGTTTGTTTAAGGTCAAGCTTATGTAGAAGGCCCATAAGCTTGATCCAAGCCCAATAAGGAATAGGGAAGGAGAGGGAGTGTTGCCCTAGCTCCTTGCCTATATAAACTCTTGTAAACCCTCATTTGTGGGTTGGCTGTTCAAGTTTTCCTTTCACATACTCTCTTTGCCTTAACCGTATTTAGTATTACGTGTGTGTGTGTGCTAGCTTGTTCATCCGCCTTCATCTCTTCTCTTATAAGCTTGTGTTGTAAAACTTGTGACCTAACATGTAAATTCTCTAACCTCAGATCGAAAGGATATTTCTATGTAGTTTGTGTTTGTTTTTGTGTGATTCTCTAGGTTCCTCTTAAAGGAGAGATCACCACCTCTTGAAGTCGAGCAAGCTCAAGACCATGAGTTGCCTAGCTTTGTCATCATCAAGACTACCGAAGTTCTCTTCTTGATAGTTTTTTCTTCCTCTCTAGAATGTGTTGAAGGCATTAGTGAAAGATGCCAAAAGGGTCAAGTCGAAGGCATTAGTGAAAGATGCCAAAAGGGGCAAGTCGAAGGCATTAGTGAAAGGTGCCGAAGGTCCGTGTCTAAGGCATTAGTAAAGGGTGCCAAAGGTCCATGATGTAGGCATTAGTGAAAGGTGTCAAAAGATCATGTCAAGGGCATTAGTGAAAGATGCCAAAGGTGTACAATCGATATGGTGCATCAATGTACAAGTATAGATAGGTTGTGTCCAAGGATATTGATATCCTTGATGATGTTGTAATAAGGAGTGGGTCTCATTTGGGATAGGTGTCGTGTAGTGTTGGGTAGTAGTTCCTCCTTTATAATGGAAATCTGTATCTAGCCTTGTACCGGATAAAGTGTAGGCGACGTTGTGATAGGTTTTGTTCTACCTCGTGGAAGAACCCGGTGTCTAGCCTTGTACCGGAAAAAGAGTAGGCGACGTTGTGAAGGCTTCTCCGCCATAAGGAGTTTGTGTCGTGTAGTGCTTACGAACTCTTGAGTAGGTGACTCGGGGAGTGGAGTAGGGCAAGGAAGGTGTCCTTGTAGGCAAACCACTATAAACACTCGTGTCGTGGTTTTGTGTTTCTTACTCTTTACCTTTGCATTACATATTTACATACTTATCTATCAACATCCAACATACACATTCAAATATATTGACATAAGTCGATCTAAATATTTTAAAACTATTCTTTAATCGGTAAAACTATTCAACCCCCTTCTAGTTTTCCACAGTGCGAAATTAGGGTTTCGCAAATTTGGGGATCTTTTGAAACCGTCTAAGATTTGGGCCTCTATGGACAACCTAAATCAATTGATGATTCGATTAAGGGTACGATTCTTGATTCTTCGAAAACAGGTGTGTTCGTTCCCTTTTTTAATTGAATCGTTTACTGTCCCTTGATGATGACTTTGTGTTGTCCTTTTGTTGTGGTTTCTGTTTTGAATCTTGGTTTTAGTTTTTTATAACCGTTCCTAACCTTTTGATGATTATGATAATTTTGGGTTAAGGTTTCTTTTCGGTTTGATGTTCTTGAGACAGATTTTTGCAAAAACAAAGATGAAACCTTTTTTATGCCGGTTGAGTTTAATCACAAGAGTGATTGATACGTTGGTGACAAAAACGGATTCTCTTGATAAATTTATTTTGAAACACACGAATATGATTTTCTGATTGTGTGATCAATAAGTTTTTGCAAAAAAGATTTGGCCGAAAAGAAAACGGTTTTTTTTTTAATTCAAAGACAGGAATATGATGATTTGGTTAACAACCAAACCAAGCTCTGATGCCAAATGTTGGCCCTTTCGATGGATCTATGATCTAAAACAGAAAAATATGTAATATTTGAAATACAATTGTTTATCAAATCTGTCATCAAACTTTGTTTGTTTAAATGTCTTTCTATATAGGGCAAATGATTGAAAAAAGTATCATATTTGTCATCATTTGCTTTTGTGGGTAGCGAACAAATTTTTTGCTTTTGTGAGTACTTTTCTTTCAAATTCATCATTTTTTGGGAATTTTGCGAAATTTTTGGACATTTTTGCCCCTCGTAGCTAATAAAAAAAAATTCCCGAAGGGCAAAAATGTCACATAGTACCCTAAAAATGATGAATTTGAAAGAAAAGTACCCACAAAAGAAAAAAAATTTGTTCGCTACCCACAAAACAAATGGTGGCAAGTATGAAACTTTTTTTAATCATCTGCCCTTCTATATATACAAAACGAACAGGCATGAGTGAAAGGTTGTGATGGTTCGATTGAACCAATGATTGTGTCCTTTCACAATAACTACCATATAACTAACTATCTAACCAACTTAAACTGTTTTAACTAACTTTGTTTCAGCAGATTGGGATTAAGCCAATAGAATAACCGTATGAGATATATATGCAGCATGCAAGTTGTTAACCAAAGACTTCAGTTTTAGTGTTCATATGGAATAATCATTTGAAGTTTTTTAAAATAGAACCAAGTCGAATAAAACTATTCATTAAATTATCGTAATTCTTTTAAACCCCGTCGCAATGCGCGGGATAATGCACCTCGTTATTATGACAAATCATAGACTAATCAGTCCAAAACCAAACAATGTCTGAAATTAAAAATACAAAGAAAATCATGCAAATTAATCAATTTTCACTTGAACAAAATTCCACATCAGTTAAATAATTAATACTCCTAAGCTAAAAATACTAATAATAGTAATTACTGAATATCACTTAAACTAGTAAAAACAAGACAGCATAAGCCGTTGCATGTCCATTTTTTGTGGCTGCTCCAATTGCTGCATCATCTCGGGTTTAAGATCAAATTTTGGACCATCATAGCGATCTTTAACATCTTCGCTCTTCATTGAACTTGTGTTTAATGCTTCCATCAACCTTTGATCGGTGCCAAAAAAAATATGATCCATTGGCACTGACGGATAATATCCATTATCAACATCAGTACTATTTGACGATCCAGAAGACTCCACATGATTATCAGACATGATGCTCGTGTTGTCGTTGTAGTTGTAATCAAAATGGGTCATCATGGTTATCTGGTTAGGGTTTACTAGGGGCATCTTGATTTTAACTTCATCGATTGGTATTCCCAGCCCGTAAGCGAAATCTCTCAATTGCTCTTCTGAAGAATTATTCAAACACTCCAACGAAGTAGGTAACTTGGCTTCCAAGTTTCTTTTTTTCACCGTAGCAAGTTCATCTTCAGTTTTGTTTTTCCTATCATTCCAGTAATCACATAAACCATATGATTTAATCTTCCCAGGATCACTAACGCATTTTCTTTTGTAAGCCTTAATCATATCGTTGAGTTTAACAGGATCTTGTGGGAAGATTTCTGGACTTTCTTGATGGTCGGAACATATGATCATGGACACATTGATATCACAAAGAGTACTTAGCTCTCTCGCTGTCTTGATCAGACCCTCTTTTCGCCTTAAGAATGTGATTTTACGTTTCTTACTGTCGTTGATCAATTCCATGGGTGTCTTCACTCGACCCATGTTTTCAAATCTATAGAATAGATTTATAACGGAATTTAAAACGTAATCCAGAAAATATATCTACTGAAAAGACAGAGATGAAAAAATCACCAGTAATTATTAAGAAATTAAACTTTCATCAGCAAGAGAATAGAGATGAGATTATTGAATGAAAGATGATGAACTTTCAGATAAATTTATAGAAGAAATTGGTCCGTTGACAATTTGATGAGTGCGTGTGAAAAAATATAGAAAGAAAAGAGCGGGGAGGGGGTAAAGTTGTTCGAAAACGTAATGATGGAATTTTAAATAAGGAAATCAGTTAGGCTTAATTAATGAAGGGGGAATAAAGCATCCAACGGTAGTTTTATTGTTGAAAAAACCAAGTAAAATTGTAATTTTTCTTTATTTTTTTTTTCCAGAAAAAGGTATCTTGTTCGTTTTTATTTGTCTTCAAATCAATGTTCTAAAAGGCGTGAGGTGTGGCGTGGCAGCATAGCCACGCCTCAAGCCTTATGAGTCTTTGTGAAACCTTAGCATTTTTTAAGGCGTGCTTAAGGCGGAAAAAAATATTTATGTATTTATAATTTTATATCATTTTTAAGAGCAATTTCAAATATTAAAGCTCAAATCCCAAATAGCCATGCCCAAATACGATGCCTAAGTAGGAATTAAGTTTTGAAATTACGAGACCCAAGAAGGAAATAGCCCAAATACTAGAAATTTAAGCCCAAATCCGTAAATCCCCTAAATGCTTCTAAAAATGTCGTCACGCCTTACCAAAAGGCAAGCCTTTTCATGTCTTTTCGTGCCTTATCCCATGTCTTTTCACACGACGCCTAGACTTCGCGCCTTGGTCCATTTCGTGGCGCCAAAGCCACGCCTCACGCCTTTTAGAACACTGCTTCAAATACTATATATATCGTTTGATACTACTGATCATAAATTAAAACCAATCAATAAATATCTTTAATACCATTCGTAACTATTCAAATGGAAAACAATAAGTCGTGTCGCGCTTAATTATACTCATTTTAAATGGGTGTCATGGATTTACTCGTGATGGATATATATATAACTTGGTCACCCGCCCGTCAGTCATCGATGGGTACTATTTTTCACCCACGACCCATCTACACGTGAAAATTGACAAAGTTACCCACCCATTTACGTGCGGGTACCCGCGGTATACGGGTTTTTTTTTTCGCCCATTGCCATCCCTAGTTGAATTAGTGTGACGAGCGCTAAAAGTCGTATTTAACATTATATGTATAAATCAAAAGTTAAATAAGGTAAATAAAATAAATAAATAGATAAATAAAATAAAATAAAAAATTGAAGTATTATGAGTTTAAAATGTAATTTATGCAAATTGTATAGTGGAAAGATAAAATGATACAATCCGTCCACTACTACAAAAAAATGTTATAGGGACCGGTTAGAATGGCTTATGGAGAACGGTTTTTGATACCATTCTTTATAAGGGTATTTCTATGACTGGAACACAAAGGAACCGGTTCTACAACCAGTCTCTAAGGGGGAGTCGTTTAGGGGCAGGATGCCATCTTTCACTTCTTCTCTCCTCCACATCACCATTTTTTCATCTATCTTTCAAACCCATCTTTAGAGGGAGTCGTCATCTTTCAAACCCTTCCCATCTTTCACTTTCTCTCTCATCCACACCACCATTTATTTATTTATTTTTTTATTTTTTTATTCAAATCTTTCAATCTTTCACGGGATGACATGCGGGATGCCAATGCCGAATCGGGGTGAAATGTTGCAAAAAATAGCGGTACCGCAAGGGAGGGGGCGGTGCTCCAGAGCGGCACCGCAAAAAACTCTCGGCCCCGCTGCTATCTATCGTCGACTCCCTCCCCCCTAATAAGAACCGGTCCTTTACATAAAGTATGTTGGAAAATGTGGTTAGAGGTGTTGAATGACAATTGATGTTGTCATCATGTGTACCAATCTGAATTGAAAATAAAATTAATATATGGTTTTATTTTAATTCATGAGATGTTAGTAAAATTAATTTTGTTAATTAATTGTGGTCGTTTTCTTCCATCAGTATTCATTATAAATTGAGTCTTATTCTTTCATTTCAATTACATTAAGAAATAAAACCCACTCCTCTCCGTTTGTTTAACGTTCATCTTGACCTTGTGTGTATCCGGTTCGTAATAGAGGGAAGGCACGCTTTGGTTAGCCTTGATAACTCGTTTGTGCTAACAAAATTATTCGTTGTTGTTGTAAACTGGGAGATAGATGTTCACGAGTCTTAAGTGTCGTGGAGAGGACGAATATGTCTTAAGAAAACTGTGAGCATCACAGGCCTCAATATTTTTCTTGTTTGTGTTTTTTGAGTCTCCACATTTAAAAGATTTATGGTATCGTTTTCTACACCTTATATTTTCTTGTAATTATCATCATATTGTTTATGTGTCTCTAGTAGCAATACACTTACTAGATAACAATGTTAAGACATATTCTTTGCTATTTGAGGCAATAGTTGACTCGAAAATGAATGCGATACAATTGCTTGATTTTTTTTTTATATTGTTTCCTTGAGGAATATAAAATTTAGGGTAAAAGCAATAAATACATAACGTACTTACAAATGGATTCATTCTACATATTGTACTATTTTTATTGTCAATATGCCTAATTAAGTTCGTATTTTTTTCATTACACATGACTGTTAAGGGCATTTTCGTCATTTCTCACGTCTTCATCTTCTACCTTTTTTTTTTGATAAAAATCTTCTACCTCTTTTAAACAAAGGGTAAAAGCAATATTTGCTCAACATACTTACAAAAAAGACTCATTCTACATATCATACTTTTCATTGGGATCTGGTTTTTTCCCTTCCGTTTTTATACGTTTTCGTCCATTTTTATTCGTTTTCGTCCATTTTTATCTGGTTTTATACACTTTTATATGTTTTCGTCTATTTTTATACGTTTACGTCCGTTTTTATACGTTTTCGCCCGTTTTCTTACGTTTTTGAATGTTCTTAAACATTTTTATCAGTTTTTATACGTATAAAAATGGACGAAAACGTATGAAACAGACGAAAACGTATAAAAATGAATGAAAACGTATAAAAACATACTAAAACGTATAAAAACATATGAAAACGTATAAAAACGGACGAAAAAGTATAAAAACAGACGAAAACATATAAAAATGAATGAAAATGTATAAAAATGGACTAAAACGTAAAAAAAGAACAAAAACGTATAAAAACGGACGAAAACGTATAAAAGGGACAAAAACGTATACAAACAGATGAAAACGTATAAAAATGAATGAAAATGTATAAAAACGGACTAAAATGTATAAAAACGAATGGAAGTGTAAAAAAAGAACAAAAACGTATAATAACAGACGAAAGCGTATAAAAACGGACAAAAACGTATAAAAACGGACAAAAACTTATAAAAAATGATGAAAACGGACGAAAACGTATAAAAACTGTCGAAAACGTATACAAACGGATGAAAACGTATTAAAACGTATACAAATGGATTAAAACGTATAAAAACAGACTAAAACATATAAAACGGATAAAAACGTAAAAAAGTGAACAAAAACGTATAAAAGCGGACGAAAATGTATAAAACGGACGAAAACGTATAAAAACGGACGACACGTATAAAAATTGTCGAAAACGTATACAAACGGACAAAAACATATAAAAATGGATGAAAACGTATAAAAAAGTATAGTATGTAGAATGCGTTATTTATGTAACTATGTTAAGCTGTTTTAGCAATTGTTGCATAGTTAAAGCTTTAAGGGCACTTAAGTCATTTCAAATGAGAGATAAAGCTTTGATTATGTGTAATAAAACAAAATACAAACTTAATTAGTCATATTGACAATAAAAATAGTATAATATGTATTATGAGTCTATTTTGTAACTACGTTATGTATTTATGGCTTTTACCCTAAAATTTAAACTGGTTTTGTTTATTGGTCAAAGCATCTAATGAAATTTAACAATAAAAAGGGTTTTGGCCGTTAAATAGCCATGTATTTTTTCAAATGTACCATTTTGATACGTGTACTATTTTATGTTTCACTTATGTTGTGTACTATCATGTTTTGTACCAATTTGCACGACTAAACTTGTTTTACCGAAACCATAATCACTATTGCCACGTGAGATGCCGATTTACATGGAAATTAGTGGACCCTACCAAATACGTAAGTATTATTGGGTCCTCATGTATCTAATGACTAAAGGCACCGACATTGTCTTTGCCGCTTATCTATGCTCCGCTATCGGGCGACCAATCGAAACCCACTGTACTAAAAGAATCCGATACATCAAGGGAACCATTAATTTGGGATCCGTATCCCAAGGATTCTGGTTTGAACTAATCGCTTTATCACGACCACGCAGATGCTTAGACTCAAGGAAAAGTATCAGAGCTCTACAATTTCTTGGTGATAAAATGGTGTCTTGGCAATCAAAGAAACAGGATTGCACATCGCCATCAACCGAAGCGAATATGTAGCCATGTCCGCGTGTTGTGCTCAAGTCATTTGGATGAGAACACAACTCAAAGACTATGGTTACGTATTTGACGTATCCCGATGTATCATGACAATCGAGTGCCATTGCAATCTGCAACCTGCTCAAAGACTCGAAATCAAAGCACACGATCACGCTATCATTTCATCAAGGACCACGTGGAACAGGTACCGTTGAATTATACTTTATGGGGACTGAATACCAATTATGCCACCAAAGCCTTGCCTCCCGCTAGGTTTAATGAGTTGGTCCAATCGAATTGGTATGAGGTGTTGACTCAAGAGAACTGGATGACCTCAAACAAGCCTTAAAAACCCGTCAACCAAAACCTCTTTTGTAAATAAATTTTCAAAACAAAATACAAAAATATAAAATCCTATAAAAACAACAAAATATTCTCCTAATCTATCTCTCTTCAACATGGCAAGTACACATCTTTCCGTCAACACTTTTATCTTTCAAAATTCGATTTCTACCGATCAAGTGTTGAGGGGAGAAAATAATCCATTAACCTGCTTCAAAACATCTGTACTTGCATGTTATCACATCTCGGTTGATTCTTTTACAAATGGTGGTACACACTTTCGATTCAAAGACACTGACTTTAATTTAAAACCTTTCATTATTTTCTCAAGTCGAGGGGAGTGTCGTCAAGTTTCTTTCCTAAAACTTCATTTGGTAACCAAAATGGAAGTTAAAAGCTTTGGATGAAAATTGAAAAGGTGGAGGGACCAAAATCACAAAATGATAAAGTCTATTTGAATAAAATCCTTCCACCTAAATCTTTCACTTCATTTGCATTCTTAACCTCAAAAAGATCCTACGCCTAATAATCACCAACAAAACCGCTTTTGATCATCAATTTGTAAGTTGGTTCTGAGTAAAACATGTTTCTAAGCATAGGTCTTTAATTTCATTCAAATCCACGGCTAAAACGGTTTCTGGCGTGATTATGTTCTACGTGATAGCGTATGAACACACAATCATTGTGTGTATGTTTGGGGTAAAATGGTTGTCTCAAACGTTTCTTAAACATCAAGGATAACATTCTTACCATCAAAATCCACCCGTAAACACCAATTGATGAATTTTGAAAACTAGGGTTTATAAGTCGATTGGGTGTTTTCAAATGTGAAGTGTTTTGGTCAAAAGATTGTTGGGTTATGCTTATATGATGTTGAATTGATTATATCCTTGCTCAAAACTACCCGTAAACACCGGTTTATTCAATGTGAAATTAGGTTTAAGGTTCATGTTTAGGTTATTTTTGATTCACCATGAGTTAGATGTTATAACTTGGTATAAATGCTCATACAACATCTTAGAACTACAGTATCTGCTTTATGCAAATCCCATGGTTAGAAAACTTACGCTAAGTCATAACCATTAGGTTTTTGACCCACGCCGATACCTTTCACGCCGAATCGGTCTATGCATGATTCATGCCATGTATTGTTATTGAAATGAATATGTGTGCTAATATTGATGATTTGATAACTTTATTTCGTGATTGCTACACTTAGAATTCGTAATCAAGGTCATTTGATTATCACGCAAGATTACCATACGCCAGAGTTATGTTACAAGAAAATCCTCACGATACGCACCACGCCGTGGTTCACAATGGACCACGCGTATCCTCGTGAAGGATATGCGGAAGGTGACTCGCACGATAAGGTCAACTTCACGAGTAGCCTTCCACGTAAGGTTAATATATGCTCACGATAAGCTCACGCATAAAGTCTCCTTTTTCCCACGTAACATTTCACGCAGTAGTTAAGATTCACGTAAGTCTACTAGCATATATCATACCGCCACGATAACTTTGCCAAACTACGCTAACCCTGGATTGGCCTTCATGATGAATTGTTACTTGTACAAACTTGTAAATAAACTAATCATATCATCACGAATCCAAAATGTCACTAATAAACTTAAACGCTCTTATATTGTGAACAATAAGTGATAAAATAAACTTTAAAACTTAAAGTTAACTAACTCACGAAACATTTACACGTCATTGGACTATTGAATATACAAGTGACTTAGGACTTGTAACAATCATTATCAATATACATTCAATAACTAGACAATAAGACCTTTTGTTGACTAACATTATGTCTCTCGATATGTTGGTTCTTTTGGCTAATGTTATTTCGCATCACGGTCGAACAAATGAATGTGGATGCAAGTTCTCCATTGTCGATATCTATCCTCATAGCTATCCAATGAAGATAGGAAAGAATAACCTCCGTTGACTTTGACACCCTCACTTGCTCTCGGAATCTTCGTGTCTTATTGCTATTGATATTTCGAGGACTCATCCATCGCGAACATGCTTACTAACTCGCAACCGTCCCCTCGAGATCTACATCCAAGCTGAACACTATGGAAAGGGTCAAAGGACAAACCGTGACGGTGACTCGAATCACAAACAAGTCATCATTACACCTCGCAGACTTAAGGTCTTCTCCAATTCCCAAGTCGATCCAACCAAACTATATGCCTCACCGTCAAGAGCTCACTCCAATTCTTAATCGATATCGGTTATGACGAGGCTACGGAGTAATCAACAAGCACTCACGTAGAGCTTAAGATTCCTCAACCATGGAGAACACTCACATGATCATCACCAAGTCTCTGCTTTCGGTCGTGACGTAGCTATGAGCATCCTAAGCTCATGGAACTTCAAATATTCGGCATTGGTCAACAAGAAACACATCGATATCGAAGCTCGATTTGGGATGACATGATGACATTTCTCAACAAACTTGGCTCAAAGATTCCCTACATCGATATACTAAATTGTTGATCCAGAGCACTTGATTTCATCCTGACATTCCCAAGAGGCTCAATGACCCCAACAATCACGACATGTTGACGGAACCTATTCTCTCGCCGTAATCAAGGAAACGCCCACAAAGAAACAAGGTGTCAGGTCGGCCGATTTTTCTAATCGAAGATGTTCGAAAGTTCGAATCGCACTAAAGGTATCTCGGAAGCAATGACAAGGTAAAGTTGGTCATCTCGACGAAAATCTTCCGCACACCTATAAGGAGAACCGTAAAAGGAAGTGCCGGAAGTGTCACAAGCACAGTAGTCAAAGGAATATTCCAAAGAAGAAACCTATTCCAAAGAGGAAACCTACCCTCAAGAAGAAAGTTCCGCCTCCTGAAGCCACTCCTATCATTTCACCCGAACCGCAAGAAGATGCCTGTGGATGAGGACTCGATGCTACCGATACAGTATGAAGAGATCTCATACTCAAACAGCAGCGATGTCAATCCTCAAGAGAAAACCTCCAAGTCCTCCAAACCGCCCAAGAAAAGTGGAAGACCTCGCACTTGTATCTTAAGATGATGAGCTCACAGAAGAAGAAGAGCAACTCAATAAATCATACAGAAAAGTTTCACAACGTCCGACACCTTCAAAAGGCCGCAGACTTTGCTAAAGATCAAATGGGTGGCCCCGAGGATCTGGCGAGACGCCTACCCTCTCCGCATCCTCGATGCGGTTAATCGACCCGAGCAGGGATCCGTGCCACCACTCTTCCGCAACAACAAAAGCTCCGCTGAGGACACTATTGTGGATGATTTTGAGAAGTCAGATTATCGAGAAAGAAAAGTCTAAAGATGACGAGGATGATTATACAAAGTTTCTTCTCGGATACCCAACACACTCAAAGGACAAAACTTCAAACTCCTAAGGACATGAAGTCTCCTCATGTCTCCTCATCATCGGATTCTTCGCCTCATTCATCACAACCACCATCAACAAAGACAACCGTATCATCATCCAAACTGCGAAGAAACCACCTAAATCTTGGATTTCTCAGACTCATCAAAAGATTGTGAAAGCTGGCCCAACAAGTCGAAAGAAGGACATATTTTACGTAAAAATGAATTGGTTTGCTAACCAAATTCAAGATTTGAATGATGAGAAAGACAAGATGGAAAAAGAAAGGAATTTGTTCGAAGTTCATGAAGAGTCATCAAAATGAGGAATCGAATGAAATGATTGAAGGTTACATTCAAAAGTATCTTCGTGATATCGCCAAATGTCCAAAAGGAACTGAGAAGTCGCAAGAGATCAAACCCACAAGTTTCTTCTCGACATCGTCTCGTGCGACTAGGAGAAATATTCTCCGCATAACTCACCCCTAACATCGCCGCATTGGTTAAACATACAATGGCCAAAGAAGTTTCATCTCTCGAATCGAAAGTTAATCGCTAAACTAGTGATGCAAATGTCAAAGCGATCCGAACGCTTACTTCGGATGAAGCTAAATTTTTCAAGGTCTACTTGCTTTTCAACCTCGCCCATCATGCAAGGAGTCACCGATCAACCCAAACGGCCAAGAGATGACGGCGATAAGGATAAGGACTCCAGACCTAAACGCCGAAGCAGCCTCGTCAATCTACATCTATGCCACCTCCTCCACCACTTCGACTTCTTCTCAACAAAGTCTCTCCACCTAGCCTCTTCATCGATAAACTCTCGACGATTCCCGAGTTACCACCCCGACTCATAAAACCGTGATTACTTTGAGTATACGGGTGGTGACGATGAAGAGGTCCTCGAGCCCCGACAACAACCCACCCTCACCCAAACAAGTGCGTAAACCAAGATCATCATCTAAGCCTTCCAAAAGAAAGGAGCACGACTCACCGAATCGTGAATACGGCTAGATGACGATAAAATGTAAGAGTATGAATGGTTCTCCACACTTGTCAATCAAACTCCCCACCTCAAGAAGGTCAAGAATTGGTAGACTGTAGTACCTTGGAGCATGCAAAGATCAAGCAAGAAAGATTCCGTGACAAGAAGATGACGAAACCGAGTTGAAGCGTGATCAAGAATGAAGCATCTTCGTTGAAGAACAACTAAAGCGCCCTCGAGGTCGAATATCATCTTGAGAACATCGCCGAAAGCTATGTCTAACAACATGGATTGGCTCAATCCCAAGCAAACATTGACTTACACAAAGGGACAACCTCCATACTACACACCGATCGACCAAACCCCACCGACCACGCCAAGCAGACGTAACCAAGGATTCCTTCCGATATTTCTCTCAACAAAGACCGGAATTTCTTCTCCATGGTGGCGATGGTTCTGAGAAAATACACTACATCATTGACTATTCCATTCCCGCCGCCATTTACTCTAATCGCATAGCTATCGAGGAACGCGTAACTCACTTGTTTTCCGACAACGTGCAAGCATATTACCAAGATGTATTGTACGGGATTCATCATTGCCTCGACGTCGAAGAATCTACTACCGTGTCAGCCGTTCAAAAGTCTCAACATGCAGTTGTATAGCTCAAGGACATCGCCATCAAACACATTGATCTCAAGTCTAAGCTGACTACACATTCTTAAAGAATATCATAGTCAAAACGACAAGATGAACAGATCATGGATTCTCCGGTCGACTTTGAGAACTTGTCCCTCAACGACATCGAAGACATGTATCTTGCCAAAGTACAGGTCGATGAGACAATTTCGATCGAAGTTCAACGTGAATTTATCAAGTCGCTTCCTCATCTTCATTAGACGATCGTGATCAAAGAACGGTCGAAGATATCAGATGGTCGTTGAATCATATCGTAAACGTAAACTTCACTCCACCACGCCTGATCTTCTCGACATCAACCGCCTTAAACAACTCACGCCATCGCGAAACCTTTCGCGCTGTTTCATCGCAGAGGGAACTTCAAGAAATCAGTTAATGACGCGGTAAAGAACTCCACAAATTGGGGATCATACCTTAAAGATCGTTAGTGATGGATCGCATACGATTGAAGGATATACGCATGAAAGCTGGGAATCCCAAGCACCGGAATTCTCGTGAAAGGAGGGATGGGAGACGATCATCACCATGATTGATGAACGGTTGTTCTGGGCGGATCGGCCCGACGATATCGAAAGCTATGTTGGGGTCACTCAGAGAAACATCATCGGCCAACGCCCGCACTCGGGAATATCACGCACTTCCGGTACCCTTAAATGGTTTCCTTCATATAATTTTGGATGTGTGATTATATGTGAATGGCTTGTGCACACATAATGTTGTACAACCCGTAAGTGTCAAGAAAGGACCCGTGGTACGCGGTGCCCAATCCTTATAAAAGGAGCGAAGTTTTATTTTTAGTAAAACCTATCAAACCTTTCACTTTTCAAGGTTTTGCTCAAAAGACAAGTACTTCCCCATAAGATTTTCAAAACCTCAACTGCTTATATCACTAGTCGGGGAGTATTTGATTTAAAACTTTGTTCACAAATTGTTCAGTGGTCACTCTTCCCGAACACCCAAAATGGTCATTTATTTCAAACCATTCAAAAATAACAATTTTATATGCCATTTTGAGGGGAGAAAATTGTGTGATAAGAAATATGTTGTAAAATGCAAATGAATCAGGTACCTGACTTAACCAACGAATTGACGGTACTAAACTGCTTGTAACTCGAAAAGACTTGTCCTCGACGGTAATAATTTCAAGCTAGTTCGCTAGTGATGTAAACGTGTCTCGAAAGGACTTGTCTGAGTAGTACCATTCGAGAAACTTTTGATAGACATGAACTCGACGGTTTGACAACCTTCCAAGGTTTGTCTACACCTTCAAGGTAGTTATTAGAGCTCACCAAAAGGCTAATGTATCTCTTTAACTATTCAACGTAACCGTGTCTCATGGAGATTGTCTATCTTTAGTGGATCAATTCTAAAAGTGCTCTTTTCCTCACTGCATTTAAACCATTAAAACTCTTTAGCACATGTGGAGGGGAGTATGAAAAACTTATCTCACATGGTTCAAACATGTTTTTCATCAACAAACCCAGAGATATTTTCACATACAAATGGTTTAATGGCAAACATAGGTTAGTCATGAGTTATATGACTAAGGTTAGAATGATCCGCTGATGAGAGTGAGGGATCTACCCAAGGACACTACCATTAGTTAGTGTTAGAAGTCCAGGAATGATTGTAAAAGGAGAAAATGAGAATCGGAGAAAGAAGGAGTTGAAGAATCAAAAAGAAATGTAAAGTGGGTGAAAAGAAATAGCCCTCAGATTATTCAACTTAGCGATAATCGTTCAATTCATATACTCTTGGTTGTCACCTAGTGACACCGGTATTGAAGATTAAAAGTCGTCATGGACCCAGGACATGCACTAAAACCTCTTAGCCACTCAAGTTTTTCTCAATGTAAGCTTGTTTCATTCTCACAGGAACCCTACATAAACTATTGGCTTTCTTAGAGATCGCCGGTATTGAAGAAGGAGACCCTTCCTAGTCTCTCGTCAGAAAACCAAACGCACTATTGAGTCTAGAGCCACGAGATTCATCAAAAGATCTCTAGTACACTTGACATTTAATCACTGATGATCAACAAATAAGATCATCGCTGGTTCATATCGAGTCCTTCTGCATCTTAGCAACTGTCGAGAACATTTATGAGAGGTTCACATCCGTGATCCTCGTGATTGAATGGAACCCCGCCAGGTCAACATCAAACGACCGACAAGCAGTCACTTAACTCCCGTGGATTACGCGGAGGTGTCTCAAACGGTCACGTCAGGAGGTGGTGCGTGTACCTCAACACTCATCCGAATCAGATGAACTTGTGGGACTCAGTTCAGAACGGCCTTTGTAAGAATTAGAGTTGTGTTTCACACTATGTCATAACACCTCGGTTCAAACTTGTAAGTCTTAAACCGCTTATTACTAACCGCTTGAAATGTTTTCTTCTGGAAGCTCCGAGCGGATGATCGTCGATTCTTCATGCTCACGCCAACATCAACACTAATGGAAGTTCTATTCAAAAGCAACACAACCGCCGAATGATTCTTCGTCAAACCAAAGAATCTACAAAGTTAAAGACTTAGAGAACTTCATCGTGAATTCAAACGTCATAGGCGTGTGAGCATGTTGAAGAATAACGGAGACACTGGAGCAAGGAAGGCACTGAAGTGCATCGATGCACAACAACATACTATCACTTTCACCACAAAGAACAATGATCAAAGAACAAAGTTAAAGATGACGCCAAAGCATAAGCGCCAAAGATAACGATCTCTACACCGGGAGATTGTTCGAATCAAGGCAATTCCTCTCACAAGAAGAATGTCGAAGACGCCACGCTACTATTACATCAACACCTTCACTGCTACATCATATATACTTGGGGAGATTGTTGGAATCACTCCTAAACAAGATTTCAAGTATTTATATTTCATATGTAATAGGTAGCATTATTATGGCCTTTATGTTTGTTTAAGGTCAAGCTTATGAAGGCCCATAAGCTTGATCCAAGCCAATAAGGAATAGGGAAGGAGAGGAGTGTTGCCCTAGCTCGCCTATATAAACTCTTGTAAACCCTCATTTGTGGGTTGGTTGTTCAAGTTTTCCTTTCATACTCTTGCCTTAACCCAGATAGTATTACGGTGTGTGTGCTAGCTTGTTCATCCGCTTTCATCTCTTCTCTTATAAGCTTGTGTTGTAAAACTTGTGACCTAACATGTAAATTCTCTAACCTCGATCGAAAGGATATTTCTATGTAGTTTGTGTTTGTTTTTGTGTGATTCTCTAGGTTCCTCTTAAAGGAGAGATCACCACCTCTTGAAGTCGAGCAAGCTCAAGACCATGAGTTGCCTAGCTTTGTCATCATCAAGACTACCGTTCTTCTTGATAGTTTTTTCTTCCTCTAGAATGTGTTGAAGGCATTAGTGAAAGATGCCAAAGGTCGTCGAAGGCATTAGTGAAAGATGCCAAAAGGGCAAGTCAAGGCATTAGTGAAAGGTGCCAAGGTCCGTGTTCAAGGCATTAGTAAAGGTGCCAAAGGTCCATGATGTAGGCATTAGTGAAAGGTGTCAAAAGATCATGTCAAGGGCATTAGTGAAAGATGCCAAAGGTGTACAATCGATATGGTGCATCAATGTACAAGTATAGATAGGTTGTGCCCAAGGATATTGATATCCTTGATAATGTTGTAATAAGGAGTGGGTCTCATTTGGGATAGGTGTCGGTAGTTGGGTAGTAGTTCCTCCTTTATAATGGAAATCAGATTAGCCTTGTACCGGATAAAGTGTAGGCGACGTTGGATAGGTTTTGTTCTACCTCGTGGAAGAACCCGTGTCTAGCCTTGTACCGAAAAAGAGTAGGCGACGCGTGAAGGCTTCTCCGCCATAAGGAGTTTGTGTCGGTAGTGCTTACGAACTCTTGAGTAGGTGACTCGGGAGTGGAGTAGGGCAAGGAAGGTGTCCGTAGGCAAACCACTATAAACACTCGTGTCGTGGTTTTGTGTTTCTTACTTTACCTTTGCATTACATATTTACATACTTATCTATCAACATCCAACATACATTCAAATATATTGACATAAGTCGATCTAAATATTTTAAAACTATTCTTTAATCCAAAACTATTCAACCCCTTCTAGTTTTCCACCATGCAAA
This sequence comes from Chrysanthemum lavandulifolium, assembly GCA_022545495.1. Taxonomy (NCBI): domain Eukaryota; kingdom Viridiplantae; phylum Streptophyta; class Magnoliopsida; order Asterales; family Asteraceae; genus Chrysanthemum; species Chrysanthemum lavandulifolium. Next base: position 107,922,543 of record CM040242.1, on the reverse strand, counting down.
TTAGGTTTCGCAAATTTGGGATCTTTTGAAACCGTCAAGATTTGGGCCTCTATGGACAACCTAAATCAATTGATGATTCGAAAGGTACGATTCTTGATTCTTCGAAACAGTGTGTGTTCCTTTTTAATTGAATCGCATCGCCCTTGATGATGACTTTGTGTTGTCCTTTTGTTGTGGTTTCGCTTTTGAATCTTGGTTTTAGTTTTTTAAACCGCTCCTAACCTTTTGATGATTATGATAATTTTGGGTTAAGGTTTCTTTTCGGTTTGATGTTCTTGAGATGATTTTTTAAAACAAAGATGAAACCTTTTTATGCGGTTGAGTTTAATCACAAGAGTGATTGATACGTTGGTGACAAAACGGATTCTCTTGATAAATTTATTTTGAAACACACGAATATGATTTTCGATTGGTGATCAATAAGTTTTGCAAAAAGATTTGGCCGAAAAGAAAACGGTTTTTTTTAATTCAAAGATGAATATGATGATTTGGTTAACCAAACCAAGCTCGATGCCAAATGTTGGCCCTTTCGATGGATCTATGATCTAAAAATGAAAAATATGTAATATTTGAAATACAATTGTTTATCAACTGTCATCAAACTTTGTTTGTTTAAATGTCTTTTATATAGCAAATGATTGAAAAAGTATCATATTTGTCATCATTTGTTTATGGTACGAATAAGTTCAAATTCATCATTTTGGGTATTTTATGAATTTTTGGACATTTTGCCCTCGTAGCTAATAAAAAAATTCTCAAGGGCAAAATGTCACATAGTACCCTAAAAATGATGAATTTGAAAAAAAAGTACCACAAAGAAAAAAAAAATTTGTTCACACCACAAAACAAATGGTAAGTATGAAACTTTTTAATCATTTGCCCTTCATATATATACAAAACGAGCAGGCATGAGTGAAAGGTTGTGATGGTTCGATTGAACCAATGATTGTGTCCTTCACAATAACTACCATAACTAACTATCTAACCAACTTAAACTGTTTTAACTAACTTTGTTTCAAGAGATTGGGATTAAGCCAATAGAATAACCGTATGAGATATATATGCAAGATGCAAGTTGTTAACCAAAGACTTCAGCTTTAGTGTTCATATGGAATAATCATTTGAAGTTTTTAAAATAGAACCAAGTCGAATAAAACTATTCATTAAATTATCGTAATTTTAAACCCCGTCGCAATGCGATAATACCTCGTTATTATGACAAATCATAGACTAATCATCCAAAACCAAACAATGTCGAAATTAAAAATACAAAGAAAATCATGCAAATTAATCAATTTTCACTTGAACAAAATTCCACATCGCTTAAATAATTAATACTCCTAAGCTAAAAATACTAATAATAGTAATTACCGAATATCACTTAAACTAGTAAAAACAAGACAAGATGTTGCATGTCCATTTTTTGTGGTCGCCCAATTGTCGCATCATCTCGGTTTAAGATCAAATTTTGGACCATCATAGCGATCTTTAACATCTTCGCTTCATTGAACTTGTGTTTAATGCTTCCATCAACTTTGATCGGTGCCAAAAAATATGATCCATTGGCACCGACGGATAATATCCATTATCAACATCGCACTACGATCCGAAGACTCCACATGATTATCGACATGATGCTCGTGTTGTCGTTGTAGTTGTAATCAAAATGGGTCATCATGGTTATCTCGGTTAGGGTTTACTAGGCATCTTGATTTTAACTTCATCGATTGGTATTCCCACCGTGGCTAAATCTCAATCGCTCTTCTCAAGAATTATTCAAACACTCCAACGGTAGGTAACTGGCTTCCAAGTTTCTTTTTCACCGTAGCAAGTTCATCTTCGCTTTGTTTTCCTATCATTCCAAGAATCACATAAACCATATGATTTAATCTTCCCTGATCACTAACGCATTTTCTTTTGTAAGCCTTAATCATATCGTTGAGTTTAACAGATCTTGTGGGAAGATTTCTCTTTCTTCGATGGTGGAACATATGATCATGGACACATTGATATCACAAAGAGTACTTAGCTCTCTCACTGCCTTGATCGACCTCTTTTCGCTTTAAGAATGTGATTTACGCTTTCATCGTCGTTGATCAATTCCATGTCTTCACTGACCCATGTTTTCAAATCTATAGAATAGATTTATAACGGAATTTAAAACGTAATCCGAAAAATATATCTACCGAAAGAGAGATGAAAAATCACCAAGAATTATTAAGAAATTAAACTTTGATCAAGAAGAGAATAGAGATGAGATTATTGAATGAAAGATGATGAACTTTCTGATAAATTTATAGAAGAAATTGGTCCGTTGACAATTTGATGAGCGTGTGAAAAATATAGAAAGAAAAGAGCGAGGGGTAAAGTTGTTCAAAACGTAATGATGGAATTTTAAATAAGGAAATCGTTAGGCTTAATTAATGAAGGGGAATAAAGCATCCAACGGTAGTTTTATTGTTGAAAACCAAGTAAAATTGTAATTTTTCTTTATTTTTTTTCCGAAAAGGTATCTTGTTCGCTTTATTTGTCTTCAAATCAATGTTCTGCTGAGGTGTGGCGTGGCGATAGCCACGCCTCAAGCCTTATGAGTCTTTGTGAAACCTTAGCATTTTTAAGGCGTGCTTATAGGAAAAATATTTATGTATTTATAATTTTATATCATTTTTAAGAGCAATTTCAAATATTAAAGCTCAAATCCCAAATAGCCATGCCCAAATACGATGCCTAAGTAGGAATTAAGTTTTGAAATTACGAGACCCAAGAAGGAAATAGCCCAAATACTAGAAATTTAAGCCCAAATCAGAACTCTAAATGCTTCTAAAATGTCGTCACGCTTACCAAAAGGCAAGCCTTTTCATGTCTTTTTTCGCCTTATCCCATGTCTTTTCACACGACGCCTAGACTTGCGCCTTGATCCATTTCGGCGCCAAAGCCACGCTCACGCCTTAACACGCCTTTTAGAACCGCTCAAATACTATATATCGCTTGATACTCACGATCATAAATTAAAACCAATCAATAAATATCTTTAATACCATTCGTAACTATTCAAATGGAAAACAATAAGTCGTGTCGCGCTTAATTATACTCATTTTAAATGGGTGTCATGGATTTACTCGTGATGGATATATATATAACTTGGTCACCCGCCCGTCATCGATGGGCAATCAATATCCTCTTTCCGTTCAAATCTCTCGATCACTATTCGTTTGGTGATTCATCGCATAGCTCATTGGGACATAACGACCTGGGAAACACTATACTCTCGATCTTCATTGTATTTGTGTATCGAATTGTTTTAAGTTTCTTACGGTTGGCCATTCACAGTGGCCGACTTGTGTGAGAAAACTTGACGGTTTAGCACGAGATCAAATTTTTGGCCATTGCGAGGAGTGTGTGCTAATTATCTTACGCTTAGCGCATTAGTGATTTGAATAATCACTCCTTGTTCATACCATCTATCTATATCTATATATATTTTCTTATAAAAATCCAAAAACCCCAAAACATCCAAAAACGTATAAAACACAAAAATATTTTTCTTTTGTTTCTATATATGTATCAAAGATAAAAATACAAAAAGATTTGTCGTTTTCTTAATAAATAACAACATAAAAGATTACCACCGCAAACCAAGGCAGTGTACTACCTAACTGGGGGTACGACCATAATAAGTTCCCGAACCAAAGATTTAAAACTTGCCTTTGTGTCCTTGTGATTGGTGTACCTTTTTCAAAGAAGCCATTCATCTTGTGATTATTGGTTAAGTTCACTATTGTTTTGCCTCAATTTTGTTTTAATTGGATTTGTTGTTATATCTACTTGTCAAAACCAGAAAACCCAAAAAGATTCTTCTCACCCCATTTTCATAATTCCCATTCGTTTCCTTAACTCTGAGATCTCTTAGAGTTAACTCTAGTGTATCTTTTCGCTCTTCTAGATCTGTGAGCCCATTTCGTGAGCTTGTCAAGATTCCAAGAAGGCGTGTCCAGTAGACTTTCGCTCCATCGATCGGATCGAGATCCGGATCGCTCACACTACTTCCGTTATCATGGCGGAAGAACGTCCTATGTGTGAGCTTCTCGTGCACCCATCGACGGGTATGGAGATGCTATTGTTGTACCGACCATTGTGGTGAAAATTTTGAACTCAAAACCAGTTCTTGAATCTTGTAACCTCAAATCAATTCTACGGTTTTGAGCGGATGATCCTCATGCTCATATTCGATGGTTTAACAAGATTGCATCTACCATCAAATACAAGAATGTCCCTACGGATCTTTGTTAAGCTTCTTACATTCCCATTTTCTCTTGAGGACAAGCCCGATTTGGCTTGAAAAACAACCCCTCGGTCAATCGAGACATGGGAAGACACGGTGAAGAAATTTGTGAATGAATTTTATCCACCTTCCAAAACCACGAGTCTTAAAATGAAATCATCAAGTTCACACAAAAGTTTGATGAATCCTTGAGTGAATCGTGGGATCGTTTTAAGGAATTGCTTCGCAAATGTCCTCACCACGGTTTCTCCGAGTTGATGCAACTCGATACTTTCTATAATGGAGTGAGTCAATCGATCAAGATTCTCTTAATTCCTCCGCGGAGGAAATTTCTTGAGCAAAGCTGTCAAAGAAGCTTTAGCGATCATTGAAAACAAGTCTAAAGTCCGCCTTTGCCGAAGCAAGCGGTTGTTTCCCAAGTCGGTGTTGGTCCTTCTACTTCATCGCTCGTGAGTCAATCTAGCACCGATGCTAAGATTGACAAACTCACTGAAGCTATTCAAGCTTTGGTTCTCTCCAACCAAAGAAAGTCTCTTTTCCACAAACTTCACCTCTGCTGAAGTTAAGAAAGTGGAAGTCTGTGTTACTTGCGGTGGCCCCATGCTTACTACAATTTTATGGCCACCGATGGTAACCCTTTGAAGCTAATCTTTGTGGCGGGATTTCTAATCCAGAGGCAACCAATATCGTGCTCCTATAGACCCGAACCACCGTCCTAACCACTACCCTGGACCTCCGGTTTCAACCAAAACCGTAATCAAAATCAAAATAGACCAAACCAAGGTTTTCAAAACCAAGGTAATTTTAGTCCAAACAACGGTTTTCAAAATCAAAATCAAAATTTCCAACACCAAGGAAATTTCAATAGAAACCAAGGTCGTGGAAATTACAACCGTGGTATTTTCATGGAAATAATCAAGGAAATTTTCAAAATCAAGGCCCTAATCCAAACAATAGAGGCCGAATTTTCCTGTGCAAACTCAAGCCATTGTTCCAACTGGACCATCATCGATGAGTTGTTGAAACAATTCATGAAATCAAGAGGAAATGAATCGGTTGTTGGTTAGCCGATTACGACATTAAGAAGTCTTTAAATGATCGACCCTCGGGCTCGGTACTTTACCTAGCAACACGATCGCTAATCCGAGGCGATGCAAAGGCGATCACAACGTAAGTGGTGCTTCATATCTTTGGACCCGCTATTCCTACTACCTCTTCTTCTTCTCTCCGAAGGTAGTGGAAAGTGAACTTGAGGCGACAAAGGACAAGGAACTTCCTACTAATAACGGAAATACCAAAGAATGTCCATCCTCGGGTTATCCGAAACCCAATACCAAACACAGGTTGTGTTTGAACCTCCGGTTGGTAACCCAAAATCAAAACCTCTATTCCTTACCCTCACGTTTAAATGAGCAAAACTCCGCGAAAAAGCCGGTCATCAAATGGAAAAATTCTTTCAAATTTTCCAAGAACTTCATTTTGACATAAGCTTTGCGGATGCCATCATGTTGATGCCCAAGTTTGCATCAACTCTCAAACACATGTTGAGCAACAAGGAAAAGCTGTTTGAAATGGCCAAAACTCCTTTGAGCGAAGCGCCGGCGATTCTGTAAAAAAGCTTCCCAGAAGCTAGGAGATCCGGAAAATTTCTTCTCCTTGTGTTTTTCGGTATGATTGAATGCTTTTGCCCTCGCCGATCTTGGAGCAAGCATCAATCGATGCCTTATTCGATGTGGAAGAAACTTTCTCTTAGGAACTTATTCCTACCGCATGACTCTTGAGCTTGCGGATCGTTCTATATCGCGTCCTCTTGGCATCGCCGAGGATGTATTCGTGAAAGTAGGAAAGTTCCATTTTCCGGTGACTTTGTGGTTGTTGATTTTGATGCCGATCCTCGGGTTCCCTCATTGTTGGACGAGGATTCACGAGAACGGGCCGTGCTCTCATCGATGTATTTGAGCAAGAAATCACGCTACGTGTGGGTAATGAAGTCGTCACTTTTAACCTTGATCAAACTTGAGGTACTCCTCAAATTATGATCTTGAATCAATTAATCGAGTCGATGTAATTGATATTGCTTGAGTACTCTAGAGTTTCTTGGTTATCTTCATAATTCGTGAGTGGGATTCCACCACATCTTCTCAACCTATCATTGCCGACTCTTCCCTCTCTCACTCCGTTTGAGGAGGTGACTTCCTCGGAAGAGATCGATGAATTTCTTGTTCTTGATGAATCAATTCCACTGGAATTGATGGTGTTTATGATTCGGAGGAGATATTCTTTATCTTGAGGAATTGTTAAATGAAGATCCATTACCTTCACTCCTCCGAAGAAATCACAATTGAGGAAATCAAATCGGTACAAAAGCTCTATGAAGAATTTCGGAGGTTGAACTTAAGGACCTACCTCCTCATCTTGAGTATGCATTCTTGAGGGTGATGATAAATTACCCGTCATAATTGCTAAAGACTTAAGCGAGGAGGAGAAGGCTGCTCTCATAAAGGTCTTGAAGTCACACAAGCAATTGCTTGGAAACTCTCCGACATTAAGGGTATCAACCATGAGTTTTGTACTCACAAAATCTTAATGGAGGATGACTTCAAACCAGATTCAACATCGAGAGAAGGGTGAATCCTAAGATTCATGAGGTTATCAAACAAGAAGTTCTCAAACTTCTTGATGCCGCTTAATTTACCCGATCTCGATAGTCCTTGGGTTATCCCAATTCATTGCGTTCCAAAAAGGGTGGCATAACTGTTGTCACAAATGAAGAAAGCGAGTTAATTCCAACTCGATTGGTTACGGGATGGCGTGTGTGTATTGACTATCGCAAGTTAAACGAAGCCACCCGTAAAGACCATTTTCCTCTACCCTTCATGGACCGGTTGCTTGAGAGATTAGCGGGAACAAATACTATTGTTTCCTTGATGGTTTCTCGGGTTACTCAGATCCCCATTGATCCATTGGATCAAGAAAAACCACATTCACGACCATGCGAACTTTTGCCTACAGGGCGTATGCCTTTTGGCCTATGTAACGCTCCCGCACGTTCCAACGATGTATGATGGCAATTTTCCACGACATGATTGGGAAACAATGGAGGTGTTTATGGATGACTTCTCGGTCATTGGGGACTCATTTCGGACATGTCTCTCCCATTTAGATAAAATGCTAAACGGTGTGAAGACACCAATCTCATCTAAATTGGGAGAAGAGCCACTTTATGGTCAAAGAAGGCATAGTCCTTGGCCATAAGATTTCAAAACAGGATTGAGGTGGATAGAGCAAAAGTTGATGTTATTGCTAAATTGCCTCATCCTACTACCGTCAAAGATATTAGGAGTTTTCTAGGTCATGCGGGGTTTTATCGTAGATTCATACAAGATTTTTCTAAAATCGCTCGCCTATGACCCATCTTCTTGAAAAAGATGCTCTTTTATCTTTTCTCCCGAGTGCATCAAGCTTTTGAAACATTAAAGAAAAAGCTACGGAAGCACCCATTCTAGTTGCCCCGGCGGGATTTACCCTTTGAGCTCATGTGCGATGCAAGTGATTTTGCTATCGGTGCGGTCTTGGGGCAACACAAAACCAAGCATTTTCACCTATCCACTACGCAAGTAAGACTATGATCGAGGCTCAAACCCATTACACCACTACGTAAAAAGAATTATTAGGCTGTGGTGTATGCGTTTGAGAAGTTTAACCGTGCTTAATCTTGACTAAATCGTGGTGTATACGGATCACTCGGCTCTCAAATATCTCTTTGCAAAACAAGATGCAAAGCCGAGATTGCTCCGTTGGGTTCTCCTCCTACAAGAATTTGATATCATTATACGTGATAAAAAGGAGCCGAGAACACGGCTGCGATCATCTGTCCCGTCTAGAAAACCCTCACCGGGATGTGTTCGAGAAAAAGGAAATAAACGAAACATTTCCTCTCGAAACACTCAATGTGGTTTCTTTTCGTGGAGACTCTTCTACCCCATGGTTTCTTGACTTTGCAAATTACCATGCGGGTAACTTTATGGTGAAAGGGATGTCGTCCCAACGGAAAAACAAATTCTTTAAAGATGTAAAACATTACTCGGGACGACCCTACTTATTCAAAATTTGCGCGGATCAAGTCATCGAGCGATGTGTGTATGGTCGGGAAGCTATTGACATTCTCAAGGCTTGCCATTCGGACCTCTTGGGGACATCATAGCCCCAACTACACCGCCAAGAAGGTGTTTGATTCCGGATTCTATTGGCCCACGATTTACAAGGATGCCCATGAATTTGTCAAAACACCGCGACGCTTGTCAACGTCACGGAATATCTCATAAAGAAATGAAATGCCGCAAAACGCCATTCAAGTGTGTGAGATTTTTGACATCCGGGTATTGACTTTATGGGGCCATTTCCTTCTTCTCATGAAACAAATACATACTCGTGGCCGTTGACTATTTGTCAAAATGGGTTGAAGCTAAGGCTTTGCCTACCAACGATGCCCGAGTTGTTGTGAAATTCTTAAAATCTCTTTTCCTAGGTTTGGAACCCACGAGCTATAATCGGTGATCGTAGTGCGCATTTTGCAATGACCAATTTGATAGAGTCATGCAAAAGTATGGTGTAACTCACCGCTCTCTCTGCGTACCACCCCAAACAAGTGGGCAAGTGGAAGTTTCCAACCGAGGGATCAAAGAATTCGGAGAGGACGGTTGGCGAAAACCGTGCCTCTTGGTCGGATAAGCTAGATGGCGCACTGGGCCTTCCGTGACTTATAAAACACCCATCGGTGTACTCCATACAAGCTTGTGTACGGAAGGCGTGTCATCCGCCGGTTGAACTTGAGCACAAGGCATCTTGGGCCTTGAAACATGCCAACCGATATTCAGACGGTGGTGATCACCGGAAAGTTCAAATGAATGAATTAAATGAACTCCGTGATCAAGCATACGAGAACTCTTTGATCTACAAAGAAAAGACAAAGAAGATTCATGACTCAAAGATCAAAACCGCGTTTTCAACGTCGGTGATCGAGTCCTTCTTTTCAACTCAAGATTGAAGATTTTCTCGGAAAACTCAAATCCCACCGGTGCGGACCATTTACCATCACTAAAGTATTTCCATATGGAACCATTGAGTTATCTCAACCCGATGGTCCAAACTTTAAAGTGAATGGTCATCGGTTGAAGCGTTATTTTGGAGAGGACATTCCTCCGTGGTTGTCCGGATCTACAAACTTTCCCCATGAACCAATGAATGCGGGATCGAGTCAAGCTAGCGACTCGGGAATCAAAAATAGTAGCATGCCATATGGGTTTTACCCATATTTCGACTTCTTTCTATCTTTCTACCACCCTAGTGTGGGGGTTGCCCACATGTTGTGTATATATATAAGTTTTCGAAAAAAAAAAAAAAAAATTCTCTTTCAAATAATGGCCGTAGTATTTCCTTTTACGTTCTATGTTTCGCATAAACACCGGTACTTTGAATATTGAGGGCAATGTTCATTTCTAGTGTGGGGAATTCTCACGAATTTTATCATGTAATTATACCGCCTAATTCCCCCATTTTTGGCCAAATTATGGTTATCAGTCCGCCATGTCAAATAAACAAAAGGATTGGCTAATCCAGGAGCAAACGGCTCTTGGTAAAGATATCTCAAATCCATTGACGGCTTGCAATTTGCCTAAAATTGTATGGTATTCACCACCATATCCTTAAAAGTGAAGAGTTGGCTAGCCCGCAAGTTTATGGCTTGTGGTAAAGGCGATGGAAAAACCATAATTGGTAATCGACTTACCAAAGATAATATTGATAATTTATCTAAGAGTTGGCTAGTCCGAAGCAAACGGCTTCGGTAAAGACAAATCAAATCATTGAAGGCGGTGGTTTGCTCAAAATCACATGGTTATCGGTGTACCATAGTTCTTACTTGAGCTGAAACATTTGGCTACCCGAAGTAATGGCTTTTGGTAAAGAGATTCAAATCCATTAAGTTTTTCTCAAAAGATTGCTAGGGACTAGCAATAGTTTAGTGTGGGGATTGATGAGTGTGTAAATACTCATCATTTTGGTTAAATCGAAGCGCAAAGCGGTTAAAATGCTCGAAATGCATCAAAATCGAGAATATCTCAAAATTGTATTTTATATGTTTCGGATGGAAAATGTTCAAAATCGATGAAAAATGAGCTAAGTTTGCATAATTGGCGCTTCAGTCCCCAAGTTTTAAAATTGTCAAAAATAGTCCCTGAGCACTTATTTCAAAAGAAAAGTCACCAAAGGTCCTTTTAAAATCATAAGTTGTCAAAATTAATCATTTGGTGAAAAATATCAAAGTTTTGAGAAATTACAAGTTCGATCCTACAACTTCATAAATTACTGATTTGGTCCACGGAATATTAGAGATTTGCAGTTTGATCCTTGGAATTTTCAGAGATTGTCAAAACCTACCCTTGGATTACATTTGTAGAATTTACATTCGTGGTCCTTGAAATTTTTAGTTTGGCAGTTTTAGTCCCTATAGTCTCAAATGGATTTAAAACTAATCCTAAGTCCAAATCCTATAACTAAAACCCAAGCCCAATCCCATATTACCCGGTCCAACCCGTTTACCCTAACCCTTTGACCCGGTTTTATAAACAAAACCCGCCACATTTAAAATATAAAAAACAGTCACGGGTTCCCTTTTCCTCCCCTCATCATCACCCACCTATGTCTGCAACTCCACCCTACCCCACGCTTTGTTCCCCCTCCAAGCACCTAACAGCCAAACGCATTAAATGCGTCCTCCCCTATACACTCAACACCCCCAGCTGTTAAAAAGCATTTTGGCGCCAAAACCAATCAAACGGCCAAGATCATTTTAACTAATCCAATGGCCAAGAAAACTGCTGGGATGTGCTCAGAGGAGTGAGAGAAGAAGTTTGGCATATAAAAAGGAAGCAAGAGAAGCTTGAAGAAGTAGTCTTTAGTTTTGTAAAATTACTTTTATGTCGTTTTAATCTCAATGCTTTAAATTAAGTCTTAAATTGTTATCTTTTGTATCTATGTACTGAAACTCAAGTTATTTCATCAATATAAGTTCATTTCAAGTGTTAATTCAAGACTTCATTTAAGTTTCATATTTTGAGTCCTTTGTTGTATAATTCGGTTTCAAGTTATCTTATTCAAGCTTTGAGAAGCTTATTTTCTGATTCAAATAAGCTCATATAAGTCGCTTATAGCTTTTGTGAGCTTAAAATCAATTCCAAGTAATTTTAGTATCGGTCAACAAAAGTCAAATCTTGTTGAAAAGTGGTTCAAGCAGATATGGAAATAGCTATGGGTGATGCAATCTTTGGATTGGGTTGTTTTGAGTTGGTTTATGGGTTAGAATAGGATAGTGGTACTTGTGCTCTTTGGCAAGCCATAGTGGCTAGGACCAATTGTAAGTGCATTTTCAAAGTTCTTGCATAACTGTGTTTATAGTCTTAAATAGTTGAAACTTGTTTATTAAGTTGTATTTAGGTTATCTAAGCTCAGTTTGATCAAATATTGAAGCTAGTTTAGTAGTTGGATCAGTTTTGCTTGCAAATCAGTATTTAAAGTGGTGTTTGGATTGTGCAGTTAAACTGAATTAAAGGCTTGTTCAGTGATTGATACTTGTTGTTCTAGGCTTGTTTAGCTCTATTTGATTCATATTTGTCTTAAAACTGCATCTACAAAAGCTCCAAGTCAAACTTCATGTTTAATCTGTCATAACTAGCTTAACTGTTGGAAGTTTTGAAAAACAAAGTCTTGATTTGTGTTTAGAATTGATAGATATAGCTTGCAGTAGTTCCATTTCATCATATAACATCAATATCAGTTCAAAAATTGATTGCAAATCTCACAAAAGTCAACATCTTCAAACTCTTTCAAAAGTCAAAACATGAAAAAGTCATTTTGAGCCCAAATGGGGTGATTTTTCATTGACTCATTCTTGGGTCAAACTAAGTGAAATTGTGGGTTTATAAACTTCTGCTGGTCTAATTTCTTATTACCATTTTTATAGATTTTTAGTAATTTTTTATAAGCTTCAAATTAGCTTGTTAATATGGTCTTAAGTGCCCTGTACACACTCAGTATTAACTGAGTGTGCACAGGTTTTGTGCAAGGCTTGCATAGAGCTCATAAGAGCTTGTCCAAGTTTGGTTTTTGGTTTACAAGCACTTGGCCAGGTCTAGTATAGGTTCCCACTTCTGTTTTTCATTTTCATGTAGTTTGGTAGCTTGTGCTTAAGCTCAAAGTAGAAGCCTCAAACTGTTTTTAACTCATAAGCTCAAAACCTCAAATCTGTTAAGCTTGCAATTCAGAGGTTAAGGCTTGTTGTTTTTAGTTCATTTTGAGTAATTTTAGCATCGTATAGCTTCTGTAATCAGTTGGTGGCTTTTGGTGTTCATTGGCTTATTTCAAGTGCTTATTCTTAAGCACTTGGCATAGCAGTTTCATATTCTTGCACACAACCCCCTGTTTTTATATTTTTCCTAGATTCATAATATTATTTTAGGCTTATCTTGAATTTTTCAGATTTTTCTAGGTCAGTTTGCTATTTTTCTTAATTTAAAACAGTTTTTAAGTCTTTTTAATTAGCATTTAATACAATTAATTCAGAAAAGTTTCAAAAAAATAAGTTTTCATTTTTCCTAAGTTAAGATAAATAAAAAAAGTCAAAAAATTATTTTTCCAGATTTTTCTTAGTTAAATTTGTATTTTTAAGCAATTTAAGTAGTTTTAAATAGGTTTTAATTCATAGAAAATACAAAAATAGTTTTGAAAATTCTCTTTTGTTATTTTAGATTTTTCCTAGTCATAATTTCATTTTTCAAGCTTTATTTTATATTTTCTTATATTTTAGGCTATTATTAAATAGTTAAAATTAGTTTTTAATTAATAATAATTAGATAAATAGTTATAAAAATAATTTTCTTTTTCTAAAAATTCTCTCTTATCATTAGGTTTGTAAAAATGTCATTTTCATATTTTTAGGATTAATATTGTTCAAGTTTTACATTTTCTTGTGTACGTCACGTAGTTTTTAATTTAAGTTTTATAAAAGAAAAATCAAAAACATCATTTTACAAATAGTGATAGCGTTTATTTAATATTTTTTATCTTTTTAATTTCCTTTAATTTGCATTTAAGCCTCTGTAATTTATAGACTTTTTCTTTTAGTATAATCAATCAATATCCTCTTTTCCGTTCAAATCTCTCGATCACTATTCGTTTGGTGATTCATCGCATAGCTCGCTGGGACATAACGACCCGGGGAAACACTATACTCTCCTGATCTTCATTGTATTTGTGTCTGAGCTGTTTTAAGTTTCTTACGGTTGGCCATTCACAAGTGGCCAGCTTGTGTGAGAAAATTTGACGGTTTGGCACAGATCAATCACACTTCTAGCTCCTGTCTTAAGTGGATGCCCACTGGTAAAATCTTTAAGAATGTTGGATTTAAGTGGATTCCCATCAGGACACTGACCACTAATGACATTCCAAGGCCTGACTATAAAATATCTAAAGATCAAGATACAACTGCTACTAACCCATCTATATGCAATGCTACATGTGCTATTAGTGCAAATTTTCCTCAGTCTTTTTCAGGTACAATGCTCAATTCAATCATGAACTGGTTTCCAACTGAATTTAAGGTTAATCATTAGGGAATTTTAGCTTGTCAAAATTGATTTGCATGGACTGTGACTCCTGATCGCTTTTGCTCAGGACTCGTACTGAATAATTTCATATATATATAATATATATATATATATATATATATATATATATATATATATATATATATATATATATATATATATATATATATATATATATATATATATAATCGAAAATTACAAAACATAATCTTGAATTTGTCATTTGTTATCGATAACATCTACGGTCCTAGAAATGTCATTCAATAATGGCACGGGTCTTTAGATGAAGTTCGAACATATATTCTGCTTGTCTTTTATAACTTGTCCAGTAACACTCACATACCTAAGATGTCTAAGATTCATTGATAGGGTTTAAAACAATCAATATTCACTCACTCTTATTTGTGTCATTGATTGAGGGGGAGAATTAATCACTCTACCATTCCTGACTGCAAATTTCCTGCTCTGCATGATTGCAATTATTCTTGTGTTATGTATATGCTTCTATGTTTCCAATTAGTGCCTCAAGTCTTGCTCTATTCATATCATTATGCCTTCTGCATTGCATTGCTTGCCTTAATTGTGTATCTCTTTCATGCATATATCATGAGTCTCATGTACTTGTTGGAATTTTTGTTGCTAAATCTTGAATGATACTTTGAGTGATTGAATCTGTCATAATATGTTAGGTTATATGTTGTGTGTATGTGGTTTGTCAAAATCCTTTGTTTTAATGTGTTTTGTCAAATCAAAGTTTATCATACGATTTGTCATGGATTAACACTGATGCGATTTGTCACATCGTAGGGACTAAATGTGTCACTGATGCGATTTGTCACAACGTAGGGACTAAATGTGTCACATGTTAAAACTTACACTTCATATATAAAAGCGATTTGTCAAACATTGGTCAAAATTTTCAAAATACTCAGTCAAACTTATTCTCTCTATAATTCATTCTTCAAAGCGATTTGACTAACCAACATATTCGTGGTATGATTCTGATCTAAAGGACACTTTTATCTGCTAATTTCATCACATACACACATCTAATCAACGTTTTTCATGCATATTCACTCATCTTTTCCTCTCTCGATTATTCCATTATCTAGGTTTGTGGTTATGTTTTCTGGATTTAGTTTGGGTATATGTTGAGGGTTCATGATTACGTATTTGCGAGTTTGAGATTGATTGTTTCCCTGTTCTCATGTGTGTCCCTTAGAATGGATTTAGGTTGTTTGGTGTGTAGTACTTTGTTTGTGATTAATGTGTTACGTGATAGACTTATCAAGTCGTTTGTATCTCTTTCGAGTAGAATCTTTAGGCTTAATTAATGTAGGGTGTATATGTTGATCGTTGGTATTATCTCTCGTCAGTCATTCTTGAATGCGATTTGAGTTATTTTGCTTGGTTGCGATTTGTCTCCTATATTCTTTGATACGATTTGTCATTGGTTACTTGAAAGCGATTTGTCCTCGTAAATTCGTGTATGCGATTTGTCTCATACGATCTTGAAAAACGATTTGTCATTTTAAAATTATTGATGCGATTTGTCGTTTCAACTACTTAAAGCGATTTGTCTCTTTATATTTCGTATGCGATTTGTCATATGTGATTTGCTGTATGCGATTTGTCCCATGCGTTTTGACGTATGCGGTTTGTTAAATGTAAGCGACTTGCAGTATGCGATTTGTCCCATACGTTTTGACGTGTGTGGTTTGTTGACTATCTTTGACCTATGCGTTTTAACTAAATGCAATTTTTTCATTATGCGACTTGTCCTAGGCATTATGCGATTTGTCCATAAAGCGACTTATCTTTACAAATATGTGATTTGTCTGATGCGGCTTGTCTATATAATGATTGTCCTTATGCGATTTGTCCAACATGTTGTTTCCTTCATTGTATCTATTTGGTCATTGTGTGTTGATCGTATACCTGCTATGTCTGTGTGCATTTACCCATAGTTCATTGTCTATTCTCTATGATGTTTGTGTGTCTCCTACACTTATTATGTCTCTGCCTCATTCATATCATTTTCACTAATGTGTGTATGCTATTTCGTATGCTCATATCACAAACTTAGTATCTAAGTTATGGTGTTGCAATAAGGTTGATCCATTGATCTTCTCTAACCTAACAAAACTTCCGGATATTGTTGTTGTTTTATGTGTGATCTACAGAATTACAATGGCAGGCACAACTTCTTCTGAGAATCTTGCTACCACCGCTCCACCCGTTGTACTTACCGAGGAGGAAATTCTTCCACATAATGAATGGGTGGACATTGCTAAAAGCAACTGCCTCATAGATGTGGACAGAAACCATCCGAACCCAATCTACCGAATTGTTGTTGATATTCTGAAGAACACCAACTTTTTTGGTGCCTTAACCATGAGGTGCACGATTCCTGCCATTTACCTGCAACAATTCTGGAACACCGTAACATGGGACAAGATCACTGCCACATAGTCTTGTAAACTGGATGACAAGTGGTATGATATCAAAACTGAGACTCTCAGGGAGACCCTTGGAATCACTCCACGAGACCCTGCAAATCCATTTGTTTCACCACCTACTGCTGATGAACTAATGGACTTTGTCGAAGAATTGGGATATCTCGTGAAACTAAAAAAGGTCTCAGCAATCATCACTAACGATATGTATCAACCATGGAGAGCCATTGCCACCATTCTCAACCTGTGCTTAACCGGCAAAACTTCAGGGTTTGACAGAGTAAGGGCTCCAATTCTACAAATCATGTGGGGGATTGTTAAAAGGGTAAATATAGATTTCGCTGAACGCATTTGGGAAGAATTCTCCTTGGCTATGGACACATTTATCACTGACAGACAAAATTTTCTGAATCAAGTCAAAGGAAGGAAAACCAACAACAAGAGGGTGATTCCTAGCATACGGTTCTCAAAGTTAATCATCCAGCACTTGCAGTAGAAACATCAGTTTACTCCAAGAAGTGAGTTTGTCCTACATGAGGCTGGTGATGAATTTGTGCTTGGTAACCTGAAATTTGTTGCCAAAGGAACAAACAAAGAGGTCTTTGGAATGCCAATACCTGAAGCTCTTCTCACTGAAAGAATCAAGAAGGCAGATTATTTCAAGAAATACATAAAGAAGGCCTCTGGCACAACCACTGATGACACACATGTTATGATTTAGTAAATCCAGTTATTAAAGTGTCGGTCACCTCAAGTATATGTAATAGTTAGAAAGCTCGTAGTCGTAGTTATTTAATGTTAAGTAGTATTTAGTTAAGTAATACCGTGGAGGACGGATGGGTCTTTACCCACTGTATGCCTGATCCACAACCCATAGGTGGCGATTTGTGTAAGACTATAAATACCCTCTACCTCCCAAGGTAGAGGGTTGGAGCTCATAATAATACTTTTATTTTCTCTCACTAAGTTCCCAAACCTCTAACTATTTCTCTCTCTAAAACCTTAAAGTGTACGCCTCTTATTGATCATGGTTTGATGTGTTTGTGAAATCCAATATGTTACAAATGGTATCAAGAGCCATGGTTTGATCATCTCTCTTACATATCCTTGGATTTCTAGTGGTTTTATATGGTTTTTGGGTTTGAAAAAGTTTAGTGGTTTTTGCATCATTTGGACAATCTCTTGTGTTAAAGTTTGGAATTTGATAGTACTTTTGTGTTTAGGATCATCATAAGTGTTTAGGTTTTGATTTAGAAGGCTTGAATCACTGTGGTTGGGTTTGTTTTGGATTGAAAAGTGTGTTTTTGAAGTTTTTCAAGGTAGCGACTTGAGTCTCGTTGTGAATTTCTTCGTAGCGACTTGCTTCAGTAATTTCTAGCGAGTTGTAGTGTTAGTCATAGCGACTTGAGCTTAGCGACTTGTCTATTGAGACAAGCCGACAAATAGTACAAGTTAGTGGATTCTCCACTACGGCTAGCGACTTGGAGGGGTAGCGACTTGCTTTCATTATTTCTAGCGACTTGTACTTATAGTTCTTAGCGAGTTGTCTGTTAGCGACTTGGATACTTAGCGAGTTGTTCTTTAGTGACTTGCCTGCTTAGCGATTTGGTGCTTTAGCGACTTGTGTTCAGCGACTTGGGTCTTAGCGACTTGATTCACAGCAACTTGAGGTTTAGCGAGTTGCTACTTAGCGACTTGGTTCAATTGTTATAGTGACTTGGTTATTATTTGTTTCTAATACGGTTTTCTATTGATTTAGTAAAATCCCGTGAAAGAATCTATTTCCCGGTTTAATCATAGAGTTATAAAATCCCGTGAAATCAGTAAACATGTCTACCAACGTGCCTACAATCATCTCTCACAGAATGAGGGCGTTCAGCGGTGGTTCAGACATTCGTCCACCCATGCTTGACATAACTGACTATGACTCATGGGCTCAACGAATTAGGTTGTATTGCCTGGGTAAGGAAAATGGAGTCAACATTCTCAAGTCAATTGATGAAGGACCTTATCAAGTTGAGACAACTAGAGACATACTCGATACTGCTGCAGATGGAACAATGATCTTTGGACTGGACAGACCAAAGACATATGATGAACTCAGTGAGAAGGAGAAAAAGAGATTCGATGCTGATATCAGGGCTTCAAACATTATACTTCAAGGTCTTCCAAAAGATATCTACAAGCTTATCAATCACAACACTGAAGCCAAGGCGGTTTGGGATAATGTCAAGATGCTTCTCTCAGGGTCTGAACTAACCAAGGAAGACAGAGAATCACAACTGTATGATGAATTTGAGCATTTTAAGATGAAACCAGAAGAAAGTGTTTATGAATACCATGTGAGATTCCACAAGCTTGTAAATGACATGAGGAACATCAAAATGACCATGCCAAATATTCAGCTGAATTCCAAATTTGTGAACAACATGAATCCCGAATGGCACAAATTTGTCACCTCTGTGAAGTGATGAGTGTGTAAATACTCATCATTTTTAGTCAATCTGAATCGAAAGCGTCTAAAATGCTCGAAATGCATCAAAATCTTGAAAATATTCCAAAATTGCATTTTATATGTTTCGGATGCAAAATGTTCAAAATCGGATGAAAAATGAGCAAAGTTTGCATAATTGGTAGTTTCAGTCCCCAAGTTTCTAAAATTGTCAAAAATAGTCCATGAGTCAAAATTTCAAAAGAAAAGTCACCAAAGGTCCTTTTTAAATCATAACTTGTCAAAATTAGTCCTTTGGTGAAAAATATCAAAAGTTTGAGAAAATTACAAAATTGGTCCTCCAAGTTTCAAATTTGGCAAAAATGACCCCTGGAAAATTGGAAAATGGCAAGTTTAGTCCTTGCACTATTGAAACTTGTCACTTGTGGTCCCTTGGAATAACTTTGCATAATTGTCAGATATGGTCCTTGTAATTTCAGAAATTACACACTTAGTCCTTGTCATTTACACCTTTTTGGACTTGTCAAAACCTTTTTGACCCTGCCACTTAAACCTGTTGGACCCCCGGCCTGATTTTGACCCCCTGGCATTAATAATACCCAGTCAATCCCATGGTCAAACAGAACACCCCCTTTGGCGCCCTTTTTTCTCTTCTCCTTCCTCTCACTCAACCTCTGCAAATACCAGTCTCACCCATCATTCCAACCCAACCCCCACTTACCATGTCCCCCCTCCAAACACAACCTTCCAAAAGACATTAATTACCCCCCTCCTCCTTCACTCAATCTCCCTAACTGTTAAATACCAAATTTGGCGCCAAAAATGATCAAGGGCCAATATCACTCTAAAGCCATCCAATGGCTCTGAAAGCATGTGGGATTAGCTCAGAGGAGGAGAGAGAAGCATTTGGAGGTATAAAAAGAGCAAGAGGAAGGCTAGAGAGCAGTAGCTAGTTTTATATTTTTTCTTTAATGTCGTTTTTTTTAATAAAATGTTTTAGTTTAAGAAAAATGTTGTAGTTTCAAGTTAAATTGTCTTAAAGTAAGTTATTATAGTGTATTAAGATCATTTTCAAGTGTTAATTCCAGTGGTGTTAAAGTTTCATGTTTTAAGGTTTACTGTTGTGAATTTCAAACTAATGTTCTCATACTTAAGCTGCCAAGAGCTTATTTTATCATTCAATTCAGCTCATTTAAGCTCTATATAGCTTTTGATAAGCTTTTGAATCATTTAAAGTAATATTGGTCCATGGTCAACAAAAGTCAACTATAGAGATTGATTTGGATATGGTGATGAGATTGGGTGATGCAGGACTTGGATTTGGGTTAGAAATGGTTTAGTTTAGTGGTCTTTGGGTTTGGTTTCACCCTGCAACTAGTTGGATACATGTGAGTAAGAAATCTCATTCTCATTTCAAGTCAATTTGCAATTTTTGTTTGCACTTATATCTGTGGTCATAAACTGCTCAAATGTGTTTATATAATTGTAATATGGTCATGAGAACTCAGTTTGATCAATGGTACTATCTAGTTCAGTGTTTCTATCAATTTTAGTTCTTATCAGTTATTAATAAGGGTGTTTGGAATTGCTGATTTGTCTGAGATTTGGGTTTGGTTAGTGGTTTAGGATTGTTGTTTTATGTTTATTGAACTCACTTATGCTCATTGCAGTCTTCATATAACCTTTGCATACATTCAAAAGTCAAAATCACAGTACACTGTCTTAATAGCTTCACTGTTGGAATTTCATAATAGCAAAAGCTTATTTTGTGTTAAAAATTCATAGAACTAGCTTGTTTTAGCTTTATTTCATCATAATATGTTAACATCTGTCCACAAATCACTCTCAAAGTTGGAAAAAGTCAAAACTCCAAACTGCTAAAAAGTCAAAATCATTGAAAAACCTGTTTTGGGCTCAACTAGGAAGAATTTTCATGGATTCATTTCTAGGCCAATCTTAGTGAAACTTGTGGATTTTAAAACTTCAATAGGTCTATTTACTTGTCATCACTTTTGTACATTTTGCTAATTTTGATAAGGCTCAAAATAACTTGTCAAAATGGGGCTAAAAAGCCACAATGCAGGCATTAAGCACCGCAGGGGTTTCGTAAGTTTTGCGACTCTTGCACGAGTTCAATAGGGCTCACCTAGGTCTAGTTTTTGGTCTTAAGGTTCTTGGCCAGGTCTTCTCCAAGTTCCAATTGTTGGTTTTCTGTTCTCAGCTTATTTGACTGCTTATTCATAGGCTGCAAGTTGACCCTCAGTTACTGTTTTTGCACAATAGCTCAAACATTAAATCTGTGCTAGCTTGTGAATCAATGGTTTAGGCTTGTTGATTCTTGTTGCATTTTAGTTATTTTAGCATACTTAAGCTTCTGTTTTGGTTTGGTGCCTTTTGGGTTCCATTTGCTTATTCAAGTGCTTATTTCAATAAGCACTTGTACATCAGTTTCAAATTCCTCCACACAAGCACATGTTTTTCCATTTTTCCTAGATTCCAAATATAATTTTAGAGTTTTCCTGAAATTTTCAGATTTTTCCTAGCTTGTTTGCTATTTTTCTTAATTTAAATTAGTTTTTAAGCATTTTTAATTAGCTTTTAATACAAAAAATTAAGAAAAGTTTCACAAAAATAATTTTTCATTTTTCTTAAGTTAAGATAAATATAAAAACTCAAAAATATATTTTTCTAGATTTTTCTTGGTTAAATTTGTATTTTTAAGTAATTTAAATAGTTTTAAATAGTTTTTAATTCCTAGAAAATAGAAAAATATTCAGAAAAATACAAAAATAGTTTTGAAAATTCTATTTTGATATTTTAGATTTTTCTAAGTCTTAATTTTATTTTTCTAGCTTTATTTCCTATTATCTTGTATTTTAGGTAATTATTAAATAGTTAAAACTAGTTTTTAATTAATAATAATTAGATAAATAGTTATAAAAATAATTTTCTTTTTCTCAATATTTTCTTTTATCATTAGGTTTGTAAAAATGTCATTTTCATATTTTTAGGATTAATATTGGGTAAGTCTCACTTTTTATTTTGTACGTTTACATAATTTTATTTAAACGTAAGTTTTAAGTTTTAAGTTTTAAACGTTCATCAATTTTAAAAATAGTGATAGCGTTTATTTAATAGTTTTTATCTTTTTAATTTTTCCTTTAATTTGCATTTAAGCCCTTGTAGTTTATGTCCTTTTCCTGTAGTTATAATAATCTCAAATCCCTTTTTCGTTCAAATTTCTCGATCACTTTACGGTTGATAATCCATTGCATAGCTCATTTGGGACATAACGACCGGGAAACCCTATACTCCCGGATCCTCATTGCATTCGTGCTTGAGCGGTTTTAAGTCGATTACGGTCCCGCCATTCACAAGTGGCGTGCTTGAGTGATTTAGCTTGATTGTTTGCACGCATCAAATTTTTGGCGCCACGGCTTGGAGGTGTCTTGATTATCTTCCGTTTAGCAGATTAGTGATTTGGATATTCACTCTTTGTCTATACCATCTGTATGTGTTTATATTCTCTTTTAAAAATCAAAAACCCAAAAAGATTTTCATTCTTTGTTTTTACAAAATGTTTTTCAAAAATACCAAAAATATCCATCTTTACCCTCTCACATCTTTGATTCTTCATCCCTACCCTCTGAAAACCTTTGATTCTTTCTATGTCTTATCCTCACCCTCTTGGTTGTCAATGGTGTGGTGGTCCTTATAATGGTGGCAATTGCCCCAGTTGTGGCATGGTGGAATCAGGAAGCGGGTCTGTCTATAACCGGGATCCCTATTCCTACCATAACACAACCGATTTATTCCATCGGCTACCACTTTGTGAGACTCAGCAGATTTCTTGTTGTAGTCTTGTGGTGGTTCACACTCCAGTTCGATTGTCCATTGGGAAACACGCTTGTCTATGAGCGGGTTCACGATAACAATTATGACCGCAACACATATGACTCATGTACCACATCGGTTTCTTGTTGTGAGTATTGTGGAGGTCCTCACTTTAGCTCGATTGTCAAACAAGGAATCCATTTCCTTGTACCAATTCGACTCTTCATATCATGACCAACCTCTACGATACCAAATGAATCGGGCACTACCTCGGCCTAACCCACTTCCTCAAAATCTTCTCCTTGATCTTTTGGATTTAGTGAAGATTTGAAGGAATGTAAACATTCCCAAGATAATCCAAAATCCATGGAAGAATTGTTAGGTGAAGAGCGGTCGCTAAATTAAATTCCAAAATTGCGTTTGAAAAATCTATTAGGGAATCAATTGCAAAAGAAAAGCGACCGGATCTAGCTCTCAATTTCGTTTCATTCTCGATGACGGTGATGATGAGGATACACTTGATATCCTTCATTTTTATAAAATTCATCAAGTTCATCGGTTGATATCCAGCAGTTGAGATTTCATCTCAAACAAGCGCTATCACACCAAGCTCCCACTCACTCTCTCGAACATGGGGATGAGCATCTTGACACTTGTTCACGAAAAGGAATCGGACGAATTCATAAAGTCTAGTGTTGAGAACCTTGTCCCAATCCGAGAGAGTCACAGGAACTTCGACCATATGTGTGATTCTCTTTCCCTCTTGAGTGTTCAAATGATCATTTGGAAACTTTCTACGATCTTAGCGACGATTGTGCTTCCTATGGAGACATCGAGTATGTTGAGACATCACTTCCATTAATCGATGTCGATCATCTTCTTGAGGAGTTCACCGATGAACTCACTCGCATCAATGATCGT
Organism: Chrysanthemum lavandulifolium; assembly: GCA_022545495.1. Classification (NCBI taxonomy): domain Eukaryota; kingdom Viridiplantae; phylum Streptophyta; class Magnoliopsida; order Asterales; family Asteraceae; genus Chrysanthemum; species Chrysanthemum lavandulifolium. Next base: position 107,898,936 of record CM040242.1, on the reverse strand, counting down.
TCACTCACTTCTTATCCTAATAAATTCAATTGAGAATGTTGATCACTTTGTTCCCGAAACATTCAAAGCTACTTTCACCAATCCTCTATTTGAATTCGACTCGAATTCACTTTAATTCTCGAGAATCCACTCTATGATACCAGATTGAGGATAGTGATGAGCCCACAATGGAACAAGAGTTCACAATTTCACTTCATGTGAATGATTCTCTTCATAAAGAGTTCTCGGTGAACTCTCTCATGACATATCTCCTCCGGAACATGATCATTTCTATTTTGATCTTGAGGATGATATTAGCTCGGAGGAAGGTGTACTCTATCGTATGAGTTTGCTTATTAATGATACTACCTCACCCTTCCTCCAGATATATTCGCATTTGAGGATGAGGAATGGATCTTGATTGTTATCAAAGTCTTTCTTCCTTTCCTCAAATATCTTGTGATTTCCTTCATCTTCACTCCTTCGGAATGAAGACACTATCTTTGACCCGGCATTTTCATTTATCATTTTGAGCTGTTCTATGTATATCTCATCGGTGTGGAACTTTCACGTGCTTCAAATGTTTGTCCAAACATCTTGAATGAAAGTCCGATGGTGATTATCTCTTCCACTTTGCTTCCCCATGAACCAATGAATTCGGGGTCGAGTCAAGCTAGCGACTCGATAATAAAAAACAGTAGCTTAACATGGGTTTTCACCCGTGTGTACCACCCTAGTGTGGGGGAGTTGCCCCACATGTTATATATATATATAAGTTTTCCTAAAAAAAAAATATATATATATATATATATATATATATATATATATATATATATATATATATATATATATATATATATATATATATATATCTTTCTAAATAATGGCCGTAGTATTTCTCTTTTACGTTCTCGGTTTCGGCATAACTTGCGGTACTTTGAATATTGAGGCAATATTCATTTCTAAGTGTGGGGGAATTCACGAATTTTATCATATAATTATACCAATTCCCGTTTTTGGCCAAAATTTTTTTGGAGTAAGTGTTCTACACTTACTCAATTGGTTATCGATCCGCCATGTCTAATAAACTAAAGGATTGGCTAATCCAGAGCAAACGGCTCTTGGTAAAGATATCTCAAATCCGTTGACGGCTTGCAATTTGCCCAAAATTGTATGGTATTCATTCACCATATCCTAAAAAGTGAAGAGTTGGCTAGCCCGCAAGTTTATGGCTTGTGGTAAAGGCGATGGAAAAACCATAATTGGTAATCGACTCACCAAAGATAATATTGATAATTTATCTAAGAGTTGGCTAGTCCGAGCAAGCGGCACGGTAAAGACAAAATCAAATCCGTTGAAAGTCGGTGATTTGCTCAAAATCACATGGTTATCGATGTACCATGGTTCTTACTTGAACTGAAACATTTGGCTACTCGAGTAATGGCTTTTGGTAAAGAGATTGAAATCCATTAGTTTTTCTCAAAAGATTGCTAGGGACTAGCAATAGTTTAGTGTGGGGATTGATGAGTGTGTAAATACTCATCATTTTTAGTCAATCTGAAGCGCAAAACGTCTAAAATGCTCGAAATGCATCAAAATATCGAAAATATTCCAAAATTGCATTTTATATGTTTCAGATGCAAAATGTTCAAAATCAGATGAAAAATGAGCAAAGTTTGCATAATTGGCAGTTTCAGTCCCCCAAGTTTCTAAAATTGTCAAAAATAGTCCCTGAGTCAAAATTTCAAAAGAAAAGTCACCAAAGGTCCTTTTTAAATCATAACTTGTCAAAATTAGTCCTTTGGTGAAAAATATCAAAAGTTTGAGAAAATTACAAAATTGGTCCTCCAAGTTTCAAATTTGGCAAAAATGACCCCTGGAAAATTGGAAAATGGCAAGTTTAGTCCTTGCACTATTGAAACTTGTCACTTGTGGTCCCTTGGAATAACTTTGCATAATTGGCAGATATGGTCCTTGTAATTTCAGAAATTACACACTTAGTCCTTGTCATTTACACCTTTTTGGACTTGTCATAACCTTTTTGACCCTGCCACTTAAACCTGTTGGACCCCCTGCCTGATTTTGACCCCCCTGGCATTAATAATACCCAGTCAATCCCATGGTCAAACAGAACACCCCCTTTGGCGCCCTTTTTTCTCTTCTCCTTCCTCTCACTCAACCTCTGCAAATACCAGTCTCACCCATCATTCCAACCCAACCCCCACTTACCATGTCCCCCTTCCAAACACAACCTTCCAAAAGACATTAATTACCCCCCTTCTCCTTCACTCAATCTCCCTAACTGTTAAATACCAAATTTGGCGCCAAAAATGATCAAGGGCCAATATCACTCTAAAGCCATCCAATGGCTCTGAAAGCATGTGGGATTAGCTCAGAGGAGGAGAGAGAAGCATTTGGAGGTATAAAAAGAGCAAGAGGAAGGCTAGAGAGCAGTAGCTAGTTTTATATTTTTTCTTTAATGTCGTTTTTTTTAATAAAATGTTTTAGTTTAAGAAAAATGTTGTAGTTTCAAGTTAAATTGTCTTAAAGTAAGTTATTATAGTGTATTAAGATCATTTTCAAGTGTTAATTCCAGTGGTGTTAAAGTTTCATGTTTTAAGGTTTACTGTTGTGAATTTCAAACTAATGTTCTCATACTTAAGCTGCCAAGAGCTTATTTTATCATTCAATTCAGCTCATTTAAGCTCTATATAGCTTTTGATAAGCTTTTGAATCATTTAAAGTAATATTGGTCCATGGTCAACAAAAGTCAACTGTAGAGATTGATTTGGATATGGTGATGAAATTGGGTGATGCAGGACTTGGATTTGGGTTAGAAATGGTTTAGTATAGTGGTCTTTGGGTTTGGTTTCACCCTGCAACTAGTTGGATACATGTGAGTAAGAAATCTCATTCTCATTTCAAGTCAATTTGCAATTTTTGTTTGCACTTATATCTGTGGTCATAAACTGCTCAAATGTGTTTATATAGTTGTAATATGGTCATGAGAACTCAGTTTGATCAATGGTACTATCTAGTTCAGTGTTTCTATCAATTTTAGTTCTTATCAGTTATTAATAAGGGTGTTTGGAATTGCTGATTTGTCTGAGATTTGGGTTTGGTTAGTGGTTTAGGATTGTTGTTTTATGTTTATTGAACTCACTTATGCTCATTGCGTCTTCATATAACCTTTGCATACATTCAAAAGTCAAAATCACAAAGACACCTTTGTCTTAATAGCTTCTTTGTTGGAATTTCATAATAGCAAAAGCTTATTTTGTGTTAAAATTCATAGAACTAGCTTGTTTTAGCTTTATTTCATCATAATATGTTAACATCGTCCACAAATCACTCTCAAAGTTGGAAAAAGTCAAAACTCCAAACTGCTAAAAAGTCAAAATCATTGAAAAACCTGTTTTGGGCTCAACTAGGAAGAATTTTCATGGATTCATTTCTAGGCCAATCTTAGTGAAACTTGTGGATTTTAAAACTTCAATAGGTCTATTTACTTGTCATCACTTTTGTACATTTTTGCTAATTTTTGATAAGGCTCAAAATAACTTGTCAAAATGGGGCTAAAAGCCCTGTGCAGGGCATTAAGCCTGCACAGGGTTTTGCAAGTTTTGCAGCTCTTGCACAGAGTTCAATAGGGCTCACCTAGGTCTAGTTTTTGGTCTTAAGGTTCTTGGCCAGGTCTTCTCCAAGTTCCAATTGTTGGTTTTCTGTTCTCAGCTTATTTGACTGCTTATTCATAGGCTGCAAGTTGACCCTCAGTTACTGTTTTTGCACAATAGCTCAAACATTAAATCTGTGCTAGCTTGTGAATCAATGGTTTAGGCTTGTTGATTCTTGTTGCATTTAGTTATTTTAGCATACTTAAGCTTCTGTTTTGGTTTGGTGCCTTTTGGGTTCCATTTGCTTATTCAAGTGCTTATTTCAATAAGCACTTGTACATCAGTTTCAAATTCCTCCACACAAGCACATGTTTTTCCATTTTTCCTAGATTCCAAATATAATTTTAGAGTTTTCCTGAAATTTTCAGATTTTTCCTAGCTTGTTTGCTATTTTTCTTAATTTAAATTAGTTTTTAAGCATTTTTAATTAGCTTTTAATACAAAAATTAAGAAAAGTTTCACAAAAATAATTTTTCATTTTCTTAAGTTAAGATAAATATAAAACTCAAAATATATTTTTCTAGATTTTCTTGGTTAAATTTGTATTTTAAGTAATTTAAATAGTTTTAAATAGTTTTAATTCCTAGAAAATAGAAAATATTAGGAAAAATACAAAATAGTTTTGAAAATTCTATTTTGATATTTTAGATTTTCTAAGTCTTAATTTTATTTTTCTAGCTTTATTTCCTATTATCTTGTATTTTAGGTAATTATTAAATAGTTAAAACTAGTTTTTAATTAATAATAATTAGATAAATAGTTATAAAAATAATTTTCTTTTTCTCAATATTTTCTTTTATCATTAGGTTTGTAAAAATGTCATTTTCATATTTTTAGGATTAATATTAGGTAATTCTCACTTTTTATTTTGTACGTTTACATAATTTTATTTAAACGTAAGTTTTAAGTTTTAAGTTTTAAACGTTCATCAATTTTAAAAATAGTGATAGCGTTTATTTAATAGTTTTTATCTTTTTAATTTCCTTTAATTTGCATTTAAGCCCTTGTAGTTTATGTCCTTTTCCTGTAGTTATAATAATCTCAAATCCCTTTTTCGTTCAAATTTCTCGATCACTTTACGTTTGATAATCCATTGCATAGATCGCTGGGACATAACGACCCGGGGAAACCCTATATTCCCCAGATCCTCATTGCATTCGTGCTTGAGCAGTTTTAAGCTGATTACGGTCTGCCATTCACAAGTGGCAGGCTTGAGTGATTTAGCTTGACTGTTTGGCACGCATCATGAAGCTAACCAAAGGATTGAAGAACACTAACTATGAGCAACTATATGCCTTCCTGCTTTAGAATGAGAGACATGCCTGTTGGAATCACTCCTAAACCATATTTCAAGTGTTAGTGATTCATATGTAATAGTTAGCTTAATATGGCTTTTATGTTAGTTATCAAGGCTAGGCTTATGTAGAAAGCCCATAAGCCTAGGCCAAGCCCAATAAGAAAAAGGATGGGAACTTGGAGTGTTGCCCTAGTTCCCTCCTATAAATACCATGTAAACCATCCTTAGATGGTTGGTTGTTCAATTCATTTCACTTCATACGCATAACCTTTCTTATTTCATACGCATAAGTGTTTGTCTTTGTTCAACCAATCCTTTCTCTTATCTCTTTCTTATATTGATGCTTGTGTTACTAATATGGTGACCTAACAGTGGTATCAATCGCCAAATAGTTGGGTGAATCGGTATTGTTTTTGAAGTAAGTTTTGGTCTTACGTGTAACATACGGTTCCAAACTTGGTCACGCTTAAAAACTCATTTTTTACACTTTTCAATCCAAGATTCTTGTACTTTCAACGTTTTAGGTGTTAAAATATCTGTTTTTGGCAAAAAGTTTCAACCTTTACGTGTGGATCATTGTTTTTAATCTTAGTTTTAAGCGTGGGTTTATTTCTACGCATAAGGTGTTTAGAAGTTTTGGATCATCAAGTTTCACACTTTTGTGTTATTTTGGTGATATTGAAGCTATTTCATCACAAAAATCTGGTTTAGAAACATCGGTGGGTAAATCAAGATTGGCTACTTTCACGCAGAAGAAAACCCTAATCTTACGCGTAACTTATCCGTGGTTTGATCTTTCGCCAGTGGTTTACTCGGTGTTTTCTTGCTTGGATAAGCACGAAACACTTCGACTTTGGATATCCTTTACACCGTGATAGTGTAAAAGATCTTTAGGTAAAACCCTAATCTTATGCATAAGCTCAAAATTATCGTAGAACTCCTACGCATAAGATTTTTCTTACGCCTAAGCTACATCTTACGCATAAGCAAATCCTACGCCTAAGTCTTCTACGCTTAACTTTCATTTTACGCCTAACTTTAGTGTTTTCTCATTTCTTACGCGTAAGCTAATCCTACGCGTAACTATTGCTGTCACGCGTAACTTTGGTGTTTTTACGCATAAGTGTTACTTTGCCTTTCCGTGATTTCTACGCCTAAGGATACTTCATCAACAACGTTTCATTCGACTACAAAGATCCATTTAACAACACAAGTTTTCAACATGTCACAACCACCATACTCTAGCTATTTCCCTTAAACTTATAATCAACAACAACAACAACAACAACAACTAAGTCCACAACATCAACAATTTAATCATCAACAACAAATTAATCAACAACATACTCTACAACTTGGAGCAATTCCACAACCTCAAATGGTTCAACCACCACCAAGTCTTCAAGTACAACCTTACATAAACTATTACAATCAACATCCATCTAGGAGTACTATGAAGGAACCGACATGGTTTGGCAAGATGTGTGAAGCCTTAAGCAGCCAACAATCAATTCATGAAGCTGGCTCACTTGATAGACCTCCAATGCTCACTCCCGGTAATTATGATCAATGGGTGATACTGTTCTTTAGGTTTTGTGATCTAAAGAAGCCACATGGAAAGTTCTTAAAGAAGGTCATTATGGAAGGACCATTTCAGATGCCTATTGTTGTTACACCCGGAGATCCAAATGCTATTCCCCCAAGAGAGGATCTCACAAACATTGCAACTGTTGCTGATCTTTCGGGTGATGAACTTCTACACTATGAAGCTGATGAGCTAGCAATGCAATATATCCTTTTAGGATTACCAAACCCAATCCTTCGAAGTGTTGATGCTCAAAAGACTGCCAAAGCAATGTGGGAACATATTCATCTTCTTATGGAAGGCACAACACTCAATCAAGAAGACATGGAATCAAAAATCTACTTGGCTTATGAACACTTCATGATTGAACCAGGAGAGACATTAGAGTTATATCATCATCGCTTTTCAGACATCATCAATGATTTGGAGAAACACAACATCATTATGCCACGAATTGCTGTCAACACAAAGTTCTTAAGTAGGTCCGGAATAGGAAAAGTATGTCATCTTTCTCCGTCAAGCTAAGAATCTTCATCATGCTTCATACGGATTGTTGTACGACTATTTGAAGCCTCATCAAAAAGAAATTGATAAGGAAAGGATTCTCCTTGGCCAAACTGTTTCACTTGCACTTCCGGAAAATCAACAACTTGCTTTGTGGGCTCAAACTAGTTATCCTCCTTAACCAGCTCCTCAACCAACTGCAACCATCACACCATATGATCTGTCACAGCAACAAACTCAACAAACTCAATTGGTTCCATACAACAACAACAATGCTCAAGCACTTTACAGTGAAGCTAATGAGGACTCCGATGCCTTCGATGAATTGCAAAAGGATTTGTTATGATTGCTAAAGCCTTTGGCCGGTATACAAACAGATCTAACAATCGCATTCGATCCTCATCAAACACAAGAAATCAGGCTGTTGTGAATAATGGACGTGTTAAAGTTCAAAATCGGGGTTATGGTCGTCAGATGGGAGGTGGTCAAGGGTTTAATGCTATGGGAAGGAATAACATGGGTGCTCCTCAACAACAGAGAGCTCAAGTGGTTGAACAGGAGAATGCTCAGAATAGGGATAATGGTCTTCGATGCTATAACTGCAATGAGAAGGGTCACCTGGCTAATGCATGCCCTAAGCCAAGGACTAGAGGCAGTGCTTATCACAAGGAGGCTTTACTTTTAGCTCTTAAGGATGAAGCTAGTGGAACTCTCACAGACAAAGAACAGAGCTTTATGGCGGATGCTGATTCGGATGATGATATGGAGGACTTGCGAGCTAATGCAAAGATGATGTTGATGGCACAAATGCAAGCTCTCCACATGAGTGACACAGGCCCGGTGTATGACACTAATGGCTTGTCTCGGTACCGAACAAACCATACTCATTCTCGATCGATATCTCCGCCAACATACGCATCCGACAAGGATCGAGTGTTCAACATGAGCCATCTACATCTCATTCTGAGGATCATCAACTAGACCCCGTAGTTATATTTGACGATCAAGATGACCTTCTGGTTACCTTTGATAATCAAGTTGACTCCGTGGTTATACTTGAGGATCTAAATAATGATCATGTTGAGACTCACGTTGAACAAAATGATTCTTCATCTAATCCAGAAATTGAGCTCCTGACTTTAATTAAAGACCAACAATCCCGAGTGGAACATTACAATGACATCAATACCCAATTAAAAGATAAAAATGCACTGTTAACAAGGGATATCGAATGCTTAAAATGGCAACTAAATTTTTTCAAAACTCAAGAAAAACGTGAAAAAGGTTTTGAAGCCGCATTTGCTAAATCACACCAAAATGAAAAATCTTTAGAACGACAGATTCATGATCTAGCCACATCAAAGAATGCTTTGTTGTCTCAAATAGAACAACTGAAACATGAACATAAAAAACAACTTAACACTCTTACTTTGGAAAATCAAAAAGCCAAGGCTGAGTTGTTAACTTGTCAAAAACAGTTCTCTGCATACAAAAATCATTCAACAAAATGAATAGATGACCATCTTGAAGAAATTGTCGTCTTACAAAACAAACTCAAAGAGTTTCAAAATTTTGTTTATAAACATGGTGAATCACTCACAACGATTCAAAAGTTTACATTAAAACCAAATCCTAATGGACATGGACCGAATCTTGCTGATTATAAACCAAAGCTTTCAAACAAAGCATTCAAAGATCCTGAAGTTTCCAGTGCAGAATACAAAATTGATGATTCTGTTATGACTGTTGTTGAATATCATCGTCAAGAGGAATTAGATGCAGAAGACGAGAGTCGATCAAAATTAGAAAATGTTGTTTATAACAAACCATTTAACTATTCAAAAGCTGTCACTTTCGTCACAACAAAGGATTCTTCTAACACACCAAGGGTTATCACAAAAGCGTCTGAGTATTTTAATGTTGCTCCCCAACCTAATTATGCACAAATTTATGGTCCTTTACCTTCACTCAGTGAAGTAAATTCTAAACCCGATAATCGTCAAATTCTTAGATATTTTGACATTTTCACTTCTGACCTCAAACTTTTAGAACGTGAGATCGAATTTCATTCTGAAATAAAAGTTCAACATTTTCAATCGCCTCAAGCGCGAGAACAAAGAGACATTTTTCAGAAGAAACTTTTACCCCATGTTAAAAATTTGAAAAATTGTGCATTGTATTGGGAAAGGGATTTTCATAAGGAACTTGGATTGATGAAAATCGTTTTCGAGAAAACAGAAACATCTATTTCGAATACAAAACGTAAAAAGAAAATGCTACGAAAAGATGTTGATCGACTCTTGGAAGATGTTATCTCGTCTTGATATCCATAATCTTTGTGTTATTGCATTCTTTGCCATATGCATTTAATTATATCTCACGATTCATTGATTCATTAATGTTGCAATTGTTGAGAATACTGATAATGTGCATCAGATCGAGTCTTTAAAAGTGGAAAATGAACGACTGTTAAACGAGCTTTCAAATGCAAAACGTCGTCTTCAATGGTGTCAAAAAGATTGTCAAAATCATGAACTTGCTTTGCAAAATAAAATCCATCAGTTGCAATCCAAAACTTTTAACCCAAAATTTGAGCAACTGGATGAACAAAACGCGTCTTTGAAATGTCAAATCTCAAAATATGAACAAGAACTTGCAAAAGTTAAAAAGGAATATGGTGTCATATTTGATTTACTCAAACAGACTCGTAATGAAGCATCAAACGAACTTGATCATTATCTTGCACACACTAAAGAAGTAATGAATTTTTTTGGAAATCTTCGTTCTGAAAATCAAGATCTGTTGCACACTATCTTTAAGTTAAGAGAGAAGTTAGGAAAGTATGAACCACTTCAGCCTAGCATCATTCTGAAACTTGCACCTGTAACACTTAGAAAAAATGACCCTAGCATGCCTAATGACAAACCACAAGATACTAATGTGCGTTCCTCTACTGAAACAGGAATAGTTGCCTCTTTTCCAAACGTCCGCACTTCACAGCCTAGGAGCAATACAAGGAAGAATAGGAAGTTGCGACCTAAGAAAAGATCAATAAAGAATGCTGAAATAGAAGAACACCGTAGGACTTTGAATAAGACTCAAGTTGCACCCACTTTAGATATTGCGTCTGACAAATGTAATGGAAAAAGTGTTGTAACTAATCTTGAACCTTAAGTACTTTTGATATTCATCTCAAGCTTCTTGTGTTATATGTCGTAAAAGTATGCTTTTCGAGTGTCATGATAAATGTGTTGCTAAGGCTATCTTGTCTCGTTTACGGAATCTTAAGATTCGAATACCTCTAGGCCCACTCATCGCTTCTAAGTGCGTGCTTGGTAAACCGCCTCTTTAGATTCTAAGAAACACATTGATGTCCCTGTAGTTCCGATATCACCTCCAAGGAATGTAGTACCACCTAGTGCTTTCACTAAGACTAAAGCAAAGACTAGTTGGAGATGGCAGAAATAGATACATATTACACTAGGATTTAAATGGATGCCTAAAACCATTGATGTGTATTTCAACTATAATCGCTTGAAACCTCTAACTCATCGGGTTCGACATCTACTTCTATTCCATCCGTGTAAATGCGTATGTGTAATGCGTGTGATACAAATCATCCTTTGATTGTTGATAGCGGATGTTCCCGACACATGACGAGCAATCTCAAACTGTTATCAAACTTTGTTGCAAAGTTCATTGGCACTGTCAGATTTGGGAATGATCATTTCGCAGCTATCATGGGCTACGGAGATTACATCAATGGCAATATCGAAATTAGCAGGTTTTATTATGTGGAAGGTCTCGGTCACAATCTCTTTTCTGTTGGTCAATTATGTGATGGAGATTTGGAAGTTGCATTTAGGGAGAAAACTTGTTTCATTCGTGATCTACAAGGAAACAACCTTATGTCTGGCACACGCAATTCAAGTCTTTACACAATCTCGATGCAAGACATGATTGCTTCATCTCCCATCTGTCTACTCTCAAAGGCTACATCTACAAAATCTTGGCTATGGCACCGTCGTCTCTCACATCTAAACTTTCAAACCATAACTAACCTTGCTCGACATAAACTAGTTGAAGGTCTCCCAAGATTCCGATATTCTAAAGATCACCTATGCTCAGCCTATGAACAAGGGAAAAGCACTCGTGCTCATTTTCCTTCAAAGATGGAACACAGCTCTCAGCATGTGCTTCATCTTCTTCACATGGATTTGTGTGGCCCGATGCGCGTGCAGACGATTAATGGCAAACGCTACATCTTGGTAATTGTCGATGACTACTCACGATGGACTTGGGTCTACTTTCTTTGAAGTAAAGATCAAGCTCCACATATGATCATCACCTTTCTCACGAAAATTCAAGTTCAGCTCCGGAACACCGTCAGACAAATTCGAACAGACAAAGGAACTGAATTTGTGAATCAAACTCTTCGTGAATTTTATGAGAAAGTGGGAATTGAGCATCAAACATCTGTTGCCCGCACACCAAAACAAAACGGAGTTGTTGAAAGACGAAACCGTACGTTAGTGGAAGTCGCGAGCGATGTTAATCAATGCTAAACTTCCAGACACTTGTGGTCAAGTCGTCTTAAATGCATGCTACACTCAGAATCGCTCAATGATTACAAAACGTCACAACAAAACACCTTTTGAGCTTATCCACAACCGAAAACTGAATCTCAAACACTTTCATGTATTTGGATCCCTTTGCTATCCGAATAATGATCGTGATGACTTTTGAAAGCTCAAAGCCAAAGCTGACATTGGAGTCTTTATTGGATATTGTGATAATTCTAAAGGTTACCGGATCTGGAATCGTCGTACAAAGCAGGTTATGGAAACGATTCATGCAAATTTCGATGAGCTTATAGATATGGCTTCTGAGCATAACAGCTTGGAACCCGGTCACAACCATTTAAACTTCCCTCTAACTCCATCATCAGATGAACCAAGCCCTCACTTACTCGTCAACAAATGGAACGACTAGTTGGTCCTCCGTTCGATGTGATATTGATGAACGTGCTCGGTGTATCCAATGTTTCCACCGCTCAACCCGATCATATTCCAATACCGATACACTGCTACAACAACCTCGTTGAAGAAGCACCACCGATTGACTCTACTACAACAGCTTGAACAAACTGCTTCCAACGACGCCGAACCGGTGATGATGTTCGACCAATGAAGTACCTCCACCGCAGATTTTGATCCAAATGCGTTCTTTAACCCGTTTGCTAATGAAACTGCTGCAACCGATGTTGCAGAATCATCAACAAGCCATTTGAATCCTCCCAATCTGCATAATGTATATCAACATCAACCTTCCACTCATCGTTGGACAAAAGACCATCCTCTTGAGAATATTTTTTTGGCAACCCGAATCAACCAGTCGTAACGAGACAACGTCTTCACACAGACGGTGAACACTGCATTTATGCACTCACTGTCTGCCAATCGGAACCTAAAAACATTAAAGACGCAATGACCAAAGACAACTGGATTGAATCTATGCTTTTTGTAACGAGACAACGTCTTGAAGTATGGGAATTGGTTGAAAGACCAACAGGGATCTTCGTCATTGGTCTTAAATGGATTTGGAAATACAAATTAGATGCTGAAGGGAATGTTATCAGAAATAAGTCACGTCTGGTGGCTAAGGGTTATCGACAGGAAGCGGCTATTAACTTTGAAGAATCTTTTGCTCCGGTTGCTCGTCTTGAGGCTGTTCGGATATTTCTGGCGTTCGCGCCTCATCTTAACATCACGGTCTTTTAAAAGGATGTCAAAAGTGCTTTTCTGAATGGTAAACTGAAAGAAACGGTCTATGTCAGCCAACCAGAAGGATTCGTTGATCCACAGTTCCCGAACCATGTTTACAAACTGAACAAAGCTCTCTACGGACTCAAACAGGCTCCTCGGGCGTGGTACGATAAGTTATCATCTTTCCTAATTGCCAATAATTTCACCAAAGGTTCGGTCGACCCTACACTCTTCATACAATATCACGGGGCACATATTTTAATCGTTCAAATTTATGTGGATGACATCATTTTTGGGTCTACACATTTAAAATACTCAAATGCTTTTGCAAAATTAATGACAAAACATTTTGAAATGTCAATGATGGGTGAACTTACATTCTTTCTCCGATTGCAAGTTCATCAATCACCCCGTGGTATTTTCTTGAGTCAGTCCAAATATGCCCTTGAACTTTTAAACAAATTTGGAATGCAAACCTGTGACACCTATGCCACACCAATGACACATACCAAGAAGCTAGACGCTGATTTACATGGGAAATTGGTGGACCCTACAAAATACCGAAGTATTATTGGGTCTCTCATGTATCTAACGACAAGCGCACTGATATTGTCTTTCTCAGATATCTTTGCTCCGTTATCGATCGAGACCAATCGAAACCACCTCTCGAGGCTAAAAGAATCCTCGATACATCAAGGAACCATTAACTTGGGGATCCGTATCAGAAGGATTCGGTTTTGAACTAATAGCTTTTCAGACGCTCATCACGCAGTCGCTTAGACTCTCGGAAAAGTACTTCAGAGCACTATAATTTCTTGCCGACAAACCGGTGTCATGGCAATCGAAGAAGCGAGGATTGTACATTCTTGTCCTCAACCGAGCGTAATATATAGCCATGTCGGCGTGTTGTGCTCAAGTAATTTGGATGAGAACACAACTCAAAGACTATGGTTACGTATTTGATAGAATCCCGATGTATCGCGACAATCGGAGTGCTATTGCGATCTCGCTCAACCCGGTTCAACATTCGAAATCAAAGCACATCGATCTTCGATATGACTTCATCAAGGACCACGTGGAACAGGGTAAAGTTGAATTATACTTTGTGGGTACAGAATACCAATTGGCAGATCTCCTCACCAAAGCCTTAGCTCCTGCTAGGTTTAATGAGTTGGTACACCGGGTTGGTATGGGAAGGAATAACATGGGTGCTCCTCAACAACAGAGAGCTCAAGTGGTTGAACAGGAGAATGCTCAGAATAGGGATAATGGTCTTCGGTGCTATAACTGCAATGAGAAGGGTCACCTGGCTAATGCATGCCCTAAGCCAAGGACTAGAGGCAGTGCTTATCACCAGGAGGCTTTACTTTTAGCTCTTAAGGATGAAGCTAGTGGAACTCTCACAGACAAAGAACAGAGCTTTATGGCGATGCAGATTGATGATGATATGGAGGACTTGCAGGCTAATGCAGCAGTGATGTTGATGGCACAAATGCAAGCTCTCCACATGAGTGACACAGGCCCAGTGTATGACACTAATGGCTTGTCTCAGGTACCCGAACAAACCATACTCATTACTGATCTGATATCTCCGCCAACATCTGCATCCGACAAGGATCAGAGTGTTCAACATGAGCCATCTACATCTCATTCCGAGGATCATCAACTAGACCCCGTAGTTATATTTGACGATCAAGATGACCTTCTGGTTACCTTTGATAATCAAGTTGACTCCGTGGTTATACTTGAGGATGTAAATAATGATCATGTTGAGACTCACGTTGAACAAAATGATTCTTCATCTAATCCAGAAATTGAGCTCCTGACTTTAATTAAAGACCAACAATCCCGAGTGGAACATTACAATGACATCAATACCCAATTAAAAGATAAAAATGCACTGTTAACAAGGGATATCGAATGCTTAAAATGGCAACTAAATTTTTTCAAAACTCAAGAAAAACGTGAAAAAGGTTTTGAAGCCGCATTTGCTAAATCACACCAAAATGAAAAATCTTTAGAACGACAGATTCATGATCTAGCCACATCGAAGAATGATTTGTTATCTCAAATAGAACAACTGAAACATGAACATAAAAAACAACTTAACACTCTTACTTTGGAAAATCAAAAAGCCAAGGCTGAGTTGTTAACTTGTCAAAAACTGTTCTCTGCATACAAAAAGCATTCAACAAAATGAATAGATGACCATCTTGAAGAAATTGTCGGCTTACAAAACAAACTCAAAGAGTTTCAAAATTTTGTTTATAAACATGGTGAATCACTCACAACGATTCAAAAGTTTACATTAAAACCAAATCCTAATGGACATGGACCGAATCTTGCTGATTATAAACCAAAGCTTTCAAACAAAGCATTCAAAGATCCTGAAGTTTCCAGTGCAGAATACAAAATTGATGATTCTGTTATGACTGTTGTTGAATATCATCGTCAAGAGGAATTAGATGCAGAAGACGAGAGTCGATCAAAATTAGAAAATGTTGTTTATAACAAACCATTTAACTATTCAAAAGCTGTCACTTTCGTCACAACAAAGGATTCTTCTAACACACCAAGGGTTATCACAAAACGTCTGAGTCTTCTAATGTTGCTCCCCAACCTAATTATGCACAAATTTATGGTCCTTTACCTTCACTCAGTGAAGTAAATTCTAAACCCGAAAATCGTCAAATTCTTAGATATTTTGACATTTTCACTTCTGACCTCAAACTTTTAGAACGTGAGATCGAATTTCATTCTGAAATAAAAGTTCAACATTTTCAATCGCCTCAAGCGCGAGAACAAAGAGACATTTTTCAGAAGAGACTTTTACCCCATGTTAAAAATTTGAAAAATTGTGCATTGTATTGGGAAAGGATTTTCATAAGGAACTTGGATTGATGAAAATCGTTTTGAGAAAACAAACATCTATTTCAATACAAAACGTAAAAGAAAATGCTACGAAAAGATGTTGATCGACTCTTGGAAGATGTTATCCGTCCGATATCCATAATCTTTGTGTTATTGCATTCTTTGCCATATGCATCGATTATATCTCGCCGATTCGTTGATTCATTAATGTTGCAATTGTTGAGAATATCGATAATGTGCATCGGATCGAGTCTTTAAAAGTTGAAAATGAACGATCGTTAAACGAGCTTTCAAATGCAAAACGTCGTCTTCAATGGTGTCAAAAGATTGTCAAAATCGTGAACTTGCTTTGCAAAATAAAATCCATCGGTTGTAATCCAAAACTTTTAACCCAAAATTTGAGCAAGCGGATGAACAAAACGCGTCTTTGAAATGTCAAATCTCAAAATATGAACAAGAACTTGCAAAAGTTAAAAAGGAATATGGTGTCATATTTGATTTACTCAAACAGACTCGTAATGAAGCATCAAACGAACTTGATCATTATCTTGCACACACTAAAGAGGTAATGAATTTTTCTGGAAATCTTCGTTCTGAAAATCAAGATCTGTTGCACACTACCTTTAAGTTAAGAGAGAAGTTAGGAAAGTATGAGCCACTTCAGCCTAGCATCATTCAGAAACTTGCACCTGTAACACTTAGAAAAAATGACCCTAGCATGCCTAATGACAAACCACAAGATACTAATGTGCGTTCCTCTACTGAAACAGGAATAGTTGCCTCTTTTCCAAACGTCCGCACTTCACAGCCTAGGAGCAATACAAGGAAGAATAGGAAGTTGCGACCTAAGAAAAGATCAATAAAGAATGCTGAAGTAGAAGAACACCATAGGACTTTGAATAAGACTCAAGTTGCACCCACTTTAGATATTGCATCTGACAAATGTAATGGAAAAAGTGTTGTAACTAATGCTGAACCTTTAAGTACTTTTGATATTGATCCAAGCTTCTTGTGTTATATGTCGAAAAGTATGCTTTCGAGTGTCATGATAAATGTGTTGCTAAGGCTATCTTGTCTCGCTTACGGAATCCTAAGATTCGAATACCTCTAGGCCCACTCATCGCTTCTAAGTCTGTGCTTGGTAAACCGCCCTCTTTAGATTCTAAGAAACACATTGATGTCCCTGTAGTTCCAGTATCACCTCCAAGGAATGTAGTACCACCTAGTGCTTTCACTAAGACTAAAGCAAAGACTAGTTGGAGATGGCAGAAATAGATACATATTACACTAGGATTTAAATGGATGCCTAAAACCATTGATGTGTGTATTTCAACTATAACTGCTTCGAAACCCTCTAACTCATCGGGTTCGACATCTACTTCTATTCCATCTGTGTCGTCTGTGTGTAATGCAGGTGATACAAATCATCCTTTGGATTGTTGATAGCGGATGTTCCCGACACATGACAGGCAATCTCAAACTGTTATCAAACTTTGTTGCAAAGTTCATTGGCACCTGTCGATTCGGGAATGATCATTTTGACTATCATGGGCTACTGGAGATTACATCAATGGAAATATCGAAATTAGTGGTTTTATTATGTGGAAGGTCTCGGTTACAATCTCTTTTCTCGTTGGTCAATTATGTGATGGAGATTTGGAAGTTGCATTTAGGGAGAAAACTTGTTTCATTCGTGATCTACAAGGAAACGACCTTATGTCTGGCACACGCAATTCAAGTCTTTACACAATCTCGATGCAAGACATGATTGCTTCATCTCCCATCTGTCTACTCTCAAAGGCTACATCTACAAAATCTTGGCTATGACACCGTCGTCTCTCACATCTAAACTTTCAAACCATAACTAACCTTGCTCGACATAAACTAGTTGAAGGTCTCCCAAGATTCCGATATTCTAAAGATCACCTATGCTCAGCCTGTGAACAAGGGAAAAGCACTCGTGCTCATTTTCCTTCAAAGATGGAACACAGCTCTCAGCATGTGCTTCATCTTCTTCACATGGATTTGTGTGGCCCGATGCGCGTGCGGCACGATTAATGGCAAACGCTACATCTTGGTAATTGTCGATGACTACTCACGATGGACTTGGGTCTACTTTCTTTGAAGCAAAGATCAAGCTCCACATATGATCATCACCTTCTCACGAAAATTCAAGTTCGACTCCCGAACCGTCCGACAAATTCAAGCAGACAAGGAACCGAATTTGTGAATCAAACTCTTCGTGAATTTTATGAGAAAGTGGGAATTGAGCATCAAACATCATTGCCCGCACACCGTAACAAAACGGAGTTGTTGAAAGACGAAACCGCACGTTAGTGGAAGCTGCCGTAACGATGTTAATCAATGCTAAACTTCCAGTTACTTGTGGGTCAAGTTGTCTCAAATGGATGCTACACTCGAATCGCTCAATGATTACAAAACGTCACAACAAAACACCTTTTGAGCTTATCCACAACCAAAATCGAATCTCAAACACTTTCATGTATTTGGATCCCTTTGCTATCCGAATAATGATCGTGATGACTTTGTAAGCTCAAAGCCAAAGTCGACATTGAGTCTTTATTGGATATTGTGATAATTCTAAAGGTTACCGGATCCGAATCGTCGTACAAAGCAAAGTTATGGAAACGATTCATGCAAATTTCGATGAGCTTATAGATATGGCTTACGAGCATAACGACTTGGAACCCGTCACAACCGTTTAAACTTCCTCTAACCCCATCATCACCGAACCAAGCCCTCAACTTACTCGTCAACAAATGGAACGACTATTTGGTCCTCATTCGATGACGATATTGATGAACGTGCTCGTGTGTATCCAATGTTTCCACCGCTCAACCCGATCATATTCCAATACCGATACACTGCTACAACAACCTCTGTTGAAGAAGCACCACCGATTGACTCTACTACAACAGTTGAACAAACTGCTTCCAACGGTGAACCGGTGATGATGTTCGACCAATGAAGTACCTCCACCGCAGATTTTGATCCAAATGCGTTCTTTAACCCGTTTGCTAATGAAACTGCCGCAACCGATGTTGCGTAATCATCAACAAGCCATTTGAATCCTCCCAACTGCATAATGTATATCAACATCAACCTTCCACTCATCGTTGGACAAAAGACCATCCTCTTGAGAATATTATTGGCAACCCGAATCATCCAATCGAACGAGACAACGTCTTTCACAGACGGTGAACACCGCATTTATGCACTCACCGTCCGCCAATCGGAACCTAAAAACATTAAAGACGCAATGACCAAAGACAACTGGATTGAATCTATGCTTTTTGTAACGAGACAACGTCTTGAAGTATGGGAATTGGTTGAAAGACCAATAGGGATCTTCATCATTGGACTTAAATGGATTTGGAAAAACAAATTAGATGCTAAAGGGAATGTTATCAGAAATAAGTCACGTCTGGTGGCTAAGGGTTATCGACAGGAAGAGGCTATTGACTTTGAAGAATCTTTTGCTCGGTTCTCGCCTTGAGGTCGTTCGGATATTTCGCATTCGCTACCGCATCTTAACATCACGGTCTTTTAAAAGGACGTCAAAACCGCTCGAATGGTAAACCGAAGAAACGGTCTATGTCACCAACCGAAGGATTCGTTGATCCACGTTCCCGAACGATGTTTACAAACCGAACAAAGCTCTCTACGGACTCAAACAGCTCCTCGGGCGTGGTACGATAAGTTATCATCTTTCCTAATTGCCAATAATTTCACCAAAGGTTCGGTCGACCATACACTCTTCATACAATATCACGGGGCACATATTTTAATCGTTCAAATTTATGTGGATGACATCATTTTTGGGTCTACACATTTAAAATACTCAAATGCTTTTGCAAAATTAATGACAAAACATTTTGAAATGTCAATGATGGGTGAACTTACATTCTTTCTCCGATTGCAAGTTTATCAATCACCCCGTGGTATTTTCTTGAGTCAGTCCAAATATGCCCATGAACTTTTAAACAAATTTGGAATGCAAACCTGT
Source organism: Chrysanthemum lavandulifolium (assembly GCA_022545495.1). Classification (NCBI taxonomy): domain Eukaryota; kingdom Viridiplantae; phylum Streptophyta; class Magnoliopsida; order Asterales; family Asteraceae; genus Chrysanthemum; species Chrysanthemum lavandulifolium. Next base: position 107,879,234 of record CM040242.1, on the reverse strand, counting down.
GACACCTATGCCACACCAATGACACATACCAAGAAGCTAGATGCTGATTTACATGGGAAATTGGTGGACCCTACAAAATCAAGTATTATTGGGTCTCTCATGTATCTAACGAAGCGCACTGATATTGTCTTTGTCAGATATCTTTGCTCCGTTATCGATCGAGACCAATGAAAACCACCTCTCGAGGCTAAAAGAATCTCTCGATACATCAAGGGAACCATTAACTTGGGGATCCGTATCCGAAGGATTCGGTTTTGAACTAATAGCTTTTCAGACGCTCATCACGCAGTCGCTTAGACTCTCGGAAAAGTACTTCAGAGCACTACAATTTCTTGGTGACAAACGGTGTCATGGCAATCGAAGAAGCGAGGATTGTACATCGTCCTCAACCGGCGTAATATATAGCCATGTCGGCTTTGTGCTCAAGTAATTTGGATGAGAACATAACTCAAAGACTATGGTTACGTATTTGATAGAATCACGATGTATCTGCGACAATCGAGTGCTATTGCGATCTCGCTCAACTCGGTTCAACATTCAAATCAAAGCACATCGATCTCGATATCACTTCATCAAGGACCACGAGAGCAGGTGCAGTTGAATTATACTTTGTGGGTGCGAATACCAATTGGCGATCTCCTCACCAAAGCCTTAGCTCCCGCTAGGTTTAATGAGTTGGTACACCGGATTGGTATGCGGTGTTTGACTCAAGAGGAACTGGATGAACTCTTAAAACATTCTTAAAAACCAGTCAAACACCAAAACATCTTTTGTAAATATCTTTGAAAAACAAAATACAAAATTATAAAATCTGATAAAACAACAAAAATATTCTCCTATCTATATTTCTTTAACATGGCAAGTACAAATCTTCCTTCAACACTCAAATCTTTCAAAATCAGTATTTTTCCAATCAAGTGTTGAGGGGGAGAAAGTAAATATTTTTCAGTTTCATAAAACCTTGTACTTGCATGTTACTTTATCCCGGTTGTTTCTTTAATAATGGTGGTCACATTTCTGGCTTACTGACACTCCTCAGACTAAAATTTATAAAACTTCATTATTTCTTAAGTCGAGGGGAGTGTCGTCAAAATTTCTTTCCAAATATCCTTCATTTGGTAACCAAAATGGAAGTTATGGGCATTGGATGAAAATGGTTAAGGTAGAGGGGCTAAAACTGTCAAAAACTCAAAGTAATTTTAATAAAACTTCCACCAAACTCATTAAATTCACTACATTTAATATCTCACCAAACTCATCCTACGCGTAAAAATCATTCATCAAATCCGTTTACTTGATCATGAATTTGTAAGTGTTTTTGTGTTCCTAACATGATTACAAACATGGGTTTTAAATCGTTTCAAAAACCAACGGTTAGATTTTCATATATGTGTGATTTTGTGTTCTACGCATAAGCGTATGAACACATAATCAATGGTGTGTGTTTATGGTTAAAATGGTTGTGTCAAAACGCTTAGTTAATCACTTTGAAACCATTTCCATCATCAAAACTCACCCAGAAACACGAATTGATTGATATTGAAAAATTAGGGTTTATGCGTGAATTGGGTGTTTTCTTGTGAGAGTGTTTCTGGTTAATTAGTTGCTTATAAGATGTTGTTTATATGATGAATTGATGATATCCATTCTTAGAACTTGCCTAGTAACATCTAATGTGAAAGAATTGAATTCTAGGGTTTTAGTTCATACGAATTGGGTATTTTTGATTCACGTTGAGTTTGATGTTAAAACTTGGATAAAACAACTTAATAGGCATCCTAGACTTCCCAGAATCATTTTGGTGCATTTCCTATGGCTAATTATCTTAGGCGTAATTCTTGAAACTTAGGGCTTAGGTTTTACGCATAAGTGTTTTACGCGTAACTACTTGAATGAAAAATTCATGATATGATATGAAAATAATTGAATGTATGTGTTAATATTAGTGCTATGATGTATTTATTTCAGGTTTTCTACGCTTAACATTCAGAATCAAGGTTACTTGCAATCTACGCATAAGGATCATCTTACGCGTAGAATGTTATGCGTAAGAGAAATCTTACGCGTAAGGTTCTACATAAGGGACTACGCGTATTGTTAGGTCACTAGTTTTACAAACACAAGTAATAAAGAAAGAGATAAAGGCGATTGAACAAGATCCAAACACACACACACGATATTATGCACGGTTTAGGCGTAGATGTGATGAGAGGAAATAACTTGAACAACCAACCCTCAAATGAGTCACGTCTGGTGGCTAAGGGTTATCGACAGGAAGAGGCTATTGACTTTGAAGAATCTTTTGCTCCGGTTGCTCGTCTTGAGGCTGTTCGGATATTTCTGGCGTTCGCGCCTCATCTTAACATCACGGTCTTTTAAAAGGACGTCAAAACTGCTTTTCTGAATGGTAAACTGAAAGAAACGGTCTATGTCAGCCAACCAGAAGGATTCGTTGATCCACAGTTCCCGAACCATGTTTACAAACTGAACAAAGCTCTCACGGACTCAAACAGCTCCTCGGGCGTGGTACGATAAGTTATCATCTTTCCTAATTGCCAATAATTTCACCAAAGGTTCGATCGACCATACACTCTTCATACAATATCACGGGCACATATTTTAATCGTTCAAATTTATGGATGACATCATTTTTGGGTCTACACATTTAAAATACTCAAATGCTTTTGCAAAATTAATGACAAAACATTTTGAAATGTCAATGATGGGTGAACTTACATTCTTTCTCCGATTGCAAGTTCATCAATCACCCCGTGGTATTTTCTTGAGTCAGTCCAAATATGCCCATGAACTTTTAAACAAATTTGGAATGCAAACCTGTGACACCTATGCCACACCAATGACACATACCAAGAAGCTAGATGCTGATTTACATGGAAAATTGGTGGACCCCACAAATCATCAAGTATTATTGGGTCTCTCATGTATCTAACAAACAAGCGGACTGATATTGTCTTTCTTTGATATCTTTGCTCCGTTATCGATCGAGACCAATCGAAACCACCTCTCCGAGGCTAAAAGAATCCTCGATACATCAAGGGAACCATTAACTTGGGGATCCGGTATCCGAAGGATTACGGTTTTGAACTAATAGCTTTTTCGAAGCTCATCACGCAGTCGCTTAGACTCTCGGAAAAGTACTTGAGAGCACTACAATTTCTTGGTGACAAACCGGTGTCATGGCAATCGAAGAAGCGGGATTGTACATCGTTGTCCTCAACCGGCGTAATATATAGCCATGTCGGCGTCTTGTGCTCAAGTAATTTGGATGAGAACACAACTCAAAGACTATGGTTATGTATTTGATAGAATCTCGATGTATTGCGACAATCGGAGTGCTATTGCGATCTCGCTCAACTCGGTTCAACATTCAAATCAAAGCACATCGATCTTGATATCACTTCATCAAGGACCACGAGAGCAGTGCAGTTGAATTATACTTTGTGGGTGCAGAATACCAATTATGCGATCTCCTCACCAAAGCCTTAGCTCCTGCTAGGTTTAATGAGTTGGTACACCGGACTGGTATGCGGTGTTTGACTCAAGAGGAACTGGATGAACTTTTAAAACATTCTTAAAAACCAGTCAAACACCAAAACATCTTTTGTAAATATCTTTCAAAAACAAAATACAAAATTATAAAATCTGATAAAACAACAAAAATATTCTCCTATCTATATTTCTTTAACATGGCAAGTACAAATCTTCCTTCAACACTCAAATCTTTCAAAATTCAGTATTTTTCCAATCAAGTGTTGAGGGGGAGAAAGTAAATATTTTTCAGTTTCATAAAACCTTGTACTTGCATGTTACTTTATCCCGGTTGTTTCTTTAATAATGGTGGTCACATTTAAACTTCTCGACACTCCTCGGACTAAAATTTATAAAACTTCATTATTTCTTAAGTCGAGAGGAGTGTGTCAAAATTTCTTTCCAAATATCCTTCATTTGGTAACCAAATGGAAGTTATGGGCATTGGATGAAAATGGTTAAGGTAGAGGGCTAAACTCACAAAACTCAAAGTAATTTTAATAAAACTTCCACCAAACTCATTAAATTCACTACATTTAATATCTCACCAAACTCATCCTACGCGTAAAATCATTCATCAAATCCGTTTACTTGATCATGAATTTGTAAGTGTTTTTGTGTTCCTAACATGATTACAAACATGGGTTTTAAATCGTTTCAAAAACCAACGGTTAGATTTTCATATATGTGTGATTTTGTGTTCTACGCATAAGCGTATGAACACATAATCAATGGTGTGTGTTTATGGTTAAAATGGTTGTGTCAAAACGCTTAGTTAATCACTTTGAAACCATTTCCATCATCAAAACTCACCCAGAAACACGAATTGATTGATATTGAAAAATTAGGGTTTATGCGTGAATTGGGTGTTTTCTTGTGAGAGTGTTTCTGGTTAATTAGTTGCTTATAAGATGTTGTTTATATGATGAATTGATGATATCCATTCTTAGAACTTGCCTAGTAACATCTAATGTGAAAGAATTGAATTCTAGGGTTTTAGTTCATACAATTGGGTATTTTTGATTCACGTTGAGTTTGATGTTAAAACTTGGATAAAACAACTTAATAGGCATCCTAGACTTCCCAGAATCATTTTGGTGCATTTCCTATGGCTAATTATCTTAGGCGTAATTCTTGAAACTTAGGGTTTAGGTTTTACGCATAAGTGTTTTACGCGTAACTACTTGAATGAAAAATTCATGATATGATATGAAAATAATTGAATGTATGTGTTAATATTAGTGCTATGATGTATTTATTTCAGGTTTTCTATGCTTAACATTCAGAATCAAGGTTACTTGCAATCTACGCATAAGGATCATCTTACGCGTATAATGTTATGCGTAAGAGAAATCTTACGCGTAAGGTTCTACATAAGGGACTACGCGTATTGTTAGGTCACTAGTTTTACAAACACAAGTAATAAAGAAAGAGATAAAAGCGATTGAACAAGATCCAAACACACACACATGATATTATGCACGGTTTAGGCGTAGATGTGATGAGAGGAAATAACTTGAACAACCAACCCTCAAATGAGGGTTTACAAGAGTATTTATAGGAGGGAAGCTAGGGCAACACTCCTAGTTCCCTTCCTTTCTTAAATGGGCTTGGGCCTAAGCTCATGGGCCTTCTACATAAGCTTAAGGCTAATAACAAACATAAAGGCCATAATAAAGCTAACTATTACATATTAATTACTAACACTTGATTATGGTTTAGGAGTGATTCCAACAATCTCCCCCTCAAGTGTTGGTGATGAACGGTGAAGGCGTTGATGTAATAGTAGCTCGACGTCTTCGACATTCTTCTTCTTGTGAGAAGAATTGCCTTGATTCGAACAATCTCCCAGGTAGAGAGATAGTTGTCTTTGAACGTTATGCTTTGACGTCATCTTTAACTTTGTTCTTTGATCATTGCTCTTTGTGATGATAGTGATAGTATGTTGTTATGCGCATCGATGCGCCTCAGTGCCTTGCTTTGCTCCGGTGTCTCCACGTCATTCTTCAACATGCTCACACGCTCTTTGACGTTGGAATACAATCTTGATGAAGTTCTTTAAGTTTTAACTTTGTAGATTCTTTGGTTTGACGAAGAATTATTCGATTGTTGTGTTGCTTTTGGATAGAACTTCCATTAGTGATGATGTTGGCGTGAGCATGAGAAGAATTAGCCCGATCATCCCGCTCCCGAGCTTCCATAAGAAGAAAACATTTCAAACGGTTAGTAATAAGCGGTTCCGCACTTACAAGTTTGAACTTCGAGAGTGTTAACAACATAGTGTGAAAACACAACTCTAATTCCTACAAAGGCCGTTCGAACTGGAGTCCCACAAGTGAGATAACGCGATGTACCGAAGTACATCTGATTCTCAGATGAGTCGAGGTATACCGTAGCATCACCTCACGATGTAGACCGTTTGAGACACACTCCGCGTAATCCACGGGAGTTACCGAAGTGACGCCTTTGTGGTGTTTGATGTTGACCCGGCAGAGTTTCCATTCAATCACCGAGGATCACATATGTGAACCTCTCATAAATGTTCTCGACAGTTGCTAAGATCTCGTGACGGACTCGATATGAACCATCGATAATCTTATTTGGTGATCGTCAAGTGATAAAATGTCAAGTGTTCCTAAGAGATCTTTTGATGAATCTCGTGGCTCTAGACTCAATAGTGCGTTTTGGTTTTCTGAGCGGAGACTAGGGAGAGGGTCTCCTTCTTCAATACCAATGATCACTAAGAGAAAGCCAATAGTTTACGTAGGGTTCCCCGTGAGAATGAAACAAGCTTCTATTGAGAGAAACTTGAGTGGTTAAGAAGGTTTAGTGCATGCGCCATCGGGTCCATGACGACTTTTAATCTTCAATACCGGTGTCACTAAGTGACAACCAAGAGTATATGAATTGAACCCGTGTACGCCCTAAGTTGAATAACTGAGGGTTATTTCTTTTCACCCTTGTCTTTGCATTTCTTTTGATTCTTCAACTCCTTCTTTCTCCGATTCTCATTTTCTCCTTTTACAATCATACCTAAGGAATTCTAAGTACTAACTATTTGTGATGTCCTTGGGTAGATCCCTCCGGCTCTGGCGGATCATAGGACAGTTATTCCTAACCTTAGTCACCTTATAACTCCATGACTAACCTATGTTGCCATTAAAACCACTGTTTGTGAAACATCTCTCAAAGGGTTTGTAAATGAAAACATTTTGAACCCTTGTGAGAGATAGGATTTTGCATAAATACTCCCCTCCACATGTGCTTAATAGTTTTAACGGTTAAATGCACAGTGAGGAAAGAGCGCACATTTTGAATTGATCCACTCGAGATAGACAATCCCCGCGAGACACGGTTACGTTGTATAGTTAAAGAGTTACATTGTCGCTTTTAGGTGACAACTAGCTCTAATAACTACCTTGAAGGTGTAGACAATCCTCGAAAGGTTGTCATACCCGTCAGAGTTCATGTCTACCAAGAGTTTCTCGAATGGTACATTCTACTTGGACAAGTCCTTTGCGAGACACGTTTACATTACTAGTGAACTAGTTTGAAATTATTACCCGTCCAGGACAAGTCTTTTCGAGTTACTAACAGTTTAGTACCGTCAATTCGTTGGTTAAGTCTGAAGTACACAGATTCATTTGCATTTTGCACAACATATTTCTTATCACATAATTTTCTCCCCAAAAAATGGCATATAGTAATGTTATTTTGAATGGTTGAGAATAAATATGACCATTTCGAGTGTTGGGAAGAGTGACCATTGTGAACAATTTGTGAACAAAGTTTTAATTCAAATACTCCCCTCAACAAGTGATATAAACGGTTAAGGTTTTGAAAACATATGGGAAGTACTTGTTCTTTTGAGCAAAACCTTGAAAATTGAAAGGTTTGATAGGTTTTACTCAAAATTAAGAAGCTTTCGCTCCTTTTATAAGGATTGTGGCATCAAGCGCACTACGTGGTCCTTTCTTGACAATTACGGGTTGTACATCGTTATGTGTGCACAAGCCATTTACATATATAATCACACATCCAAATTAGTAATGAAAGAACCAATTCAAGGGTACCGTGAAGTGCGTGATGTTCCCAAGAGTGCGCATGCATGCGTTGAAAGCCGGTTATGTTAATCCCGGTCGACCACCAACATAGCTCTAAAATCGCTCGAACCGATCCCTTCGAACAACCTTTCATCAATCATTGTGATGATTCGTCTCACATCCCTCCTTTCCCGAGAATTCCAGCTTAGGAGACCCAATTTTTCGGCGATATCCTTCAACTGCACGCCAATCCGTCCCTAACCGACTTCAAAGTATGATCCCGATTTACGAAGTTCACTACACGCCATTAAGCGTTTCTTTGAAGTTCACTGTAAACAACTCTCAAAGGTTTGCCGATGAGCGATATTGAGATAGCCGATTGATGTCGGGAAGATCAAGCGTTGGAGGAGTGAGGTTGACACGCGTCGATAAGATTCAACGACCACCGGATATCTTCTACACGTTCTTTGATCATGATGCGCCTAATGAAGATGATAAGTGACTTGATAAATTGCGTTGAACTTCATCGAGAATTGTCTCATCGACCGTAGTTTGGCAAGGTACATGTCTTCGATGTCGTTGAGGACAAATTCTCAAAGTCGACTTCGGAGAATGCATAGTCCTGCTCATCTTGTCGTTTGACTATGATATTCTTCAAGAAGGTGTAGTCCCACTTAGACTTGAGATCAACGTGTTTGATGGCCACGATGTCCTTAGAACTATACACTGCGTGTTGAGACTTCGAACCGAGCGACAGTAGTAGATTCTTGACGTTCGTGCCAATGATGAATCCCATACAATGCATCTCGGTCGTATGCTTGCACGTTGTCGAAAACAAATGATTTGCACGTTCCTCGATAGCTATTCGGTTTGAGTAAATAGCCACGGGAATGGAAGAGTCAACGATGTAGCGTATTTTCGCGAACCATCGCTACCGTGTAAGAGAAAATCCGGTCTCTGTTAAAGAAGTATCGGAAGGAATCCGTGGTTCATCTGCTTGGCCAATGGTCGGTAGGGTTTGGTCCAATCGGTGTAGTATGGAGGGTTGTCCCTTTGTGTGAAGTCAATGTTTGCTTCCGGATTGAGCCAATCCATGTTGTTAGACATAGCTCGGCGATGTTCTCAAGATGATATTCGACCTCGAGGGCGCTTTCGTAGTGTCTTTTAGAAGTTGAAACGCTTCATTCTTGATTCGCTTCAACTCATTTCGTCATTTTCTTCACATGGAACTTTTCTTGCAAAAGTTTTGCGTGCTCAATGTAGAACCGTCACCAAATTCGACCTTCTTTGGTAGGGAGTTTGATTGACAAGTGTGGAGAACCATTCAAATTCTTCGGTTTTATCGTCATTTAGCCATGATACGACTTCAGTGAGTCGTCTTCTTTTTCTTTTGGAAGGCCTTGATGATGATTCCGGTTTCGCACTTGTTTGGGTGAGGTGGGTTGTTGTAGGGCTCAGGACCTCTTCATCGTCACCACCCGTATACTCAAAGTAATCACTGCTTTTTGAGTCGGGGTGGTAACTCGGAATCGTCCCGAGGTTTTCGGTTGAAGAACGAGGAGGGACCTTTGTTGAGAGGAGTTCTTTGTTGAGCGAGGAGTTCGTTGAGAGAGGGTTGCATAGAAGATGATTCACCGACTTCTTGTGACGTTTAGCTTTATCATGTTTATCCCGATCCTTGTCTTCATCGCTCTAGGACATTTAGACTTTTCTTCTTCGAATCTACAAGCCTCTTTGAGTTGGAAGTCCAACAATGCTTGAAACAGCTTTCCTTCCTCGATGTAAATGTTCCAGATCGTTGAGACATTTGTGTGACAAGCTTGGCCACCAATTCATTATCCGAGAAAACTACAGGATCGGATGGATTGATTGTGACGGTTAAAGGTGTTGATCTTATAGTTTGCTTGGCTATCGCATAAGATTCGAGATATAGTTGTCAGCAAATGACTCCTTAGTGACTTTAGGAACGATATTCGAAGGTAGTTGTTAGTGTAACCTTCGATCATTTCATTCGGTTCCTCTTGACGATGACTTTTCATGAATTCTCGAATAAACTTCCTTTCTTCTTTCATCTTTTCATGCTCGTCATACAGATGTTGTATGTGATCAAAGATAGAAATTCAACTTCTTTTGGAGAATGTCTTTCTTTCGACTTATTGGACAACTTTCACAATTCTTTCATGAGCATGAGAAATCCAAGATCGAGGTGGTTTTTCACCGATTTGGATGATGATCCGTTGATTTCTTGGATGGGTGTTGTGATGAGTGAGAAGAAGAATCGATGATGATGATATGTGAGGAGACTCGGGTCCTTTGATGGTTCATAAGTTTCCTTACGTATGCGTGTCGGACTATCCGGAAGAAACATGTCATAATCAACATCTTTATCTTTCTCGCTTCTTGTCGGTTTATGGATTCTCAAAGTCATACACTATAGTATCTTCCACAGCGATTGTTGTTGCATAAGAGTGGTGGTACCATCTCCCTTATCGGGTCGATTAACCGCATCGAGTTGGTTCGGTGGGCAAAGACCACTTGATCCTCCGGACCACCCATTTGATCTTTTGCAAACACTTCACCTTGTGTTGATGTCTAAGTCGTTTGACTTTCTTCTTGTACTCAATTTCGGTGGCTCATCAACATTTTCACTTTCGAGCTTTCATCAAATGTCTCAAGCACAGAGTCTTCCTTTACTTTTGTCGACTTGAGGACTTGGAGGTTTTGGAATGTCCGAGACATCTTGTGCGCTTGAATAATGAATCTCCTCGTCGATTACTGCTCCTTCATAACTTTCGTCCAAAAGCTTTCTTGGAGGTTCGGTGTAGAGGATGGAATAGAGTAGCTTTCGAGATGGAACTTTCTTCTTAGGAGTAGGTTTCTTTGGAATAGGTTTCCTCTTTGAACATTCCTCCGACTATCTCAGACTTGTGGCACTTCCAACATCGCCTCTTCGGTCCTTCGAGTAGGTGCCCGAAGCCTTTTCATCCGTCACACCCCAAATTACTGCTTTTGCGTGAATGGAATTCTCGGGATTGATTGTCATAGCATCACAATCACAGTTATATTGAACGACCTAAAGTGTCGTTTAAAACACATCGTTGGATATTTAATAAAAGCGTTCGAGTTACAACATAGGTCCCAAAGTTTATAAAGTTTGCGGAAATATAAATATATTACAAGTCCAAACGATGGTTTTGAAAGAAAGTGCCATAATGTACAATGATGTAAGTCGACGCTGACTCAAAAGGGGTTCCTTAACCATGCCATGATGAGTATGCCTTAGTTACCGAAAATACATTGCTAAAACGGTCAACAATAATGTTGGTGAGAAATCATAGGTTTGGTAAATGTTTTATACGACTACAAGTATAGATCGTATGACAATCATGTCACATAAAAGTGTTATTGTGTATGACAATCATGTCACATAAAATGTTACAATTGCTTAAGCGCATGATACCAAGTCTCGATCGATGTTCGCCCAACAGAGTGTCTTGCCAAACAACTCTAATAATGTTTATGAATGAAATGCATCCGTATGACTAGTTGGGATTCACCAACCCGGATGGAGGCGTCACCTCGATAGATCTATCCACTCACACACGCTTCTAGGAAATTAACGGCTCATGCATATGAAGTGGGGACATTTAATCGCAACGTGGTAACTTAAGCAATGTAAATGAATTTAACATACTTGGTATCGTAATAAAAATGTTGTGCAATGTATTCTCCCCGTAGGTTTGACATAAGTAAAACTTGAATAAATCGGGCTATGAAAACTCACTTGATAAATTGGTATGATGACAATAGTGAGTACACTGAGGTATAGCGTGATACTTTAATCTGGACCTATTACGAATGATATGATATGTAATGAGTTATGATGTAATGATATGCATGCATTTCGTATGTTATTTATACCATTTGCGAGTTTTGAAAATAATACTTATCGTCGAAAAATACTCTTTTGACGTCTTGACCATTCTTAAATCACTTTACAAGTATTTACGTCACAATGTCATCCTACAATGGTTTATTAATGATTTATTGCGAAATTTTAACTTTTCGTCGCAAAATAATGTCGTCGGAAATTTCTTGAAAGTGACAAAAATGGCTTCGAAAAACTAGTCGTAAAATGGTGTACGTCGATCGTTAGGAAACGAACTCGACGGTTTTGGAAAGCTTGTATCAAAATCTAGAAGTTTTAGTACATGAGTTTTTGTCATAGAGGTCTCGAACATAAAGATAATGGAGGTTAAAGATGGTGATTTTGTCTAAATGTGGTTTAAAAATGAGTTTCGGCAAAGTTTAAGCATTCGTAAATAATTTATTACAACTCCGCTATACAAACGGTTGGTCGTTTTAGAAAATATTCTTGGTGATCTCGATTTTATTAGAAGACATTTCGTTCCAAAAAGTTCCACATCCATGTTAAAACAGCCTTCAACATGGTCGTTTTAGTTACCGTAACACTTGTCTCGTAAAAATAATATAGTTTTTCCGAAAATAATAGTTACGGCAAGTTTATGAAAACGTGTATATCTTAGTCGTTTCAAACCGTTTTCACGTATTATACGTCCTTAGCTTCGTATCAAAGTATACTAATATATTTTTGATAAGTCGAAATAATTTGTAAAGCTTAGGACTCGTTTTTGACTCGAATAAAACAATAATAGGTTCTTTGAAATTTTCGAAAATATATATATCGTCGTCAAACTTGAAAATTCATAACTTCTTCGTTATAACTCCGCTTTAATCCGTTCAAGCGCCACGGATTCGTTTTAAAGTATATTTTCTAAATATCAAGGCCAAAAATTCGTGCCTACTGTCGGATTTTCCAGAAAAACAAAATAAGAACAGACCACTTTTAATACTTGTCGAAAATAGTTTTTCTCGTACCAAACCTATTCCAATCCCTTCAAATCAACTCCAAAGCTATTCTAATCCTACCATACACCTTCTTAGGGTGTCATGGGTTCCTAAACATCATCAAGACCAATATATAACAAGGGGATAATTATAGGATGACCTTTATATATATATAACTCTAAAATCAATGGAAAAATGGTATAAATACACACAAGTCATGCATGTTTTGCTCAAAAATGATGAAATACATATGAAATGAAAGTGAAAGATGTAAATGAAAATGAAATGCTTACAAGCTACTTGATGAGGTTTAATGGACAAAAGGTTTTCCTAATCACTTGAGGTTTATATTACAAAACCTTGCAACAAATGATACTAGTGTGTAATAAAATCTTTGTCTTGAAAAATAAAATGGTCTCTTCTTGGTCCTTGGCTGCCGAAGTGGAAAAGAAAAAGAGAAAGAGAATGGTTTTGATCTTACACTATATGTTTTTGTGTTGTATGTGTTAGTATTAGAAGTATAATATATTAAAGGTGAAAGATATTTTGTAAAGTTTTGAGTGAGTCACTCATGTTGTCGACCAACATAATAAAATGAAAGAATTTGGTATTTTAAAGACTTAAGTATTTATGTATAGAAATAAGGGTGTAGTTGTTTAAAGATAATTGAGTAACTTGTATACATATTTGAGTATTTAGGGTAGCGTTAGATAAAAATAAATTTTCACGGGCCAAGATAAAATATATTTAGGTCATAAAATTATAAAATACATTCCTTGCAAAATTTGAGTGATATAATAATAATCGTGTCGAATTTAAGAAAAACGTCGTAATTATATAAATACAACAATTTGGTTACAAAATAAATTTAAAACATTGGGTAAACTCATAATATTATTTTTATAACTTAATATGAGTATAAAAATATATCGGGATAATTCTTGGAATTAATGGATCAATTGTCAAAATAATTAATTACGCGATAACGTTTATTTAATATAAAAATTATACGTTTAATGTAAAATGAAAAACCATGCATGAACTAATATGATGATAATGAAATGTAGACTAAACTTAGTCTATATGAAATGACCTCGATGATATGATCATGAATTCACAGCTAAACCATTACGGTTACGTGAATTTGATGCTCAGAAACCTAGTTCACGATAAATGATAAATAATGAAGCATGAATAATGTTTTGAGAATGACACGAAAATACGAATTGTCACATTCGCCCAATTAAAAAGGAATTCATCCACGAATTCGGTTCGTGTTAGTTTATCGAATTTTGAGTTTGTGATGAATAACGAGGAGAGAAAACATGAGGAAGTGTCGTTATGGTTATCGATGATTGAGAGCATACAAAACATCATAGTAGAGAAAATATTGGATGAATCTCCATGAGTAACACTTTGACTTTGGAATATGTGAAAATTTTGCTTGCACTAAGATTTATAATAATCGCTCCCAACATAACATGATCCCTCCAGAATTAGACATAGTTAGCTAGGCTATGTATAATTAAGGAACGATGATGTGACGTTCGGTTTAGTTGTTATAACTCTCGATGTTTACAACGATTTAATCTGTGTCGTTAAATTGATAGTTAAAGTAAAAAGGAATTAAAATTCTCGTAAGTAATAACAAATCGGAAAGAAAATAAAGTACGATAGATGAGAATATTTTACAACGAGTGGTTTATCAAAAGTAGTACATCTTTAAGTTATTAAGTTTCGGATACGATGAAAGACATAAACTTAGTACGACATAGTGCATAGGAAAAAAAATAAGACTGTTAGTTTCCGAACTTCTTCAGTCCTCCGCGTTGTTGAAATCCTTTTGAGCTTCTCCTCCTTCTAACATGTATGCTTTCTCAAGAGCACCTTCAACTTGTTGATCTTGGTTTTGGGGACATTGGCTCCGATAGTGTCCTTGCTCCCCACATTCGAAACACGTGACTATGGCTTTACCTTTACAATCCCTGGCTAGATGTCCCGGTTTTTGGCATTTGTGGCACTTGGCAGGGCAAGGACCCGAGTGATGGAAATTACATTGATTACATAGTGGATGTGTTCCAGCATAACCTCTACCTTCTCTAGGTGCAGCAACATAAACCATAGCAGCTTCTTGCCTTCTATTCTGTTGTTGATGATGGTTAGCGTTACGGTTTTGGTGGTTGTTATTATAACCTCCTTGGTCATTTTCCCATTTTCTTTTGTTGTTGTTGATTTGGTTATCGTCGTTGTTGTTGTTGTTTTGGTTATTGTGGTAGTTGGTGCGGTTGTTGGTATTGTTGTTACGGTTGGTGTTGGTGATGGTGTCCCTCTTTACTACTTGTGCCATGAGCTTTTGAGACACTCGAATAGATTCCTCAATCGTTATGGGTCAAAAGAAGTCACATCACCTTGGATAATCTCGGAAGTCCTTCAATGAAAGCCTCCAAGAGCTTCTCATTATCCGAAACCATAGATGGGCATAACACGGCCAATTCTTGAAACCTTCGAATGTAAGTATCAATGTCATACCCAATAGTTACCAACTCATAGAATTCGGTCTCCAACTTCTTCACCTCCGTACGCGGACAAAACTTCTTTGTTACCAAACCTTTGAATTGCTCCCAAGTGAGCTTGAAAGCATTCTCCATTCCCATCGGTTGAGCATATGAGTTCCACCATGACAACGCTCCATCAAGTAATGTACTTGTAGCAAACTTGACCTTGCTATCATCCGGCAATTACATAGCAAAACACGGACTCAATTTCTCGAACCATCTAACCATGGCGGTGGCTCCCGGTACCTCTAAACTTAGTGGGATCTCCACTTTGAAATCCTTATACTAACAGATTTTAACTCCGGACCCTCCTGCATTTCCTGAAGAAGAAGAAGCCTAGCGGCTTCAAAGAAGACCAGCATGCCTCAAGAAGAAGCAGCAGCCCACCGCTTCCTTTCAATCCTTAGAGCATCACTATGCTATCCCTTACCAACTTTTGAATAGCCGCTTGAGTCATTTCGGTGTAGCTTTCTTGATGCCATATCTTCTTCAAAACAAGAGGAAATGTGAGACGTAGTAAAATCCCATGTTAAAATATGCGCCTAAAGAGAGGTGATATGAGATAATAGATTTGAGGTTATCTTTAAAAAAATGAATGATGGATTCCACAAAGATGGGTTATGAAATGTCGTAATTGTTTCAAATGTACGATGGTTTAGTGGCTTAATGTGTGAATAAAGTGTAACTCGACATGTTAGTGGTGAAACAATGGAGTGAGAGTGACTTCGCCCTACTTAAAGGTTCATCTCGGCATTCGACGTTATCGGTGATGAATCAGCTGATATAAAAATTGTGATAGGGAATGACAAAGAATTCTCCACATTAGAGTATGAGGAAAGGATAATGAAATGGGTATTTAAGGGCATCCATGTGACAATCGATGCGAAATGAAAGTAAATAACTCGAAAAATGTAGGCATAAACCGCATGTAAAGTGAACATGCACTTATGATGAAATGATGAGATGCTATGATAATGTAGTTATAGTCTAGGGTCAATGATGCAACCTAGTTCTCTATAATCAAGCTCGATGCCAATCATCACACCCCAAATTACTGCTTTTGCAATGAATGGAATTTCGGGATTGATCGTCATAGCATCACAATCCGATTATATTGAACGACCTAAAGTGTCGTTTAAAAACACATCGTTGGATATTTAATAAAAGCGTTCGAGTTACAACATAGGTCCCAAAGTTTATAAAGTTTGCGGAAATATAAATATATTACAAGTCCAAACGATGGTTTTGAAAGAAAGTGCCATAATGTACAATGATGTAAGTCGATCGTGACTCAAAAGGGGTTCCTTAACCATGCCATGATGAGTATGCCTTAGTTACACGAAAATACATTGCTAAAACGGTCAACAATAATGTTGGTGAGAAATCATAGGTTTGGTAAATGTTTTATATGACTACGCAAGTATAGATCGTATGACAATCATGTCACATAAAAAAGTGTATGACAATCATGTCACATAAAATGTTACAATTGCTTAAGCGCATGATACCGAAGCTTCGATCGATGTTCGCCCCAACAGAGTGTCTTGCCAAACAACTCTAATAATGTTTATGAATGAAATGCATCCGTATGACTAGTTGGGATTCACCAACCCGGATGGAGGCGTCACCTCGATAGATCTATCCACTCACACACGCTTCTAGGAAATTAACGGCTCATGCATATGAAGTGGGGACATTTAATCGGCAACGTGGTAACTTAAGCAATGTAAATGAATTTAACATACTTGGTATCGTAATAAAATGTTGTGCAATGTATTCTCCCCGTAGGTTTGAAATAAGTAAAACTTGAATAAATCGGGCTATGAAAACTCACTTGATAAATTGGTATGATGACAATAGTGAGTACACTGAGGTATAGCGTGATACTTTAATCTGGACCTATTACGAATGATATGATATGTAATGAGTTATGATGTAATGATATGCATGCATTTCGTATGTTATTTATACCATTTGCGAGTTTTGAAAATAATACTTATCGTCGAAAAATACTCTTTTGACGCCTTGACCATTCTTAAATCACTTTACAAGTATTTACGTCACAATGTCATCCTACAATGGTTTATTAATGATTTATTGCGAAATTTTAACTTTTCGTCGCAAAATAATGTCGTCGGAAATTTCTTGAAAGTGACAAAAATGGCTTCGAAAAACTAGTCGTAAAATGGTGTACGTCGATCGTTAGGAAACGAACTCGACGGTTTTGGAAAGCTTGTATCAAAATCTAGAAGTTTTAGTACATGAGTTTTTGTCATAGAGGTCTCGAACATAAAGATAATGGAGGTTAAAGATGGTGATTTTGTCTAAATGTGGTTTAAAAATGAGTTTCGGCAAAGTTTAAGCATTCGTAAATAATTTATTACAACTCCGCTATACAAACGGTTGGTCGTTTTAGAAAATATGCTTGGTGATCTCGATTTTATTAGAAGACATTTCGTTCCAAAAGTTCCACATCCATGTTAAAACAGACCTTCAACATGGTCGTTTTAGTTACCGTAACACTTGTCTCGTAAAAATAATATAGTTTTTCGAAAATAATAGTTACGGCAAGTTTATGAAAACGTGTATATCTTAGTCGTTTCAAATCCGCTTTCACGTATAATACGTCCTTAGCTTCGTATCAAAGTATACTAATATATTTTTGATAAGTCGAAATAATTTGTAAAACTTAGGACTCGTTTTGACTCGAATAAAACAATAATAGGTTCTTGAAATTTCGAGAAAAATATATATATCGTCGTCAAACTTGAAAATTCATAACTTCTTCGTTATAACTCCGCTTTAATCCGCTCAAGCGCCACGGATTCGTTTTAAAGTATATTTTCTAAATATCAAGGCCAAAAATTCGTGCCTACTGTCGGATTTTCCAGAAAAACAAAATAAGAACAGACCACTTTTAATACTTGTCGAAAATGGTTTTCTCGTACCAAACCTATTCCAATCCCTTCAAATCAACTCCAAAGCTATTCTAATCCTACCATACACCTTCTTAGGGTGTCATGGGTTCCTAAACATCATCAAGACCAATATATAACAAGGGATAATTATAGGATGACCTTATATATATATAACTCTAAAATCAATGGAAAATGGTATAAATACACACAAGTCATGCATGTTTTGCTCAAAATGATGAAATACATATGAAATGAAAGTGAAAGATGTAAATGAAAATGAAATGCTTACAAGCTACTTGATGAGGTTTAATGGACAAAAGGTTTTCCTAATTACTTGAGGTTTATATTACAAAACCTTGCAACAAATGATACTAGTGTGTAATAAAATCTTTGTCTTGAAAAATAAAATGGTCTCTTCTTGGTCCTTGGTGCCAAGTGGAAAAGAAAAGAGAAAGAGAATGGTTTTGATCTTACACTATATGTTTTTGTGTTGTATGTGTTAGTATTAGAAGTATAATATATTAAAGGTGAAAGATATTTTGTAAAGTTTTGAGTGAGTCACTCATGTTGTCGACCAACATAATAAAATGAAAGAATTTGGTATTTTAAAGACTTAAGTATTTATGTATAGAAATAAGGGTGTAGTTGTTTAAAGATAATTGAGTAACTTGTATACATATTTGAGTATTTAGGGTAGCGTTAGATAAAAATAAATTTTCACGGGCCAAGATAAAATATATTTAGGTCATAAAAATTATAAAAATACATTCCTTGCAAAATTTGAGTGATATAATAATAATCGTGTCGAATTTAAGAAAAACGTCGTAATTATATAAATACAACAATTTGGTTACAAAATAAATTTAAAACATTGGGTAAACTCATAATATTATTTTTATAACTTAATATGAGTATAAAAATATATCGGGATAATTCTTGGAATTAATGGATCAATTGTCAAAATAATTAATTACGCGATAACGTTTATTTAATAAAAATTATACGCTTAATGTAAAATGAAAACCATGCATGAACTAATATGATGATAATGAAATGTAGACTAAACTTAGTCTATATGAAATGACCTCGATGATATGATCATGAATTCACAACTAAACCATTACGGTTACGTGAATTTGATGCTCGTAAACCTAGTTCACGATAAATGATAAATAATGAAGCATGAATAATGTATTGAGAATGACCGAAAATACTAATTGTCACATTCGCCCATCAAAAAGGAATTCATCCTCGAATTGGGTTCGTGTTAGTTTATCGAATTTTTGAGTTTGTGATGAATAACGAGGAGAGAAAACATGAGGAAGTGTCGTTATGGTTATCGATGATTGAGAGCATACAAAACATCATAGTAGAGAAAATATTGGATGAATCTCCCATGAGTAACACTTTGACTTTGGAATATGTGAAAATTTTGCTTGCACTAAGATTTATAAATAACTGCTCCCAACATAACATGATCCCTCCAGAATTAGACATAGTTAGCTAGGCTATGTATAATTAAGGAACGATGATGTGACGCTCGGTTTAGTTGTTATAACTCTCGATGTTTACAACGATTTAACCGTGTCGTTAAATTGATAGTTAAAGTAAAAAGGAATTAAAATCCTCGTAAGTGATAACAAATCGGAAAGAAAATAAAGTACGATAGATGAGAATATTTTACAACGAGTGGTTTATCAAAAGTAGTACATCTTAAGTTATTAAGTTTCGGATACGATGAAAGACATAAACTTAGTACGACATAGTGCATAGGGAAAAAAATAAGACCGTTAGTTTCCGAACTTCTTCATCCTCCGTTGTTGAAATCCTTTTGAGCTTCTCCTCCTTCTAACATGTATGCTTTCTCAAGAGCACCTTCAACTTGTTGATCTTGGTTTTGGGGACATTGATTCGATAGTGTCCTTGCTCCCCACATTCAAACACGTGACTATGGCTTTACCTTTACAATCCTTGGCTAGATGTCCCGGTTTTTGGCATTTGTGGCACTTGGCGTGGCAAGGACCCGAGTGATGGAAATTACATTGATTACATAGTGGATGTGTTCCAAAGATAACCTCTACCTTCTCTAGGTGCAGCAACATAAACCATAGCGACTTCTTGCCTTCTATTCGTTGTTGATGATGGTTAGTGTTACGGTTTTGGTGGTTGTTATTATAACCTCCTTGGTCATTTTCCCATTTTCTTTGTTGTTGTTGATTTGGTTATCGTCGTTGTTGTTGTTGTTTTGGTTATTGTGGTAGTTGTTGCGGTTGTTGGTATTGTTGTTACGGTTGGTGTTGGTGATGGTGTCCTCTTTACTACTTGTGCCATGAGCTTTTGAGACACTCGAATAGATTCCTCAATCGTTCATGGGTCAAAAGAAGTCACATCACCTTGGATAATCTCGGAAGTCCTTCAATGAAAGCCTCCAGAGCTTCTCATTATCCGAAACCATAGATGGGCATAACACGGCCAATTCTTGAAACCTTCGAATGTAAGTATCAATGTCATACCCAATAGTTACCAACTCATAGAATTCGGTCTCCAACTTCTTCACCTCCGTACGCGGACAAAACTTCTTTGTTACCAAACCTTTGAATTGCTCCCAAGTGAGCTTGAAAGCATTCTCCATTCCCATCGGTTGAGCATATGAGTTCCACCACGACAACGCTCCATCAAGTAATGTACTTGTAGCAAACTTGACCTTGCTATCATCCGGGCAATTACATAGCAAAAACACGGACTCCAATTTCTCGAACCATCTAACCATGGCAGTGGCTCCTTCGGTACCTCTAAACTTAGTGGGATCTCCACTTTTGAAATCCTTATACGAACAGATTTTAACTCCGGACCCTCCTGCATTTCCTGCAAGAAGAAGAAGAAGCCTAGCGGCTTCAAAGAAGAAACCGGCCTCAAGAAGCAGCAGCCCACCGCTTCCTTTCAATCCTTAGAGCATCAGCTATGCTATCCCTTACCAACTTTTGAATAGCCGCTTGAGTCATTTCGGTGTAGCTTTCTTGTGCCATATCTTCTTCAAAACAAGAGGAAATGTGAGACGTAGTAAAATCCCATGTTAAAATATGCGCCTAAAGAGAGGTGATATGAGATAATAGATTTGAGGTTATCTTTAAAAAAATGAATGATGGATTCCACAAAGATGGGTTATGAAATGTCGTAATTGTTTCAAATGTACGATGGTTTAGTGGCTTAATGTGTGAATAAAGTGTAACTCGACATGTTAGTGGTGAAACAATGGAGTGAGAGTGACTTCGCCCTACTTAAAGGTTCATCTCGGCATTCGACGTTATCGGTGATGAATCAGCTGATATAAAAATTGTGATAGGGAATGACAAAGAATTCTCCACATTAGAGTATGAGGAAAGGATAATGAAATGGGTATTTAAGGGCATCCATGTGACAATCGATGCGAAATGAAAGTAAATAACTCGAAAATGTAGGCATAAACCGCATGTAAAGTGAACATGCACTTATGATGAAATGATGAGATGCTATGATAATGTAGTTATAGTCTAGGGTCAATGATGCAACCTAGTTCTCTATAATCAAGCTCGATGCCAATCATCACACCCCAAATTACTGCTTTTGCAATGAATGGAATTTCGGGATTGATCGTCATAGCATCACAATCACAGTTATATTGAACGACCTAAAGTGTCGCTTTAAAACACATCGTTGGATATTTAATAAAAACGCTCGAGTTACAACATAGGTCCCAAAGTTTATAAAGTTTATGGAAATATAAATATATTACAAGTCCAAACGATGGTTTTGAAAGAAAGTGCCATAATGTACAATGATGTAAGTCGGCCGCGACTCAAAAGGGGTTCCTTAACCATGCCATGATGAGTATGCCTCGTTACCGAAAATACATTGCTAAAACGGTCAACAATAATGTTGGTGAGAAATCATAGGTTTGGTAAATGTTTTATATGACTAAAGTATAGATCGTGTATGACAATCATGTCACATAAAAGTGTTACGTGTATGACAATCATGTCACAAAAAATGTTACAATTGCTTAAGCGCATGATACCGAAGCTTCGACCGATGTTCGCCCAACAGAGTGTCTTGCCAAACAACTCTAATAATGTTTATGAATGAAATGCATCCGTATGACTAGTTGGGATTCACCAACCCGGATGGAGGCGTCACCTTCGATAGATCTATCCACTCACACACGCTTCTAGGAAATTAACGGCTCATGCATATGAAGTGGGGACATTTAATCGGCAACGTGGTAACTTAAGCAATGTAAATGAATTTAACATACTTGGTATCGTAATAAAATGTTGTGCAATGTATTCTCCCCGTAGGTTTGAAATAAGTAAAACTTGAATAAATCGGGCTATGAAAACTCACTTGATAAATTGGTATGATGACAATAGTGAGTACATCGAGGTATAGCGTGATACTTTAATCCGGACCTATTACGAATGATATGATATGTAATGAGTTATGATGTAATGATATGCATGCATTTCGTATGTTATTTATACCATTTGCGAGTTTTGAAAATAATACTTATCGTCGAAAAATACTCTTTGACGCCTTGACCATTCTTAAATCACTTTACAAGTATTTACGTCACAATGTCATCCTACAATGGTTTATTAATGATTTATTGCGAAATTTTAACTTTTCGTCGCAAAATAATGTCGTCGGAAATTTCTTGAAAGTGACAAAAATGGCTTCGAAAAACTAGTCGTAAAATGGTGTACGTCGATCGTTAGGAAACGAACTCGACGGTTTTGGAAAGCTTGTATCAAAATCTAGAAGTTTTAGTACATGAGTTTTTGTCATAGAGGTCTCGAACATAAAGATAATGGAGGTTAAAGATGGTGATTTTGTCTAAATGTGGTTTAAAAATGAGTTTCGCAAAGTTTAAGCATTCAGTAAATAATTTATTACAACTCCGCTATACAAACGGTTGGTCGCTTTAGAAAATATGCTTGGTGATCTCGATTTTATTAGAAGACATCACGTTCCAAAAGTTCCACATCCATGTTAAAAACAGCCTTCAACATGGTCGTTTTAGTTACCGTAACACTTGTCTCGTAAAAATAATATAGTTTTTCTAAAAATAATAGTTACGGCAAGTTTATGAAAACGTGTATATCTTAGTCGTTTCAAATCCGTTTTCACGATAATACGTCCTTAGCTTCGTATCAAAGTATACTAATATATTTTTGATAAGTCAAAATAATTTGTAAAGCTTAGGACTCGTTTTTGACTCGAATAAAACAATAATAGGTTGTGAAATTTCGAAAAATATATATATCGTCAAACTTGAAAAATTCATAACTTCTTCGTTATAACTCCGCTTTAATCCGTTCAAGCTGCCACGGATTCGCTTTTAAAGTATATTTTCTAAATATCAAGGCCAAAAATTCGTGCTCACTGTCGGATTTTCCAGAAAAACAAAATAAGAACAGACCACTTTTAATACTTGTCGAAAATAGTTTTTCTCGTGCCAAACCTATTCCAATCCCTTCAAATCAACTCCAAAGCTATTCTAATCCTACCATACACCTTCTTAGGGTGTCATGGGTTCCTAAACATCATCAAGACCAATATATAACAAGGGATAATTATAGGATGGATTATATATATATAACTCTAAAATCAATGGAAAATGGTATAAATACACACAAGTCATGCATGTTTTGCTCAAAATGATGAAATACATATGAAATGAAAGTGAAAGATGTAAATGAAAATGAAATGCTTACAAGCTACTTGATGAGGTTTAATGGACAAAAGGTTTTCCTAATCACTTGAGGTTTATATTACAAAACCTTGCAACAAATGATACTAGTGTGTAATAAAATCTTTGTCTTGAAAAATAAAATGGTCTCTTCTTGGTCCTTGGTGCCGAATGGAAAAGAAAAGAGAAAGAGAATGGTTTTGATCTTACACTATATGTTTTTGTGTTGTATGTGTTAGTATTAGAAGTATAATATATTAAAGGTGAAAGATATTTTGTAAAGTTTTGAGTGAGTCACTCATGTTGTCGACCAACATAATAAAATGAAAGAATTTGGTATTTTAAAGACTTAAGTATTTATGTATAGAAATAAGGGTGTAGTTGTTTAAAGATAATTGAGTAACTTGTATACATATTTGAGTATTTAGGGTAGTGTTAGATAAAAATAAATTTTCACGGGCCAAGATAAAATATATTTAGGTCATAAAAATTATAAAAATACTGTTAGGAATTGGAAAATTTCTTAGTGAAGAGTCGGTCACCCCAAATGTTATCTAGCTTAAGTTAGCTCATGCAGACTTGTCGTTAGTTATGTTATTTATCGTTTATTAGTTAGTTATTAGTTTAGTTTAGCGAGTGCAACACCGTGGAGGAAGGACGGGTCTTTACCCATCGTATCCCCGATCCACAGCCGATAGGAGGTCGATTTTATGTAACTATAAATACCCCTTCCATCCATGGAAGGGTGGTGCTTCATTAATCTAATACTCTACAATTTGTGTAACTCTCTAGCAAGAACACCCTCTCTCTCTACTTTCTCTCTCTAAAATGGAAAACATGTATTTTGATCTCCCAAGACCACCTGAATCATTCAACACAATAAAAAATAACGATCCTACAATTGGTACCAGAGCCAAGGTTGTTGTGTTTCTTTGATTTGTGTGGTCTTTTTGTACTATGGTTATTATGGTTTATTGATTTTGTTGGCTCGAAATATTGGTTGAAACTGTTTTTTATCATCTTTTGGTTGAATCTTTTATTCTTAACAGCTTTTAAACTAGTTTCTTTTGGTCAATAAACTATTGGTCTTTCATTGAATATCATGTGTGTCAAGTTGTCTAAACAAAGTGTTTGTCTCACCTTTATCGCCTTTGGGTACAAAAATCGCAGTATATTTGTGGTCAAAATATTGGTGACGTTACGATCGTCAATATCTGCTTATGTTAACAAGGTCAAACCGTGGTCAAAATAATTTTCATAGGTCATTTTCGGGTTTGTATGAAGATGGTCGGAAATACTGTTAAAACTCGCCGGAAAAACTAAAACATCTTACTAGCGACTTGTACAAGTTCTAGTTAGCGAGTTGGCTGTTTATGTTGTCCAGGTTCATTGTACCTCATCTTAGCGACTTAAGTAGCGATTTATGCTAGCGACTTAAGGACAAAATTGGCGACTTGTTACTGAACAAGTCGTAGCGACTTAGTGCTAGCGACTAAGTGCTAGCGACTAAGTGCTAGCGACTTAGTGCTAGCGACTTAGTGCTAGCGACTAAGTGCTAGCGACTTAGTGCTAGCGACTAAGTGCTAGCGACTTAGTGCTAGCGACTTAGTGCTAGCGACTTAGTGCTAGCGACTTGTGACTCATAATGGCTAGCGACTTGACTCAAAGACTTTGACCTAGCGACTTAGACAGAAATGAAGAATGAGAAGGTTTAATCACACGACCACAAACCAAATACCATCAAATGACCACGAATTAACACAAAAATACCATATACCAAAACTTCTACTCGACCTCAGTTAACCCAACAACAAATCCGAAACCACCTTAATCCTAATCTAGACACATCTAACCCTTACCATCACTCATATATCTCTCGCATCATCAAAGACTCAAAGACTCAAATGAAATGTTTACAAATGACCTCAGATTACTCTCTTGCGGGTTACCATAATATAAACAGACCTCGAGGGTCATATAAAGCAAAAAGAAATAACACCACTGATCCTAAACACAAATCTATCTCAACACTCTTCAACAAATTTCTAACACACACAATATTAAATTTAAGCAAGATCTCAGGCACGGTTCAAGTTATAATCAACTACTGATTTGAGTCTCTTTGAACCCTATCTTCATTGATCAAATGTAAAGTCTTGCCTCTCTTTTTACACAAACATCTATCTAAACTGATAAACCAGATCTCAGACTTGTGTCGATTGTTTGTGGTTCATTGAACTCAAAGATCTTATAAGATCTATACACAATACAACAATTGCTTCATAGATCAAAACACGATCGCTTCATTGATGTTAACAGGATCTCGCTTAACTCTTTTCGCTTAAAGAACTCATGTTTTCTAACGAAAAGAAGTTGTTATCTTCATCGATCCAAATTTTGAAGTCTTCACTTCATATATTTATACGAAATATGAAAACGATATTAACAAAATTGTTAACCCGTGTTTCATTTATTCGTGTTACTACTCTATAATCAATGTCGTGTGAACTTAAGAAGTAACCTACCTTGGTCTGATTCTGAAGCTATGTCCTTGTCCTCAACGCCATCCCTGTGGCTGAGAAATCGAGCAACATACCATCCCTGTGGCGAGCTCAAATGAACGAAGGTTCTTTGATGTGTGACGGATGATGAGACTGTTAGGGTTGGTATAATGATGTGATATGAGGCGTGAGATAATTTTAGAGGTATTTTAGGGCCTGATGGTGATTTGGAGATTACTGGTATTTTGAAGGAGGCGGACATAAATGATGAGTGTGTTTTTTAGGGGTTGATACTAATATTAGGGTTAATTGGTGTGTAAGTGGTGTGTTATATACCCAGCTATTCAGGGCATCAGTTGTGGCATTTGGTGGACCGAATATGGACTACAAGTGGGCCTTGTAATATCAATGGATCGTGTGGTGAAATGTTGGATCTGATGCACATGGGCTTGAAGCGGGCTTGAGCAACACTTGGGAAATATTAATGGAACGTGTATCAATAGGCTGCATAATCCATGTGGGGTATCTTGTAAATGTATACTTATGAAAAACGTACAACTAGGATATCTCAAATGTGATATTGGGTTCACGCGATGTTATCAGGCCTCATTCATGATTCGAATATGTTGTCAATTCACATTCTTGAAGATTGTTGTCGGTATCCATTCGTGGACTTGGACATTGTTTGAGTAACGTGATACGGATATTATTGGTCTATAATCGTGTTATATCATGGATTGAGTTTTTCTTACTTTGAATGGAATGCGGAATGCTGTTACTGATGTGACTTGTTTTGTGGAATGCGGGTTGAAAGTTGATGATGCGATTTGACGTTGAGATTTGTGATAATGAGATTTGGATGTTATGAGTTTTGATGATGAGATCCGATGATGAGATTTGGTATGATGATGATTGATGTTGTGGTATGAGGGTTGATACTTTGACCTATGCATTTTCACAAAGAATATTTTGTCTCGGCTTGAATTTCTATTGGAACGAGGGTGACAACGGAGTTGTTTGGACGATATTTCTTATTTGGGTTTGAAGTGAAGATTTCCGGGCGAGTCTGCTTAGTCCGTCTTCTTTCTTTCTACCCTTCCGCGAAGATGACTTGTTTGGGCATTTAAAGAGGGTGATAAAGACTTGGCTATTTAATTACGGTTGTGATTCTTTCTCACTTAACCCACAACGTAATTATCACTTTGGTGTCTCACGCAGTTGAGAATACGTCAAGAGGTTTTGTACATTGGGTACACCATTTCTTTTTCACGAGGATTAGTACAAGTTTAAGTAACAAATCTGGGAATTTTACTTCATAATCAAGTTTGGCATATCGGGTTTACTTCACCATATGGTCACCATAATTGCCGACAGAATTCATGAATGGTGTGTTTACCAAAGTGTTGATTGGATGGTTGATGGTGTTGGATAATGAACCGTTGAAAACCACCGCATATTCCCTAAACCGATATTCTCTTAAACCAAAGTTGTTGTAACACATTCAAGCCGACATTGTTTACGGTTTTGTCTTGATTTTGTAAAATCCTCGAAAGAAACTATTTCTCGGTTTAAATCATAGACTTGTAAAATCCCGTGATAATGGAAACATCCCGGTATTAGTAAAGTGCATTTCGGATCTATCTTACGGTTTATTCTTGGTTTTGTAAAATCCCGCTGAAGAAACTATTTCTCGGTTTAAACCATAGAGTTGTAAAATCCGTAATGATGGAACCATCTTGGAGAAGAGAAAGTGTAATTCGGATCTTTTGATGTTGGTGCCACGGTTTCGCTTCAAGAAGGGATAAAAGGGTGTACTTCATGAATTGGATGTGTGTTTGGATATTCGTCATGGCGGTTTGGTTACTTCAAAGTTTTACGGGTTATGCTCATTAAACCATGGTCGGATGAAACCATTATCATAGTTCACTTAAAAAGTCTAAGGAGGCTAGATTTGAGCGATTCGTAAGATGGGACAACGGCGTTAATTGAGATTATTTATTTGAGGTTGAAGTGAATTATCACGGCAAGTGTACTTAGTATCTAAAGGTATCGGGATGGATGGATGAAGATTCTTCATGATCCTTGTTCGAGCTTATTATCTAAAGCGAAGACTTGGAAATCTAGTTATTGTTGGGTGACTTTTACCTTTTCTTTTACCACTTGGGGGAATTGGGCTCTTATCACCTCAAAATAACTATCACTTAAAGGAGTTACGTTGTAGTGCTCAGTGTCACATTCAATTGTGGATTTTCAAGAGGTAATGTACGTCTATTACTTGATGGCTGGTTGGGTGAAGAGTATAGAGTACTTAGAGATTCAAATGGGCATGAATTCTCGACACCGCTCTTTGTTACATATGTGCAAGTTTAAGTCATGAGTTCGGGTTAGTTTACTTCAGGGTCAAATTCATCATACTGGGTTATCTCCATCAACTGTCACTACAAAGAGCCTACTGAATGGTAATGGGGTTGATTACATGTTTTGCTAAGAGAGCGAAAAGAGAGAGATTATGACGTCTGCTCACATCGATTCGGGCCTCGTGCTCTAAAGTAAAGAAAAGTGTGCGTTTCAAGGCGCTTTATCTTCAAAAAGAAGAGAAATCTTCTTATGACGTATGAACACAACAGTTCATGCCTCGTACTCTAAAGAAAAGAAAAGTGTACGTGTCGATGCGCTTTATATTACGAAGAGAAATCTTCTCTATTATGACCATTCTCATCAACATGCTTCATACTTTTTCCATGCGCTCACCATCAAGTGAACCGGCTACCACCGATTGTTTTCTCATTCCACTTGCTCAATTATAATGAAGATGGCGACATCATGTGCTGATTTTATGGGGAGAAGTGTGAATAGAACATTCGGATGATTTTCACTTATTAAGTCAAGAATGGCATCTCCGTATGCAATTCTTGAGGGGAGAAGAAGTGTGAATTTTTGCATTGTCGATTGATATTTGAGAATTTAAATGGTCATACGGCTCGAAACTCATGTAAGAACCGAGCTTATTATCGGGTCATCTTCACATGGAGTTTCTCTCTTCTAAGAGCCGTTGGTTGACATCTTCACTCGGATTGATGAGTTTATCGACAAAGTGCTTCCGGTTAATGCCTCATGTATACATCAACATGATGATTCGAAAATCTCTCATTCTTGTTTGATGTGACCGTAGTTTGGCGCTACCATCTTGTGTGTTCGCTATGCCTTATTGTCGATTTCCTTGATGAACATCTTTCGTTCTTGTTTGATTGGGAGAGATTTTAGTTAAAGGGATTTGCAAGATGTAAGTTAATTGGGATGCTTTTGGTGGGATGCTTTTGGTGTGAGTTGAAGATGTTAACTATCTATTCCCAACCGAACAATCTTGAAGAAGGTCGAGTCTGATACCGTTTCTACATTTTCGCTACATGTTAGAAGACTAAAGACGAGTTGCATTTAACGATCTAAAGACTTCTTCTTAATCGGGCATTTATCAAACAGATTGTCAGTTTAGGGGAGAGCACAAATTGGGAGAAAGTTATAAGTCAGATTCAGTCCCCAATTAGAATTGCTCATATTCTTTAGCAGTGACTACTCGAGACGTTGATATTGACTATTGTTGGACATTTGACACAAGGTGATTACTTCAGAGTTAATCATTTATCACTTATTTGAGATTGAAGTTGACGTTCACAAAGGCGTGTTCTTATTTGATAACTTGCTCGGGCTTAAGAATTTGAGTTGAAGACTTGGTTTATCTAGTTACCAGCAGTCGAAGTGGATGGTTAAAGACCTGGTTAACTATCACAATTAGGAGTTACTTTGTTTTACTCAAATGTCACACGCATATGACGGTGTGGATAATCACAAGAGGTGTTAATGTCTCATACTTTGTTTGGGTAGTGAGTACTTAGAGATTTGCTTGAAGCATAAATTCTCTACACCGTTCTTCCATCATTAGGTGCAAGCTTAAGATACAAATGTGGGGAAGTTGACTTGGTTTCAACTATGGTATATCGGGTTTTCTTCTTCATGGTCACTTCAAATTGTCTACATAAGGGTTGATAAAAATAGTCGAGAGAGTCTTCAAAGATGTTGATTCTCACAAGAGTTCAAGTGTTCTTCTCATAAAGATTTCAAGTATTTGGGCTTATACTATGTTGCTGATTATGAAGTGTCTAAACTAGCAAAGGGGAAAGGAGACAAGCATATAAAAGCATAACGAGTACACATGATGAACTTAATACTTCTAAGTGATTGAAGTTATCCCGGGAAGACAAATGTCATGACCGCAGAGAAACTCAGTGTATCTAGTAGCTTCTAGTGTTCTTGTTCCAACTACGTGGGGGAAGAGATGTAAGAGAAAGTTTCTAAAGATAAAAGAGGTACACAAGTATGACATATTCGGGGAGATAAATGTATGACATGAGGAGGTGTTATCATTGTTCTTTCGGTAGGAATGTGTACTTGATTCTTGAGCTTCATACACGATCATTAGGGAAGAAAATGTGAACATTGTGAGGTGTTTTCATTCCCTCATGATGTGTATTCGGAGAGCTCTTGGATATTGGTGTACTGGTTCTTGAGCTTCATACACGATCATCGAGGGAATAAAATGTGAACATGGGAGGTGTTTTCATTCCCTCATGATGTGTATTTGGGAGAGTTCTTGAGCATTATACAAAGAGGTCGGTGCATCAATTCAACTACGTGGGGAAGTGGTCTCTTGACACCTTTTGGAATGGATTGCTTGAGACTTGATGGTAATGAAATTTGAGAAGAAATTTAAAGAGTGGGATGAAACGTTGTTGTTCTTCTTCTTGATGATATAACCCGAATGGAGATCCTCGATTATCGTTCTTAAATGGAGCGTGAGGATTTATGGTAATGGTGTGCTTTTCTGCACTGGCTAAAGCAAGCTTGAAATAGAGCTTGAATCTGCTCGCCTAAAGGATTTTCGGTTTGGGGAAGCGCCAAAGTCTCACTTTCGATGGTTCTATTTCTTTCAATTCAAGAGCCCTTGGAAGCTTTGGTGGTGGATGTTTAAGAGATGACGAATTCTATCTTCTACGACGTCTTTGCTCGATATCCTTATCTCGGTACTCGTATCATCATCTTCTTTAACTATATCATCTATTTCTATCCTTGTATATATTTATCAAAAACCAAATACAAAAATATAAAACCTATAAAACAAAATACAAAATATAAAACCCATTAAACAAAATAGAAAATATAAAACCTTCAAAACCCATAAAAATCGAAAATTTCAAAAATACCAAAATATGTTTTCTCATGACATGTCTTGGTTTCGATAACATCTGCGGTCTTAGAAATGTCATTCAATAATGGCACGGGACCATAGATGAAGTTCGAGCGGTGAGGTGTAAATATTCTTTTCATTACATGTCACAAATTATATGGCTTACGATTATTTGATCAGTAACCGGACTTCATATGATGGCTTGCGATTACTTGATCAGTAACCGTGCTTAAACCATGGCTTGCTATTATTTCGATAGCAACCCGCTCTTTAAAGAAAGGAAAGTGCTACGCTAAACAATTTTCAAATATTTCGTGCACTTATCCTAAAACAATTTGAGGAAAGTATGTCGAAGGATCATTGTTCCTACACAAATGTTTTTCCGTCTAAAATTCTTGAGGAAAAATATTTGTTGTTTTCAAAATGGTGGTAAATGAGTTGCTTTAAAATCAATCGGTTTTAGAGTTTTAGTAAAATTGAAAACTCAATCAATGACTTCAGCTTTTAAACCTTTACGAAAAATGAGTCATTGATTGAGGGAGAATGTTTTCAAATCTATATCATCTAACGGGCTTTCTTAGTTATCCTAAATGCTTAAACCGAAAATGATGTTAACCTACGTTGAAGGACTAGGTGCCTAGGATAAGATTGTTAGGATTAGATGATTAGAGTTTGATAAACACATTATTCCCATACCTTTATGATATGATTGATATGTTGGATTGACTTTTATTAGTCGATTCTTTGTTTGGGTGATGTCGACCACCATATATTTGTATGTGTGTTCACTAACATATGCGGTATATTGGTATATAAGAATGTTCCCGATCCGGATCCCACAAATGAACATGATTGGATGCCGCAAGGAAAGGGTAACGATATCTTGGGTTGACAAATGAAGAAACGGAGCTTAATGGACTTCTATGGAGAGTTGGCATAAATGCAACGAAGAGGTCTCCTTGCATCGCAGATGGTTTTCTTCAAGTGATTGAAGAAACGGAGCTTAATTGGACCTCGATTGGCATTCAAAATGCAACGTAGAAGAAGTCTCACTGCATCTGCAGACGGTTTTCTTCCAAGCCTTACAGCAACAACGGAAGCTTCTCAACCACCTAACTTATCTTTGCGCAGGATACCATTTTTAAACAATTTTTGATAAATTTGAATAAAATTGTTTTGAAAATGGAAAATATTGTTTTTGAAAATAAATTGGACTAAATTTTGAAAATCACCGGACTTCTTGTTATCAAAAGCTAAGTCACTCAATTATTGACTTCTGTCATGGATTGAGGGGGAGAGTGATTTAAAATAAAATATTTTCAAACGATATTTCTTCACAAAAAGTCCGTTTGTACGTTAAAAAGTGATGATCTAAAGATTTAATGTTATGTCATGGTATGATTTTTCTTTAGAATCAAGGTCTTTCAAAATGAAATTTTTTCTGTTCTTGTTTGATTGTGAAATTGTTTTGTTTTACTTAAAAGATCTCTTAAAACTATCATACCCGACACTAACAATCTTTAATGTCTAAATCTGGTCCTTATCCGTCATTTTCAAAATTGAATCTTGCCACGCCTCTCCCAAATTTTCTAAATGATTTAAATCAGTTGGGATCACAAATCTCAAATGGTTTGATATTTCGATCGGGTAGAGATCGTGATTTTAAATCTCAAACTGCTTTTAATGGAATCGCTTTAGTCCTTTAGAGGCACTCCCGCCTCCATGTGCCAAACGATTTCATACACAATGCACATGTTGAGGAGGAGGATTTATCTAAAACATGATGAGTATTTAAACCAGCCACATATTCTCCCATGTTTTATAAACCGTATTAAATCACTTGGGATCCAAAATCTCAAAGGGTTTGATATTTTGATCGGGGAGAATTTGTGATTTAATAAAAAAAAAAAAAAAAAGATTATAAAGTACCTTGATTGTGTTTTCAAATGGTTTCTTAATGGATTTTGTGATTGTGGATGTGCTTCAAAAGAACTCTTGCCTCTATGTGATAAAATGATTTCAAAATCCTACCCACATATTGAGGGGAGAATTTTACCAAGAAAATCAAATGGCTTTTCATATGAAAATTGTGATCAAAGAAAATATTTCAAAGTCCTCTTGCCTCCATGTGCCAAACAATTTCTAAATCACACGCACATGTTGAGGGGAGGTTTTCTAAATGATCAAAACTATTAAGGTACAAAATGCTTTGATCTCGTATCACAAGTACCTTGATTGGTTTTCCAAATGATTTTTCAATTGGTTTCGAGAAGGAATGAACAATACCAAAAGACCGACCAAATTTACTTTATGCATGGTGTTATAAGGATGGTTAGGTTAGGTATTTGTTCCCACGATCCGCCAGAACCGGAGGGATCTACCCAGGGACAATTCACTAGATAGTGTAGAGTCCTTAGGTACGATGAAAAAGGAGAAAATGAGAATATGGGAAGAGTGCGGATGAGGCAGAGCTAGTAATGGAATAAACCCAACAAGGTTCTAGTTATGAAGTCTCGGTAGGAATCAAGGGTTGAAGAATGAAAAGAACTGAATGTGAAAAGGGTGAAAAGAAATAGCCTCCATCAATTCAACCTTAGGGCGTAAACCGGGTTCAATTCATATGCTATCGGTTGTTACTAAGGTAACACCGGTATTGAAGACAAGACGTCATGGACCCAAAGTGACGACCGCACTAAACTTCCCAAGCTACTCAAGTTCCTCTTAAAAGGTCTTGTTTCATTCTCACGGGAACCGACATAATCTATCGACTTTCTCTTAGAGATTGTTGATATTGAAGAAGGAGACCTCTCCTAGTCTCCGACACAGAACCAAATGTGCACGATTGTGTCTAGAGCCAAGAGATCATCCACAATATCTCGTTAGGACACTAAATTCTTGAAGACTTGCTATTTCACACAATGTGGAAAGTAAGTATATATTAAGAGTCCTCACGATTATCCTTGTGGTATTGCCGAACATCCGAGTGATATGTAAAAATATTCACGATGAAGATGGAAATCCTTCTAGAGCCAACATCAAACAAGCTCTTGGTGGGTGACATGTGAGATCTTCTCGTAAGATCAAGCTTGTGACAAGCTGGATAGAAACGATGGGAGATTCATTCTTGAATCAACCTTGGTCCAGAATGGAATTGACGAATAC
This sequence comes from Chrysanthemum lavandulifolium, assembly GCA_022545495.1. Classification (NCBI taxonomy): domain Eukaryota; kingdom Viridiplantae; phylum Streptophyta; class Magnoliopsida; order Asterales; family Asteraceae; genus Chrysanthemum; species Chrysanthemum lavandulifolium. The sequence continues at coordinate 107,844,670 of CM040242.1, read as the reverse complement.
TTTTGAAAACCGCTCGATGCGCGAATCCTTCTTTTCGCTAGCACGTCGAATGTGTACTCATTTTCAAATACAAAAGTGTTTTGATTGAAAATTGATCTTTCTCATAAAACCTTCGTCAGATTGCAAAAATCTTTCTTCAAGCAATACGCGATTGTTTTTCAAATCATTTTCATCAATCGGTGAATCTCAATTCATTTGGTTCACTCACTCCGTGTTGTCTTCTTTGAGACGTTCGGTTTGAGAACAACTAGAACAATGCGAAACCTGTCAAGGAGATTCTTAGGAATCCTACCGATCACGTAAGATTTGTATCGATCAACGGGAACCGTGGGCGTGTACCTTAATTCAACGAAGTGATCAAAGACACTTTGGTGCTTTATTGCTAAGCGTCAGATGCGGTACACCCCGACGATTGCGGTGATCGAATTGAGGAGTCAATCCAAAGCGCATGCTCACAAGATCCACACTTAATTTGAAGAAATCATGGTGGTGCATATCTACATAACTCGGCTCGATATTTCATTATATGCTTATGCTTCACCGCTACAAATATCATGAACCAAGAAGGCTTCGCTACTACGATGGAAAGATGTCATGATTCAAAAGTGTGAGCATGTCGGTCCAAAAGTCACAACATCACATGATGGCAACACAATAAAGGGTGATCCAGAGATTTCTCGTGGTGATGATCTCAATGAAAGCTCGAAGATCATCAAAGATGTGGATCGCTTAAAGGCCTCCACTAAAAGTACAAATCAATGCGGACTTTGAAGTTGCACTACAAAAGCACAAAGATTGCGAAAATGAAGAATTCAAGTCTACGAGCTCAAGAACATTGTCAAGAATAGAATGCTAGGATTCAAATGTAAAACATGGGGTGACCTCCTTAGGGGAGATTGTTAGAATTGGAAAATTTCTTAGTGAAGAGTCGGTCACCCCAAATGTTATCTAGCTTAAGTTAGCTCAGACTTGTCGTTAGTTATGTTATTTATCGCTTTATTAGTTAGTTATTAGTTTAGTTTAGCGAGTGCAACACCGTGGAGGAAGGACGGGTCTTTACCCACCGTATCCCCGATCCACAGCCGATGGGAGGTCGTATTTTATGTAACTATAAATACCCTTCCATCCATGGAAGGGGTGGTGCTTCATTAATCTAATACTCTACAATTTGTGTAACTCTCTAGCAAGAACACCCTCTCTCTCTACTTTCTCTCTCTAAAATGGAAAACATGTATTTTGATCTCCCAAGACCACCCGAATCATTCAACACAATAAAAAATAACGATCCTACAAATACATTCCTTGCAAAATTTGAGTGATATAATAATAATCGTGTCGAATTTAAGAAAAACGTCGTAATTATATAAATACAACAATTTGGTTACAAAATAAATTTAAAACATTGGGTAAACTCATAATATTATTTTTATAACTTAATATGAGTATAAAAATATATCGGGATAATTCTTGGAATTAATGGATCAATTGTCAAAATAATTAATTACGCGATAACGTTTATTTAATATAAAAATTATACGTTTAATGTAAAATGAAAAACCATGCATGAACTAATATGATGATAATGAAATGTAGACTAAACTTAGTCTATATGAAATGACCTCGATGATATGATCATGAATTCACAGCTAAACCATTACGGTTACGTGAATTTGATGCTCGTAAACCTAGTTCACGATAAATGATAAATAATGAAGCATGAATAATGTTTTGAGAATGACCTGAAAATACGAATTGTCACATCATCAAGGTGTCCAAGTTTACCTTCTTTAACGGCTACCCGATACCTTTTGTACGTTTCCTGAGAATATCCACCGCAATGAGACAAGAAGATTCTAAGCATGTGATGGTGTCAAAGTCAACCCTAAGGTTGTTCTTTCCAAGTTTTCTCGGGTAACCTTCTGGAAAGATATCAGCAATTGTAAGAACTTCTTGTGCATCCACGTTCATTTGTTCAGCCATATCTTTATCTGAAATAACATTAGCCAAAAGAACCAACATATCGAAAGACATAATGTTAGTCAACAGAAGGTTTTATTGTCTAGTTATTGAATGAGTAGTGTTAATGATTGTTACGAGTCCTAAGTCACTTGTTTGTCCAATAGTCTAATGATGCTCAGAAACATTTCGTGAGTTAGTTAACTTTAAGGTTTTAAAGTTTATGTTATCACTTATATTTCATAACATATTAAACGTTTAAGTTTATTAGTGACATTATTGAATTCGTAATGATATGATTAGCTTATTAACAAGATTGTACACGTAACAATTCATTATGAAGATCCATCCAGGCTTATGCGTAGCAACGACAAAGTTATGCGTAAGCAAGTGTTTTATACGCGTAGTTATAAGCTACGCCAGGATCCTATCTTCTGCGTAGACAATGTTACGCGTAGGAAAAGGGGACCTTAAGCGTAGAGCTTACGCGTAGGCGTATAAAAATCCTTACACGTAAGGCTTACTCGTAAGAGTAGACCTTATGCGTAGAGGCATTGTTTACGCATATCCTTCACAGGATACGCGTAGTCCCACTGTAGAACCTTACGCGTAGGCATAACTGACTACGCGTAGGGTAATCCTTATGCGTAGAAATGCAAATGACCTTGATTCTGAATTTTAAGCGTAACAAATCCTGAAATAAGTTCATCAAATCATTAACATTATCACAAAACATCATTTTAACAACAATTTATGGCAAGAACATTTATGATTCAGTTATGCGTAGAAAGTCATACGCGTAGGTCAAAACCCTAAGGGTTGAGAATTACGCGTATCACTTCTAGCCATAGGATATGCACCATTTTAATTCTGGTAGTTCTAGAGTGTTGGTAGAGTCTTTAGGCCAAGTTATAACATCAAAATCGTTGTGAATCAAAAATACCCAAAATTATGAACTTTAAACCCTAGTTTCAAATTGTCAACCAATTTGTGTTTCTGGGTGGTTACCAACTATGGAAATGATCAATTCAACACCTTATGACCATAACCCAACAATCTATTTGACCAAAACACTTCTCATTTAGAAAAACCCAAATCGACTTATAAACCCTAATTTTTCAAAAATCACCAATTCGTGTTTCTGGGTGGGTTTTGATGGTTAAAATGGTATCATTGATGTATTTAAAACGTTTTGACACCTCCTTTTTCACCACAAACACACACACATTGATTGTGTGTTCATACGCTTAAGCGTAGAACACATAATCACGCGTAGACAATGTTTTAGCCGTAGGATTTACATGAAATTCAAAACCTTATCTTAAAAACATGTTGTGAACACGAAAACACTTACAAAATGAAGATCAAAAACACGGTTTTCTTGAATCAATTTGAAGCGTAGGATGAAAGTAGTTGTGTGTATTAAATGTGAAGTGAAAAGTAGGTGGGAGGTGTTTTTATTAAAAGTGACTTTAACATTTTGATAGTTTTAGTCCCTCCACCTTTTCCTTTTTTCAAACAAAGCCATTTGACTTCCATTTTGGTTACCACATAAAGTTTTTAGAAAGAGATTTGACGACACTCCCCCTCGACTTAAAAATGATGAAAGGTTATAAATTTTAGTCCGAGGAGTGTTATTGAACCAGAAACATTTACCACCATTGATAAGAGAAACAACCGAGATAAGATAACATGCAAGTACACAAATGTTTTGAAACAGTTAAGAGATTATTTTCTCCCCCTCAACACTTGATCGGAAAAGATACTGAATTTTGAAAGATTAAAGTGTTGACGGAAGAAATGTACTTGCCATGTTGAAAGAAAAATAGATTAGGAGAATATTTTTGTTGTTTTATCAGATTTTATATTTTGTATCTTGTTTTTGAAAATTTATTTACAAAGAGAGTTTTGGTGTTTGATGATTTTTAAGACTGTTTAGGAGGTCATCCAATTCCTCTTGAGTCAAACACCTCATACCAATCCGGTGGACCAACTCATTAAACCTAGCGGGAGGCAAGGCTTTGGTGAGCGGATCGCCAATTGATATTCAAGTACCACAAAGTATAATTCAACGGTACTGCTCCACGTGATCCTTGATGAAATGATAGCGAAGATCAATGTGCTTTGATTTGAGTGTTGAGCCGAGTTGCAGGAGATCGCAATGGCACTCCGATTATCGCAGACATCGGATTACGTCGAACACGTAACCATAGTCTTTGAGTTGTGTTCTCATCCGGATGACTTGAGCACAACATGCGGACATGGCTACATATTCGCTTGGTTGATGACAATGATGTACAATCTCGCTTCTTTGATTGCCAAGACACCGTTTATCACCAAGAAATTGTAGAGCTCCCAAGTACTTTTCCTTGAGTCTAAGCATCCTGCGTGGTCGGTCAAAAGCGATTAGTTCAAAACCGTAATCCTTGGATACCGGATCCCCAAATTAATGGTTCCCTTGATGTATCGGAGGATTCTTTTAGCCTCGAGAGGTGGGTTTCAGTTGGTCGCGATCGATAGCGGGAGCATAGATAAGCAGAAAAGACAATATCGTGTCGCTAGTTGTTAGATACATGAGAGACCCAATAATACTTGGTATTTGGTAGGGTCAACTAATTTCCCATGTAAATCAAACATCTAGCTTCTTGGTATGAGCCATTGGTGTGGCATAAGTGTCACAGTTGTCATTCCAAATTTGTTTAACAGTTCAAGGGCATATTTGGAGTGACTCAAGAAAATACCACGGGTGATTGATGAACTTGTAATCCTAGAAAGAATGTAAGTTCACCCATCATGGACATTTCAAAATTTTTCTTCATTAGTTTTGCAAAAGCGATTGAAAACTTTTTATGTGTAGACCCAAAATGACGTCATCCACATAAATTTGAACAATTAAGATATGTGCCCCGTGATATTGTATAAAAGAGTTGGGTCAACCGAACCTTTGGTGAAATTATTAGCAATGAGGAAAGATGATAGCTTATCGTACCATGCCCGAGGGGCTTGTTTGAGACCATAAAGAGCTTTGTTCGGTTTGTAGACATGGTTCGGCACTCAATTAACGAATCCTTCGTGTTGGTCGACATAAACCGTTTTTTCGGTTGTCCGTTGAGAAACGCAGTTTGACATCCATTTGAAAGACCGTCATATTCATATGAGCCGCGAACGCGAGAAATATCCGAACGGCCTCAAGACGAGCAACCGAGCAAAAGATTCTTCAAAGTCTATTCCTCTTCCCGACGATAACCCTTAGCAACTAGACGTGACTTGTTTCGGATGACGTTCCTTCAACATCCAATTTGTTTTTCCGAATCCATTTTAGACCAATGACGAGACCCTCGTTGGTCTTTCAACCGCCCATACTTCAAGACGCGTTTGAATTGGTTGAGTTCTTCCCGCATGGATTCAATCCGATTGTCTTTTGTCATTGCGTCTTTAATGTTTTTAGGCTCGTTAGCGAGACGGTGAGTGCATAAATGCAATGTTCACCATCGTGTGAAGACATTGTCTCGTAACGGTTGGTTGATTCGGGTTGCCAATAATTTTAGCCGAGGATGGTCTTTTGTCCATCGGTGTGTAGAGGTTGATGTTGGTATACATTGTGCGATTCGAGGATTCAAATGGTTTGTTGAAGATTCCGCGATATCGTGTGCGGCGATCTCATTAGCAAACGGGTTGAAGAACGATTTGGATCAAAATCTGCGGTGGGGTACTTCATTCGAATATCATCATTGGTTCATCATTGTTGGAAGCGGTGTGTTCAATGTTGTGTTGGAGTCAACGGTGTCGGTGCATCTTCAACGATGAGTTGTTGTAGCAGTGTATCGGTATAGGAATATTATCGGGTTGTGCGTGAAACAATGGATACACCGAGCACGTTCATCAATATCGTCACGAGCAGAGGAGCAAATAACCTTTCCATTTGTTGACGAGTTAGTTGGGGCTTTGTTCGGTGATGATGGGGTTGAGGAAGTTTAAGCGGTTGTGACCGGGTTCTAAGTCTGTTATACTCGAAGCCATTTCCGTGAGTTCATCAAAATGAGCATGAATCGTTTCCATTACCTCCTTAGTTTGACGATTCAGTTCGAAACCTTTAGAATTGTCACAAGATCCAATAAAGACTCCAATATCGACTTTGGCTTTGAGCTTTCCAAAGTCATCACGATCATTATTCGGATAGCACAGGATCCAAATACATGAAAGTGTTTGAGATTCGGTTTATGGTTGTGGATAAGCTCGAAAGGTGTTTTGTTGTAGCGTTTTGTGATCATAGAACGGTTTTGAGTATAGCATGCGATGAGATCGACACGCCCATAAGTGTCTGAAGTTTAGCATTGATTAACATTGTTCTTGCAGCTTCCACTAATGTTCGGTTTCGTCTTTCAACAACTCCGTTTTGTTCGGTGTACCGCAATAGATGTTTGATCTTTGAATTCCACTTTCTCATAGAATTCACGAAGGGTTTTGTTAACAAATTCGGTTCCTTTATGCGCGCTCGATTATCCCGACGGTGTTGCGAGTGAACACATATTTTGTGAGAAAGGTGATGATCATTTGTGGAGCTTGGTCTTTGCTTTGAAGAAAGTAGACCCAAGTCCATCGTGAGTAGTCATAAACAATTACTAAGATGTAGCGTTTGCCATTGATCATTTGCACGCGCATTGGGCCACACAAATCCATGTGAAGAAGGTGAAGCACATGCTGAGAGCTATGTTCAACCTTTGAAGGAAAATGAGCACGAGTGCTTTTCCCTTGTTCACAGGCTGAGTAAAGGTGATCTTTTGAATACCGGAATCGTGGGAGTCCTTCAACTAGTTTGTGTCGAGCAAGGTTGGTGATGGTTTGAAAGTTTAGATGTGAGAGACGACGGTGCCATAGCCGAGATTTTGTAGATGTTGCCTTTGAAAGTAAGCGGATGGGAGAGGAAGCAACCATGTCTTGCATAGAGATAGTGTAGAGACTAGAATTACGCGAGCGGACATAAGGTCATTTCCTTGTAGATCACGAATGAAACAAGTTTTCTCCCCGAAAGCAACCTCCAAATCTCCATCACAAAATTGACCCCATCGAAAGCAGTTGTGACCGAGGCCTTCCACATAGTAAACCCCGCTTATTTTGATGTTCCCATTGACATAATCTCCGTAGCCCATGATAGTCGCTGCAGTGATCGTTCTGAACACGACGGTGCCAATGAACTTTGCAATAAAGTTTGATAATGATTGAAGGTTGCTGTCATATGTCGGGAACATCCGCTATCAACAATAGAGAATGATCATATCACTGCATTACACACGCACGACACGGATGGAATAGAAGTAGATGTGGAACCCGAAATGTTAGAGGGTTCCAAAGTGTATATTAGATATACACACATTAATAATTTTAGGCATCCATTTAAATCCTAGTGTGTTATATATCCATTTCGCCATCTATAACTACTCTTTGCTTTAGTCTTAGTGAATGCACTAGGTGGTACTACATTCTTAGGAGGTGAAATTGAGCTAGAGGCGTAATGTTAGCCTTAGAATATAAAGAAGGCGGTCTACCAAGCCTGAGACTTAGAATGATTAGTGGGCCTAGAGGTATTCCGATTCTCGGGATTTCGTAATCGAGAGATTATAGCTTTAGCAACACATTTGTCATGCCAATCGAATTCATACTTTTACGACAAATAACACAAGGTGCATCGATGGATATCAAAAGTACTTAACGGTTTAGCATTCGTTACATCACTATTTCTATTACATTTGCGGACGCAATATCTATAGTGGAGGCAACTTGAGTCTTATTCGATTCCTAGGGTGTTCTTCTACTTTGGCATTCCTTATTGATCTTTTCTTAGGTCGCAACTTCCTATTCTTGATTGAGTGCTCCTAGGCTTTGAAGTGCGGACGTTTGGAAAAGACGCAACTATTCTGTTTCGATGAGAGGAAACACGTTAGCAACTTGTGATTTGGCGGTAGGAATTCTAGGTTCACGATTACTAAGTGTGTTGGTGCAATTTGTTAATCACGGTGGCGGAAGTTGTTCATACTTTCCTAACATTTCTCTTAACTTAGAGATAGTGTGAATCAAATCTTGATATTCGTAAGCGAATATTACCAAAGAAAATTCATGACTTCTCTAGTGTGAGCAAGATAGTGATCAAGTTCGTTTGATGCTTCATGACGAGTCTTATTGAGCAAATCAAATATGACACCATATTCTGTTTAACTTTTGAAAGTTCTTGTTCATATTTTGAGATTTGACTTTTCAAAGACACGTTTGATCATCCAATTGCTCAATTTTAGGATCGAAGATTTTGCACTCAATCGAGCGATTTTCTTTTGAAAACTAAGTTGATGATTGTGAATATCTTTTCGCACCAATGAAGACGACGTTTGGCATTGTAAATTTCGTTGAGTAATCGTTTATTTTCGCTTTTAAAGACTCGATCGAAGCACATTATCGGTGTTCTCATGATTACAACATTTTCAACAATATCGCAGAGATATAATCGATGCATATGGCAAAGAATGAAACAACACAACATTATGGACATCAAAGACAGATAAGGTCTTCCAAGAGTCGATCAACATCTTTTCTCAAAAGTTTCTTTTTACGTTTAGTATTAGAAATAGATGTTTCGTTTTCTCGAAAACGACCTTCATAGTTCAAGTTCCTTATGAAAATCCCGTTCCGAGCTAATGCACAACTTTTCAAGTTTTAACATTCGGTAAAAGATTTTTCCGAAAAATGTCTCTTTGTTCTCGCCCGAGGCGATTGAAAATGTTCAATTTTGATTTCGAGCGATATTCTATCTCATGTTCTAAAATTTTGAGGTCAACCATGAAAATGTCAAAATATCTAAGAATATTTCGATTTTCGTGTTTTGAGTTTACTTCACTAATTGAAGGTAAAGGACCATAAGTTTGTGCATAATCTGTTTTGGGATTAACATTAGAAGATTCGGTGTTTTGATGATAACCCTTGGTGTGTTAGAAGAATCCGTTGGTGTGACGAAAGTGACCGTGTTTTTATAATTAAAAGGTTTGTTGTAAACAACGTTTTTAATTTTGATCGACTCTCGTCTTTCGCATCTAATTCCTCTTGACGATGATATTCAACAACACTCATAATGATATTATCAATTTTGTATTCTTTGGAAACTTGTGGAGTTGGTTTGAATGTTTTTAGTGAAAGTTTTGGTTTGTAATCGCCTAGATTTTTCCATATCCTTTTGGATTGGGTTTTAAGGTAAACTTTTCAATAGTCATTCGATTCACCATGTTTGTAAACAACAGTTTTAAACTCTTTAAGTTTGTTTTGCAAGCCAATAATTTCTTCAAGAAGGTCATCTACCCGATTCGTTGAATGCTTTTGTATGCGGAGAACTGTTTTGACAAGTTAACAACTCAGCCTTAGCTTTTGATTTTCCAAGGTGAGGCGTTAATTTGGTTTTATGTTCATGTTTCAGCTTGTTCTAATTCAGAAAACAAAGCATTCTTCGAGGCGGCTAGATCACGATCTGCTTCTCTAAATATTTTCACGGTTTTCTTGAGTTTTGAAAAAGTTGAGTTGCATTTGTAAGCATTCAAAATCCTTGGTTAGCGAGTGCATTTTACTTTTAAGATCGATTTAATGCAACACATTCAGCAATTTGGGATTGTTGGTCTTTAAGTAATGTAACAAGATCCGGATGAGGCAAAGGTTCAACGTGTTCAACGTGAGTCACAACATGATCATTATTGAGATCCTCAAGTATAACCACGAGTCAATTTGATTATCAAGGGAAACCATAAGGTCATTTGGATCATCAAATGTAACTACGGGTTTATTTGAAAATCGTCGAATGAGATGTAGATGACTCATTTTGAACAATTTGAGCCGTGCGAATTCGAGATATTAGCGAGATATTAGTTGAGATATGATGATGGTTTGTTCGGGCACGAGACAAGCCATTAGTGTCATACATGGGCTGTTTCACTCATGTGTAACTCTTGCATATTAGCCATCAACATAATTGTTGCATTGGCCCGCAAGTCCTCCATATCATCATCTCGAGTGCGCATCCGCCATAAAGCTCGTTCTTTGTTTGTGAGAGATCCACCGACTTCATCCTTAAGAGCCAACAGTAAAGCCTCTTTGAAATAAGCACCGCCCTAGTCCTCGGCTTTGGGCATGCATTAGCCAGTGTCCCTTCTCATTGCGGTTGTAGCATCTAAGACCATTTAACCGATTTTGAGCATTTCTGTTCCACCACTTGAGCTCTGTTGTTATTCCTACCACTGACATTAAACCCTTGACCACCGCCCATCCGACGACCATAATCACGATTACGAACTTCAACATGTCCATTGTTCATGACTTGAGTCCGTGTGTTAGATGAGGAGCGAATCGATTGTTGGATTTGTTGGTGTAACGCCAAAGCATTAGCAATCATAACAAATCCTTGTTGCAATGCTTGAATGGATCGATTTCTCGATCGCTTCAACGACATATGCTTGAGCATTGTTGTTGTTGTATGGAACCAATTGATTTTGTTGAGGTTGTTCTTTGTGAAGGTGTGGTTGAAGCAGTTGGTTGAGTTCTTTGGTTGAGAGGATAATTCATTGAGCATACAAGGCAAGTTGTTGATTTTTCGGATGTGTTGTGTAGCAATTTGAGCACGGAGAATCCTTTCCCGATCAACTTCCTTTTCATGAGGCTTCAAGTAATCGTACAACAATCCATAAGTAGAATGATGCATATTCTTCGCTGACGGAGAAAATGACATACTTCTCCCATTCGGGACCAAGACTACTCGGGAACTTAGTATTCATCGCAATTCTTGGCATGATGATGTTGTGTTTATCCAAATCATTGATGATGTCGAAAATCGATGATGATAGGACTCTAGTGTCTCTCGTGTTCAATCATGGGTGTTCATAAGCCAAGTAAATTTTGGATTCCAAATCCTCCCGATTGAGTCATGATCCTTCCATAAGAAGGCGAATATGATCCCACATTTTTGTGCGTCTTTTGAGCATCAACACTACGAAGAATTGGGTTTGGTAATCCTAAGAGGATGTATTCCATTGCAAGTTCATACGCTTCATAGTGTAGAAGTTCTTGAGGATTCAAGTCCTGCTTGATAGCAATGTTCGTTTGTTCATCTCTTGGTGGAGCAATGATTGGATCTCCGGTACAATGATAGTAGGCATCTCAAATGGACCTTCCAAGATAACCTTCTTTAAGAACTTTCCATGTGGTTTCTTGGATCACAAAACCTAAAGAACCTTATCACCCATTGATCGTAGTTTCCTAGAGTGAGCATTGGAGGTCTATCAAGTGATCCGACTTCATGAATTGGTTGTTGGTCGCTTAAAGCTTCACACATCTTTGCAAACCAAGTGGGTTCCTTCATAGTGTTCCTTGATGGATGTTGATTGAAATCATTTGTGTAGGGTTGAACTTGAAGGCTTGGTGGTGTTTGAACCATTTGTGGTGGTGGAATTGCACCAATTTGTGGATTATGTTGTTGATTAAATTGTTGTTGATAAATAGCTTGTTGTTGATTCCATTGTTGATGTTGTGGAGTTAATTGTTGTTGTTGTTGATGATTATAAGTGTGAGGGAAATAGTTAGAGTATGGTGGTTGAGACATGTTGATAAACTTGTGTAGTAAAAATGGATCTTTGTAGTCGAATGAACCTTTATTGATGAAGTGTCCTTAGGCGTAGAAAAGACTAGAAGCAAGTAGCACTTATGCGTAAAAACACCAAAGTTACGCGTAACAATGAGAAGTTACGCGTAAGTAGGAAAAGCACTAAAGTTAGGCGTAGACAAAAGTTAGGCGTAGAAAGTTAGGCGTAGGATTTTCTTATGCGTAAGACTAGGCTTAGGCGTAGGAAAAATCTTAGGCGTAGGATTTCTACGCGTAGCTTATCTTATACGTAATTTTAGGGTTTTGCCCAAATGATCTTTACACTATCACGGTGCAAGAGATATCAAAGTCGACGTATTTTCGGACTTATCCAAGTAAGAAAACACGGAATAAACCAGAAAATGAAGATCAAACCAAGGAAGCACTTACGCGTAGTTTTAGGGTTTTACTACGCGTAGGAATGCTCAAAATTTTGATTCGTCCAAGAGTGTTTCTAAACCAGTTTTGTGTGATAAAATAGCTTCAATAACACCAAAATACACAAAAGTGTGAAACTTGATGAACCAAAGCCTCTAAAAGCGATTCGAGTATGATAGAACCCTCGTTCAAAACTCGATCAAAACATCTATCCACGCATAAAGTTTGAAACTTTTTGCCAAAAACAAGTATTTTAACACCTTAAAACGTTGAAAGTACAAGAATCTTGGATTAAAAAGTGTAAAAAACAAGTTTTTAAGCGAACCAAAGTATCAAATGTGCGTTTTAGGTGTAGGACCGAAACCCACTTCAAAAACAAACACGATTCACCCAACTAGTAGGCGATTGATACCACTGTTAGGTCACTAGTTTTACAAACACAAGTAATAAAGAAAGAGATAAAGGCGATTGAACAAGATCCAAACACACATACACGATGTTATGCACGGTTTAGGCGTAGATGTGATGAGAGGAAATAACTTGAACAACCAACCCTCAAATGAGGGTTTACAAGAGTATTTATAGGAGGGAAGCTAGGGCAACACTCCTAGTTCCTTTCCTTTCTTAAATGGGCTTGGGCCTAAGCTCATGGGCCTTCTACATAAGCTTAAGGCTAATAACAAACATAAAGGCCATAATAAAGCTAACTATTACATATTAATTACTAACACTTGATTATGGTTTAGGAGTGATTCCAACACGTATCCTATGAAGGATATGCGTAAACAGTGACCTCTACGCATAAGGTTGACTCTTATGAGTAAGCCTTACGCGTAAGGTTCTATATACGCCTACGCGTAAGCTTTACGCATAAGGCACTCTTTTCCTACGCGTAATATCTCTTACGCGTAAGTCAAGAACCTTCGCATAAGCTTATGCTTACGCATATACCACTCCTGTTTACGCATAAGCTGCCATTTCTATGCCTAAGCCTAGTTTAACCTCAACTATGAATTGTTAAGCGTGCAAAATTGTAAACAAATATATCGTAACACCACAGAACCAATAATGTCACTAATAAGCTTAAAAGTTTAATAAGTTGTGAAACACCATCTGTTGACTAACGCAATGTCTTTCGATATGTTGGTTCTTTTGGCTAAATATATTTCAGATCACGACATGGACGCTCAAATTCAAAACATGGAAGCACCAAATGTTCTCACTGTTGCTGATATCTTCCCTCATGGTTATCCGATGAAGATAGGAAAGAACAACCTTCGTGTTGATTTTGATACTCTCACCGCTCGAGTCTTCTTGTCTCATTCTTTGTAGACATTCTGAAGAATCATCCTTATCAGAACATGGTCACTAATTCTGCTACAGTGTCGGAGATCTACATTCACCAGTTCTGGAATACAATGCAAAAGATCAAAGGTCAAAATGTTGTGACGGTGACCCTCAACAACAAACAAGTCACCATCACACCAGCAGACTTACGAGCTATTCTTCTAATCCCTGTCATCGAGACAACCGAATACAACGCCACACCAACTGAAGAGACTGTTCTGCAATTCTTGATTGATATTGGGTATGACGAAGCTTCAGGAGTAATCACAAAGCATTCACACGTGGATCTTAAGAATATTCCTTAGCCTTGGAGAACCCTCTACATCATCATCACCAAATCTGTTTTTGGACGTGATAGTGGTTATGAGCATCCCAAGCTCATGGAACTACAAATCTTTTGGGCTTTGGTCAACATGAAACATATTGAATTTGAAGCTCTGATATGGGAAGACATGATGACGTTTCTCAAAAAACTTGGCTCCAAAATCCCATATATCAGATATACCAAGCAGTTGATCCAAAGAGTTCTAGGGTATAATCCTGATATCCCCAAGAGACTCGATGACCCAAATCATTACTTCATGTTGTATGAGCCTACACTCACAGTTAGATTCAAGGAATCTACAACAAAGAAACAAGGTGTAGTGCTACCAGATCACCTCTTAACTGAAGATATCAAACAACTGTACTCGTACAACCAATATCTGGTTGCAGTTGAAGAAGGCAAAGTAGGTTTTCTTGATGAAAAGTCCGCTGGTACACCTACAAGGAAAACCAGACGAGGCAGTGCAGGGAGTGCTACAAGCACTAAGAGTCAAAGAAAGTTTCCTAAGAGGAACCCTGGACGCAAAAGGAAAGTTCCCTCTAAGGAAGCCATTCCTATCCCTATCCCCAAACCAGAACCGCAACGAAAACTGGTGGATGAAGACTCGGAGGGTACCGAATCAGACGAAGAGATTACTTACTCTGAGACTGTTAAAGATGACACTCAAACAGCCACAAAGCCTCCAAGTCCCAAGGGTGATAAAGGAAAGACTCCAGTGATTGAGCATGAAGAAGAAAGCTCAGATGAAGAGCCACTGGATACTGATTACATGAAAAAGTTCAAAATCATAAGACTCTAACACGTTGCTAAAGAGTTTGAAAAGGAACAAATGCATGGCCCCGGAGGGTCAAGTGGTGGAGTCCAACCTACACCAATTCCTGATGCGGTTAATCAACCCGATAAGGGAACTGGTGCCACCACTCTTGAGCAACAACAAAAGCAACTGGAGGATTCTATTGAGTATGACATTGAGGAACCAGAAACTGAGAAGTCAGAGAAGGAAAAAGCTGATGAAGAAGCTGCAGCTCAAGCAAAAGCTGATGAAGAGGCAGCAGCTCAAGCTAAAGCAGATGAAGATGCTCAGATTCAGGCTGAAGAGAAAGCTAAATCTGGTCAAGATGATGAAATGGATTATGATCTTTTTCTACTAAATAGTCCAGCTCGCTCTAAGGAAGAAACTGCTGAACCTCCTAAAGACCCTGAATCTCCTCACATCTCTTCATCATCAGACTCATCCTCTCACTCTTCACCTCCACCATCCAGAAGAACAACCAGATCCACATCTAAATCTGTGAAGAAGCCAACGGACTCTTGGATATCTCGAGCAAAGACAAGGATTGTTAAAGCTGTCAAGCAGGTCAGAATGAAAAATGTGACCAATAAAAAGTTAGATTTACTCGCTGACAACATTAAACATCTTCATAACGAGATAGACAAGATGTCTAATAAAAGGGAGTACGTCCAGAAATTCATGCAAAGTGATCTTCAAGGGGAACTGAACGAGATGATCAAGGGATATACTCACAAATTCCTTCTCGACACCGTTCCTGGAGTTACAAGGGAAATGTTTACCAGACAGCTCTATCCTAATCTTCTAAAATTAGCCAAGCAAACAATGCAATCCACTCCAGTCACAATGACGATCAATCCAATAGAGCCGGCAGTTGTCTCTGATGCAGAGTTGATTTCCAAGCTAGTGCTACAAATGGGTAAAAGATCTGCAACTTTCACCTCTGGCGAAGGTAAACTTTTTGAGGCATTACTGGAATATCAGCTCAAGACTTCATGCAAGGAGCAAGCTGAAAGGCCTAAGCGTCCTAGAGACGATGAAGACAAGGATAAAGATAAAGATAAAGAGCCAAAACGCACAAAGAAAACTGGTGAATCATCTTCCATGCAACCTCCACCCCAAAGGACTCTAGCTCAACAACGATCTCCTCCACGCTCTTCCACTGACAAACCTCAGGACTCTGAGTTACCACCCCAGATAGAGAAAACCGGTGATCACTTTGAGTATACTGGTGGTGACTGTGGAAAACTAGAAGGGGGGGGGGTTGAATAGTTTTGCCGATTTTTAGGTGATTTAAAAAAACTTTAGATTCGATATTATGTGAAATCGTATGGATGTTGAGAACGTATAGATCTAATGATAATGTAAGTAAATAAACAAAGATAAGGGATATAAATGACACAACCGATTTATAGTGGTTCGGCTACAAGGACACCTTCCTTGCCCTACTCCACTCCCCCGAGTCACCTACTCGAGAGTTCAAGCACTATGTCAACAAACTCCTTCACTTGGCGGAGAAGCCTTCACAGCGTTGCTTACACTTTATCCGGTACAAAGCTAGATACCGAGTCCGTAGCACGGTGGACCAAACCAACACAACTATTACACAACAAATATGTGAAATATCAAATACAAGATCTTCGCCATGAAATCTTGCGGAGAGACAAATCAATCAAGGACCCTTGCTTAGATGACTTGTAGAATGCTCGTGATCTCGCCTTAGAGAAGGACCTATATGAGAATCACAAATAGAAAGAAAGAAGAACAACTCTCTAGATCAAGTGATCTATATGTTAGAAGAGAATGAGAGTGTATGAGAGATTTAGTAAGAAGAGGGTGAGTTAGAATGAAGAAATGGCTCTCTATTTATAGGCAAATTTCCTCACTTTGTTCACACGGATCCCACGGATCCTTCCACTTGGGATCCGGCTAGCACAAAGCTAGGGATCCGTGGGAACTCCTCTTGCCCATGGGTTTTTGGTTATGGGTCATGGGTTGGTCCATGGGTTATATCTAGATTCAATGTATCTAAGTATACATTGTATCAAGTCTCTTTGGGTATGGGTTAAGATCCATGGGTTGTGATTTTACCCATCCTAATTAACTATTACAACAAATGCTTTTGTTACTACATTTTGTATTTAAAAGATTATATGTAAATGCTTTACAAAATAACATGTATCCTTATAATTATACTTAAGACAACATTATATATGTTATCAACAAAACACAAAGAGATCGCAAAATATTAATAAGCGTTTTACGGTTTATTTGTATTAACAATCTCCCCTTTTGTTGATGACAAAATATAATGTTATGATGAGTAAAACTTAAGAATAGATGTAAGTTTTGAAAGCTCTTAAGTTTTACTTCTTCTCCCCTTTTGTCGAAACAAAAGTTAACCCTGGAGGAAAAAGTAGTCTACTTACTCCCCCTTGACGGTAGCTCCCCCTAGTTTAGGGCGTCAAGAGAAAAAAATCTACAAAAGAAAGTTAGTAACATGCTTAATTGATCTTATGGTTGTCGAGAAACAAGATAGGGAGCCAAGGTATGTAAACAAGGCCTTGTAATAAAACGACAAATTGTAGTGGTAATTAAGCCACTTACAAGCATGTAAAAATAAGAACAAGACTTGTTCTTGAAAATGACAAAAAGGTATTAAAAGTGAAAAATAGTAGTAGAGATTCCTTCCATGCTTACATAAGGTTATGGATGGAGGTTTTGATGAGTAATTGTATTGATGCGATCAAGGATGAGGTTGAGTATGAAACGCATTTCTTCCCTAACTTCTATTGCAATTTCCCTAGTGGATTGGCAATGTTCACAATGTAAACGATGTGGGTAATGAGTGCGGAAGTTTTTTGGGTAGTTTTGATTTGAGTTATGCGGAAGTTGTGGTGGAAAAATAGGAAAATATGGATCAAAATCCGGAATGTTTGTATGTGGTGGTGGAAAAGAACCTAGATGTTCTTGTAATGTGATGGGAGCTAGAGGTGGTGATGTTTCAAAATCTTGAAAAATAGTATTTGGTGATGTGGGGGTGTGGAAAGACTATTTCTTTTCTTTAGGTTGGGTAGATCTTGTTGGAGTCCTAAGGAGTTCCAAAAGAGTTATTTTAGGTGGTGATGAAGTTGGTGTACTTGTTGGTGATGAGGTGGTGCTATAATGGAAGCATCTTGTGGTGAGTTATTTGAGGATGAATCATTTGAGGTTGGTTTGCTAAACAACAAGATCGGATACTAATCAAATGCGGGTATCCTAGCATTTGATTGTGGTATTTTGGATGGTGGAAGTACAAAGGTTTGGATATCATGATTGTTTGTACTAGATGATTCTCCTAAAGGGTTTTTGGATGACATGATGAAGTGTGTTTGTGAGAAGGAGATGGAGTATGCAAGCATTTTGGGAGTTATATATATAAAAAGAAAATAACACATTGTAATGAATGCTTGACCCAAAATGTGGATTAAAATCTAATGATTAGATATGAATTCAAGGCATGTGATCATGAGAACACAAGCATTAAAGAACATACTCCCAAAAATAAAACAAATGTGGATTTTTCATCCAAAATGACAAAAATGGAAGTTGAAAACATCTTACAGATACACGGATCCCACGGATCCTTCCCATGAGGATCCGTCCAAGCATGAAGGTGGGATCCGTGGGTCCAGTGTTTCGAGCGGTACAAAATTCTCTTTTTGGAAATATTTTTGCCTATTGTGTGCCTATATGCAAACTATTTGGAGTTGCGGTTATCTCGACTCCTAAAAAGAAATAAAAACTAAACTAGAAGTAAAAAAATATCCTATTGAGATAACCCGAAAACACATATTTAGTACATAGGTACGTAATCTTGTGTTGTCAATGCTCCTAATTCATTGTAGCTTAAATGAATGTACCCGAAAACACATATTAGTTATGTGTCCCCTTTAGCATTCAAAATACATGAGATGCAATGAAAACGGGTTTTTACTTTGTATTAATAATGAAAAAGTGATTTGTCCTAGACGTGAGAAATTGCTTTTGTGAAATTGATACGGGACGGTATCATCTTTTTAGAAAACATTGTGAAAGTAGGTTTTCTTTGAAAATGTGTATATAAAAAGTAGGAGAGCTATAAGTAAAACAAAAAATTTATCTTTGGGTTTTAAAAATTCCCGTATTGTTTGTGAGTTGTGCGTGAAATAGAGATCCTAGACTCAGAGGGAAGAAGGCTAGTGTTTACATACCTTGTAGAGTCAAAATAAATTACGACGTGTGTTCCATTAAACCAAGACCAAGACGAAGTAGGTTGAATTGTTCCCGCTTCAACGGTTTGGTGAGGACGTCGGCTATTTTATCTTCGGATGCTACCTTCTCAATAGAAATGTTCCCCTTTTGAACATTGTCTCTTAAGACGTGATGACGAATCTCTATATGCTTGGTGCGAGAATGCAATACCGGATTCTTGCTTAAGTCGATGGCACCTTTGTTGTCACATAGAATGGCTATGTCGCTTAGATGAATGTCGTAGTCTACTAACACTTGTTTCATCCATAGTGCTTGTTGGCATGCTTTCCGTGGAGACGTGCTAAACCGGTTGTTGATATTGCTAGAGCCGTTTGTTTCTTAGAAAACCATGATGTTAAACAACATCCCATGAAAGTACACACCCCACTTGTACTTTTCTATCGACGTAATCTCCTGCATGGTCGAATCTGCATATACAATTGTTTCTACACCGTGCCCTTAGGATACCATAATCCTAATTGTGTTGTACCCTTAATGTATCTAAAAATTCTTTTTACGGCTTCTAGGTGTGAAGTTTTGGGGTTTTCTTGAAACCTAGCACATAAGCAAACACTAAACATGATATCCGTCCTACTTACCGTGAGGTAGAGAAGACTACCTATCATGCCACGATATTTAGTATTATCTACGGATTCGCCGTCTTCATCTTTTGTGAGTTTGGTGTCGGATGACATGGGTGTCCTAATTGGTTTCGACTCTTCTAGACCAAATTTCTTTAACATCTCCTTGATGTATTTATATTGATAGAAGAAGATACCATCTTCTACTTGTTTAATTTGTAGACCAAGAAAGAAACTAAGTTCTCCCATCATACTCATTTCGAACTCGTCATGCATGATTTTAGAGAAATCATCACACATGTCTTGACAAGTGGATCCGAATATAATATCATCTACGATATTTGTACTATGATTATGTGTGACTCCTTTTCTTAGTAAAAGTGTGTTGTCAACTAACCCGTGGTATAGTTATGTTTAATTAAAAAGGACTTGAGTCTATCATACCAAGCTTTTGGAGCTTGTTTAAGACCATAAAGGGCTTTCTTTAAATTATAAACGTGTTTGGGTTTTTCAAAATCGATGAAGCCCGGAGGTTGAGCTACATATACTTCTTCATTAATAAGACCATTTAGAAAAACGCTTTTGACATCCATTTGATAAAGCTTTAGATCATTAGCACAAGCATACGCAAGAAGTATTCTTATAGACTCTAATCTAGCCACGGGGGCATAGGTCTCATCAAAGTCTATTCCTTCTTGTTGGTTATACCCTTGGGCAACGAGTCTAGCCTTGTTCCTAGATACTACTCCGTTTGCATCTAATTTGTTTTATACACCCATTTTGTTCCTATTATGGTTTGATTACTAGGTGGAGGGACAAGTGTCCAAACATCATTAGAAACAAATTGATTTAATTCTTCTTGCATAGCCATTACCCAACTTTCATCTTTTATGGCTTCTTGTGTGTTCTTAGGTTCTATAGTTGAAACGAAACAAAATAAGCTACTTTGGTTTTGAACTTGAGACCTTAATGTTCGATTCGTTTAGCTTTCCTATGACCTTATCTACGGGGTGATCTTTGGACTCTTTAATGTTTGTGATTTCACTAATTGAAGGTTCTTCTTCTTCATTTATCTTTTTCTTAATTACAATAGCTTCACTTTCTATGATCTCGTCATCGACAAGAGGTGGAGAGGGTTTGGGTGGACTTTCATCAAATTTTATGTTTAATGACTCTTCTACCTTCATTGTTTCTTTGTTTAATATGACGTAAGCTTTGCTATTAGGCGAGTAACCTAGAATGATACCTTCGGTTGATTTAGGATCAAATTTTGTAAGGTAATATTTAGTGTTAAGAATGAAGCATTTGCTTCCAAAGACTCTAAAATGATTTAAAGTAGGCTTTTTGCCTCGGAGTAACTCATATGGAGTTTTACCTAAGATTGGTCTAATTAAGACTCGATTGAGTATGTATGTTGAAGTATCAACGACATTACACCAAAATTTTTGAGGTATGGATTGTTCGTTAAGCATGGTTCTACTTATTTCTTGAAGGGTTCTATTCTTTCTTTCTACTACCCCATTCGATTGTGGAGTGCGTGGAGCCGAGAAGTTGTGAGTAATACCATTAGCGTCACAAAAGCTCGAATTGCACTTCATTATCGAATTCCTACCATGATCCGTCCTAATAGACACTATGGGTTTTCCTAGTTGTCTTTGGATCTTTTTGCTTAATATTTCAAAATAGTTAAAGGTTTCGATTTTGTTCTTTAAAAATTTTGTCCAAGTATATCTAGAGTAGTCATCCACTATTACCAAAGTATAGTAGTTGCCTCCATAACTTTGGATAGCGGATGGACCAAATAAATCCATATGTAGTAATTCTAGACATCTAGTTGTGGACACCATGTTTTTAGCTTTATGACTCGAGTGAGCTTGTTTCCTATATTACAAGCATCACAAAAATGATGTTCATATTTTAACTTAGGTAGATCTCTTACTAGATCTTTGGATGATAGCGATTGAAGAAGTCGCATATTGGCGTGACCCAATCTTGATGCCATAAGGTCAAGTATCATCCATAGAGGTAAGACATAGTTTGTCTTTAGGTTCATTACCGATTTTAATGACATAGACTCCATGTTTCCTAATTCCTCTTCCTATGGTTATGCCATTTTAAGTATTTTACTACGGTTTTGGTAAAAGTACATTGCACGCTTTATCACATATTTGTCCTATACTTAAGAGATTAAAGTTTAGGTTTTCTCGTGACACACATCGTTAATGGTTAGAGATTTGTTAGAAACCGTGCCTTTACCGATGATTCTACTTTGCTATTTCCAAACACCACATTACCTCCATTTACGGATTCATATGTGGAGAATAGATCCTATTGCCGGTCATGTGCCTCGTGCACCCGCTATCCTTGACCCATTCATCGGGGTCTAGGTCGACCTTTAAGCACACCTAAAACAATAATAAACTCAAAATTTTGGTCCCCATTTATTCATGGGTCCATTAGTGTTAAACATTCCATTCATGTTAGACATGTATAGATAAGATGAGTATGCATTCCATGGAGCAAAGTTTTGAAAAGAGAAACCGTTTTGCATATTAGGGTTCCATCCCATTTGATGGTTACTTCTTGGATAAACGTTATTAGGTCTCCTAGATGCATTATGTTTTTGAAAAGATGGTGCTTTGTTTCTTGCAAAAGTGGGATTAATTTTTGGAGGTGGATGTCTAGTGGTAACATGAGTTGGTTTCTTCCTATTTACGATAATGAACTCGGTTCTAGATGAAGAGGCTATGTTATTACCACTAGTTGTCACAGCAGATCCACGGATCCCGGTTTGTACACTAGCGGTTCCCTTTTAGGGATCCGTGGGATCCGCCACAACGATGGTGGTTTTCTAATTCTTTAACGAATTTTGTTTCTTTATTTTCACTAGTTGATGGATCAAGTTGTTGTATGCCTAGACCCTTTTGGTTGTTGCCGGTTTTAACACCATCGAGTATTTTATCTAAGGTGTTTGTACTTATTCTAGCAATTTTAGAATCTAAATGATCAACTAGTGTTTGAAGTTGAACACAAAGTTCACATTCACCACTTGCTATTTTACCCTTTTCCAAACGTTTTAGTTTTGCTTTTAGTTCTATGACTTCTTTATCTAAACGTTGGTTTTGACTCTTTAAAAGCTTGTTTTTGTTAATTAGTTTTAAGCTAATATTGCATAGTTTATCATATTCATTATGCAATGAGTCGTCATCAAGTGATGAACTACTATAGTATTCGTGACATACCTCATCATTTGCCATGAGACAAATTTCTTCGTCCTCCTCGTCGCTCATTCCCCACGTGCCGCTCACGAATGCCTTTTGATCATCCCGTTTGGGACACTTACTAATAAAGTGGTTTGGGTCCCCACATTTAAAGCAAGTACGATCATCCTTTGGCTTCTTGTCCTCCTTGCTTTTCCGAAAGCCTTTCTTATCGTCATACGGTTGTTTGACGTATCTACCCTTTCTTCTAAAGAACTTTTTAAAGTCCCTTACCGCCATAGCGTACTCTTCGTCGTCACTACTCGAAGATGAATTCTCCTCATCACTCGAAGCCTTTTTGGCTTTAAGGGCAAGAGATTTGTGTTTCTCTTTCACCTTTGAGGCTTCGGAGTCTTTAGCAAGGACAAGCTCGTAGACTTTTAGGTTGCCTATGAGTTCATCGAGGGTGAGGATTGTCAAATCTTTTGACTCTTCGATTGTCGTCACCTTGGATCTCCACTTAGATGGAAGTGCCCTTAGATATCTCCTAACATGGTTACGGCTAGAAAAAGATTCATCAAGTGCTTGTAAAGATGTAATAATAGTATTAAAGTTAGCAAATGAATGATCTATAGTTTCTTCATCCGATATTGAAAATTGTTCATATTGTTGAACAAATAGATCAATTTTATTATTCTTAACTTGTTGGTTGCCTTGATGAGTTACAACTAAAGAATTCCAAATTTCTTTAGAGGTTTTAAGCATAGAAATTCTTCGAATTCCTTTTCGGTAAAGCATTATATAAAACCATTTTGCTTCACTATTTTTAGAAAGCTTTTCTTCATTTCATCATTTAGTTTATCATGAGGTATGTGAACTAAATTTCCTTTATCATCATTTGAGGTAGCCTCAAAATCACCTTGAACAATAATGTACCAAAGATCAATATCTTTAGACTTCACATATGTTTCGAATCTATTGTTCCAATATATAAAACCATTAGTTTCAAGTAGTGGTGGTCGTTGCATAGATTGCCCTTCCTTATAATTTTCAGAACCCATGGTGATCGAAAAGTTTTTAAAATACAATTTTATTTTAAAACTTTTATAAACTTAGCTCTTGATGCCAATTGTGGAAAACTAGAAGGGGGGGTTGAATAGTTTTTCCGATTTTTAGGTGATTTAAAAAAACTTTAGATTCGATATTATGTGAAATCGTATGGATGTTGAGTACGTATAGATCTAATGATAATGTAAGTAAATAAACAAAGATAAGGGATAGAAATGACACAACCGATTTATAGTGGTTCGGCTACAAGGACACCTTCCTTGCCCTACTCCACTCCCCGAGTCACCTACTCGAGAGTTCAAGCACTATGTTAACAAACTCCTTCACTAGGCGGAGAAGCCTTCACAACGTTGCTTACACTTTATCCGGTACAAAGCTAGATACCGAGTCCGTAGTACGGTGGACCAAACCAACACAACTATTACACAACAAATATGTGAAATATCAAATACAAGATCTTCGCTCTGTAAATCTTGCGGAGAGACAAATCAATCAAGGATCCCTTTCTTGGATGACTTGTAGAATGCTCGTGATCTCGCCTTAGAAGGTCCTATATGAGAATCACAAATAGAAAGAAAAGAAGAACAACTCTCTAGATCAAGTGATCTATATGTTAGAAGAGAATGAGAGTGTATGAGAGATTTAGTAAGAAGAGGGTGAGTTAGAATGAAGAAATGGCTCTCTATTTATAGGAAAATTTCCTCACTTTGTTCACACGGATCCCACGGAGCCCTTCCACTGGGATCCGCTAGCACAAAGCTAGGGATCCGTGGAATGCTCCTCTTTGCCCATGGGTTTTTGGTTATGGGTCATGGGTTGGTCCATGGGTTATATCTAGATTCAATGTATCTAAGTATACATTGTATCAAGTCTCTTTGGGTATGGGTTAAGATCCATGGGTTGTGATTTTTACCCATCCTAATTAACTATTACAACAAATGCTTTTGTTACTACATTTTTGTATTTAAAAGATTATATGTAAATGCTTTACAAAAATAACATGTATCCTTATAATTATACTTAAGACAACATTATATATGTTATCAACAAAACATAAAGAGATCGCAAAATATTAATAAACGTTTTTACGGTTTATTTGTATTAACAGTGACAATGAGGAAGTCCCTGAGCCGCAACAACAACCCACCTCTCCCAGCACAACAAAGAAACCATCATCCTCCTCTAGGCCTAAGAAGAAGAAGAAGAAAACGACTAAGGCTGATGTCGTTTCATGACTAGACGACGATGACACTGAATCCGAATGGTTTTCCACACTTGTTGCTACTACACCCGCCTTAACTGATGACCAAGATATGGTAGAAGGTAGTACGTTGGAGCATGCTAAGTTACTGCAAGAAAAGTTCCGAGTGAAGAAGATGACGAAATCAGAGTTGAAACGAATCAAGAATGAATCCTTTCAAATACTCAAAGACAGCTCGGAAAGTGCTATTGAAGTTGAATATCACCTTGAAAATATAGCATGAGCCATGTCCAACAACATTGATTGGCTCAACCCTGAAGCAAACATTGACTACACCCGCAAAGACAACGCTCCATACTACACATATTGGACCAAACCTCTACCTACCATTGGTCAACCAGATCAACCTAAGATTCCATTTCGATACTTCTTCAACAACGACCTGGAATTTCTTCTACATGGTAGCGATGTGTCAAAGAAATATGCTACATCACTTAGACTTCCGTTCCCGACAGCCATATACTCAAACTGCATAGCTATCGAAGAAAAGGCTACCCACATGTTCAACAACAGAGTGGAACAGTATGACATTGATGCAATGTATGGGATTCACCATTGGCCTGAACGCCGAAGAATCTACTACAAAAGCTGCCAGGTTCGAAGGTCTCAACACGAAGTGTATAGTGATAAAGGGATCATTGCTGTTAAGCATGTCACTCTCTCGTCTAAATGGGACTACACATTTCTCAAGACAATCGTGGTCAAGAGATAAGATGAAGAGGACTATGTTTTCTGTGAAGCGGACTTTCAGAATTTGTCTCTCAACGATATTGAAGATCTGTGAATACATCAAGTCCTTGCTTATCTTCATTAGAAGCATCGTGATCCAGGAACGTGTAGAAGATTTACAACTTGCTGTTGAGTCGTATCAGACACATGTCAAGTTCACCAGACCTAAGCTAGAACTTCCTGATATCAACTATCTTCCTCAATACACTCTCATCAGCAAACTCTTTGGAGTAGTCTACCGAAGTGATCTACACCGCAACTGCTTGATGGCGTGTTCTGAACATCATAAGTTTGGAGATTCAACATTGAAGAAGGTCAGAGATGGGCTAGCATATCGGTTAAAGGCGATTCAACAAGGCATTGGGTCACCAACGAGATGGAATTCTCGGGAAAGACGGGATGTAAAGAGAATCATCAAGCGGATTGATGAAAGGTTGTTTCAAAGGACCGATTGAACATTGGAAAGCTTAAATGGGTGGTCGTCCTCGCATTAATCTCATAGGCTATCAACGCCCAGTTCGCATTCCTGGAGTTCTTGCTGACCTACCTGAAATTCCTAGTACCCCTTAAATTGCTTCAATTTCATATTAATTTGGATGTGTGATTAATTAATGTCTATGGCTTGTGCACACATAACAGTGTACAACCAGTTCTTGTAATTAAAGGACCCTGTGGTACGCTTCAGTGCCACAATCCTATAAAAGGAGCGAAAACTTCTTAATTTTGAGTAAAACTTATCAAACCTTTCACTTTTCAAAGGTTTTGCTCAAAAGGACAAGTACTTCCTCTTATGATTTTCAAAACCTCAAAAGTTTATATCACTTGTTGAGGGGGAGTATTTGATTAAAATCTTTGTTCACAAATTGTTCTTGTGTGGTAATCTTCCTGTAAAACTCGAAATGGACATATTTGATATCAAAATTTCATCAAATATAACATTTATATGCCATTTTTGAAGGGGAGAAAAATATGTGATAAGGAATATGTTGTGAAATTGCTACTGAATCTTTGTGTGAGAAGACTTTAACCCATGAATTAACGGGATCTGAACAGTCATACATTGAAAAGATTTGTCTTCCAAGACTTATCCAAGTAAATTGTACCCATTCGAGAAGCTCCTGATAGACATGAACTTTGACGGGTTTGACAACCTTTCGGGGTTGTCTACATCTTCAAGGTAGTTACTAGAGCCAGTTGTCACCTAAAAGCTGACAATGTATCTCTTTATGAAACATAATGTATTTCACAAACACATCATAACACAAACACAAGAGGCATACACAATGGTTTTAGAGAGAGAAAGTTAGAGGTTTGGGAACTTTAGTGAGAGAAAGAAAAATCTTATTATGAGCTCCAACTCTCTACCTTGGGAGGTAGAGAGTATTTATAGTCTTACAATAAAATGCCACCTGACGGGCTGTGGATCAGGCATACAGTGGGTAAAGACCCGTCCGTCCTCCACGATGTTACTTAACTAAATACTACTTAACATTAAATAACTACGACTACAAGCTTTCTAATGATTACATATCCTTGAGGTGACCGACTCTTTAATAACTTGATTTACTAAATCCTAACAATCTCCCCCTAAGGGAGGTCACCTCAAAATACATTGAATACAAATAGATATTACATTGAGATTGTTCTTGGATTCCTGTTCATGTTCTTTGTTCTGTAGCTCGTAGTCTTTGAATCTTCATTTTTGCATGTTTGGATAATCTGAGTGGAGGTCTTTATCTGATCCACGTGATAGTGAGTTTTGAGCCAGCTTTGAGATCATCGGCCTCATTAAATCTCTGACTCATCCTTTGTGGTGTTGGTATTATGTGATGATGTGACTTTTGGACCAACATGCTCACACTTTATGGATCATGACATCTTTTCATCAGAGTAGCAGAAGCTTTTACTAGTTCAAGATATTTGCGGCAGTAGCAAGCGAACATAGTATAAAAATATCCGAGCCGTGTTACGTAGATATGCACAAGTCATGATTTCTTCAATTAAGTGTGGATCTTTGTGAGCATGCGACTATGGATTGACTCCTCAATTTCGATCACCGCAACCGTCGGTGTTCCCGCATAAAAGCAGTTAGCAATAAAGCGCACGAAAGTGTCTTTGATCACTTTTGTTGAATTGAGGTACACGCCCACGGTTCCCCGTTGATCGGTACAAATCTTGCCCGTGATCGGTATAATTCAAGAATCTCCTTGACGGGGTTTCGCGGTTTGCTCTAGCCGTTCTCAAACCGAACGTCTCAAAGAAGACAACACGGAGTGAGTGAACCGACAAATTGAGATTTACTGATTGATGGAAAATGATTTGAAAACAATCGCCTATTGCTTAAGAGAAAGAGTTTTGCAATACGACGAAGGTTTAGAAGAAGAAATCAATTTTCAATCATAAATACCCTTTTATTTTGAAAACATAATACACAGTCAAAGTGCTAAAGAAAAGAGTTTTTGAGCACAACGACCGGTTTTTCAAAGGTATCCGTCAATCCATTTTCCTGGACAAGGATTGACTCAATGAATCGCCCCATTGATGAGGTCCAGATGTCACAAACAAGTCTTGGCATTACCACAAGGATAATGCGTAGGACTCTCAATATATACTTACTTTCCACATTGTGTGAAACAGCAAGTCTTCATGAAAATGTGTCCTAATGAGATATTGTGGATGATCTCTTGGCTCTAGACTCAATTGTGCACATTTGGTTTCCTATGTCGGAGACTAGGGAGAGGGTCTCCTTCTTCAATATCAACCATCTCTAAGAGAAAGTCGATAGATTATGTAGGTTCCCCGTGAGAATGAAACAAGCCCTTTTAAGAGGAACTTGAGTAGCTTGGGAACTTAGTGCAGTACGTCACTGGGTCCATGACGTCTTGTCTTCAATACCAGTGTTACCTTAGTAACCACCAGTAGCATATGTATTGAACCCAGTTTCCCTAAGGTTGAATTATTGGAGGGCTATTTCTTTTCACCCTTTTCACATTTAATTCTTTTTCCTTCTTCAACCCCTTCGGTGCTTACCGAGACTTCATAACTAGAACCTTGTTGGGTTTATTCCAGTTCTAGCTCTATCTCAGTCGGCACTCTTCCCAAATTCTCATTTTCTCCTTTTTTCAATATACCTAAGGACTCTACACTATCAATTGGATTGTCCCTGGGTAGATCCCTCCGGTTCTGGCAGATCGTGGGAACTAATACCTAACCTAACCATCCTTATAACACCATGCATAAAGTAAATTGGTCGGTCTTTTGGTATAGTTCTTTCCTTTTCGAAACCAATTGAAAAATCATTTGGAAAAATCAATCAAGGTACTTGTGATATAAAATCAAAACATTTTTGTACCTTAATTGTTTTGATCTTTTAGAAATGCTCCCCCTCAACATGTGCATATGATTTTATAAATTGTTTAGCACATGGAGGCAAGAGTTCTTTTGAAATAAATTCTTGATCACAATTTCCATGGAAAAAGCCATTTGATTTTCTTGGTAAATTCTCCCCCTCAATATGTGCGTAGGATATTTGAAATCATTTTATCACATAGAGGCAACAGGTTTTTGAAGTACTTCCACGAATGCATTGCCATACAGAAAACAATTTAGAAAATCAATCAAGGTACATTTTGATAAAACATTTCAATCTTTGTACCTTGATAGTTTATTTTCTTTTGAAATGCTCCCCCTCCATATGTGCTTCGAGATTCAAAAATGTTTAGCACATATGGGAGAGCAGTTTGCACAATTGAATCAAATGATCACCTTTTATCATATTTCATAATTAAATCACAAATTCTCCCCCGATCAAAAATATCAAACCCTTTGAGATTTTGGAACCCAAGTGATTTAATAGGGTTTAGAAAACATGGGAGAATATGTGTCCTGGTTTAAATACTCATCATGTTTTTGGATAAATGTTCCTCCTCAATCATGTGCATCATGAATAAGAAATCGTTTGGCACATGGAGGCAGGAGTGCCTTTGAAGGACTAAAACCAATTCCATTTAAAACAGATTTGAGATTTAAATCACGATCTCTCCCCCGATCAAAAATTCAAACCATTTGAGATTTGTGATCCCAGTTGATTTAAATCATTTAGAAAATTTTGGGGAAAGACGTGGCAAGATTTAATTTTTGAAATTGACAGATAAGGATCAATTTAAGACATTAAAGATTGTTAGTGTCAGGTATGAAAGTTTTAAGAGATCTTTAAGTAAAATAAAACAATTTCACAATCAAACAAGAACAGAAAATTTTTTATTTTGACAGATCTTTGAGTTTTAAAGAAAATCATACCAGGACATAACATTAAATCTTTAGATCACCACATTTTAACGTACAAACGGACTTGATAGATGAAATATCGTTTGAAAATATTTAATTTGAAATCACTTAAGATATGACAAAATAAAGTCCGGTTGATTTCAAAACTTTGAATCCGATTTATTTTCAAAACAATATTTTTCCATTTTCAAAACAGTGTTTTTTAAAAATTGTTTAAAAATGGTATCATGCACAAAGATATGTTAGGTGGTTGAGCCGCTTTTGTTGTTGTTGCTGTAAGGCAGGAAGAAAACCGTCTGCTGATGCAGTGAGACCTCTGACGTTGCATTTCATGCCAACTTTCCATTGAGGTCAAATTAAGCTCCGTTTCTTCATTTTTCAACCCAAGAAATAGTTACCCTTTCCTTTCGGCATCCAATCATCTTCAATTGTGGGATCCGGATCGGGAACATTCTTATAACCGTTTTATCTGCATACGTTAGTCAGCACAAACAGATATATGGTGGTCGACAACATCCAAACAACAATCGACTAATAAAAGTCAATTCAACATATCAATCAGATCATATAAGGTTTGGGAATAATGTGTTCATCAAACTCTAATCATCAAATCCTAACAATCATATCCTAGGCACCTAGTCATTCAACGTAGGTTAACATCACTTTTCAGTTAAGCATTTAGGATAATTAAGAAAGTCCGATAGATGATATAAATTTGAAAAAACATTCTCCCCCTCAATCAATGACTCATTTTATGAAAAGATTAAAAGCGCGGAAGTCATTGATTGAGTTTGTAAATTTATGAAAACTCCGATACTGATTGATTTTCAAACAACTCATTTACCACCATTTTGTTAAAACAAATATTTTTCTGAAGAATTTTTGAAGGAAAAATATTTGAGTAAAACAATGATCCTTGACATACTTTCCTTAATTTGTTTTTAGGATAAGTGCAACACTTTCCTTCCGAAATATTTGAAAAATTGTTTAGCGCGGAAAACACTTTCCTTCCTTTAAAGCGGGTTACTATAGCCATGTAAATAATAGCAATCCATGGTTTAAGCATTAGGAAAATTTTTTCTGCATCTAGCGGCGAAATAAGCGCAAGCTATTGTTTCACTTTCTCCCAAAATATATATATATATATATATATATATATATATATATATATATATATATATATATATATATATATCTTTTTCTTGACTAAGATAAAAGGGTGCTATGGCGGTTTTAAAAGGGTGCTATGGCGGTGACAAAGCGCCGCTAAGGCATAAGACGTGACCTCCACGTTATGAAATGAACCAAGCGTCGACTTTAGGCGTGACGTGAGATGAGACGGAAAAAGCGCGATAAAGCGTGAGGCATGGCGAGTTTTTTTTACTCAACTCCGAAATTTTTTATTTATTTATTTGTTTATTCTTTTAATGAAGAATATTACATGTAATGATAGTTTTTTAACTTTATTTATTATGTCCAACGTTTTTTGTAAACTTAATATATATGAAATATGATAGCAATAGATAAATATTTTTATATTTTATGTCACCTTATGTCACGTTTTAAAACGCAAAAACCTTTTGTCTTAATCGCTAAAACGTGAGGCTTGATCATGACATCACACCACGCCTAACCCAATTTATAACCTTGGCTATAATTAACGACTCGTTCCAATGAAAAAACATGAAGCAAATCAAAACATGTCACATTGTTATAATTAAACTATTGTTGCCTAAGCACATGTCACATATATATATAGATATGTGCTCCAAAGTACAGTCAAACACCATACACCATATGTGTCACATTGTTATAATCAAACACCTAGCGGCAGCGGTATATGGCGTGTACTCACACCTAGCGACAGCGGTATCTATTTTCGACCAAATTTTGACGGCGAATAATTTTTATATAACATATTTTTTTTAAGCATAAAGGAATCATTTTCGGGTAATATGTTTAAGTTGCAATGTTTTTCGATGGCATGGTTGCAAATTTTTTTTTCTGAAAGCGTCGTTTTAAATTGTAGTAGTCATTTAAAAATGTACTAATAATAGATTCGATCATTGTATTTAATACATACACATACACCAAAAAGTTATAATTACATTCATCAGGAGCTCTTATATACTTTCAAATAAAAAATGCGTCATATCTAAATTGCTTAGCAGCAACTGTGTATGGTTTGTGAAAAAACTTGGTCGCTTCAATCCGCTTCTTTGCAGTTTTTTTTAGTTTCATTAGTCACACGAATAATATTGATTGCGTTCATGCGTGCACCATTGTTTGTGGCGATGTCAAGCATATTATCAATGGTATCAATGCAACAATTCATGGTGGTACAAGTTTTCAATTTTACAATTTTAGTAAGATAATTGCGCATAACAGTTGCGCTGCAAGCTTTCAACAAATAATTCTTTCTTCTTGTTAAGGCCTTTATCTCTCGATTGCACATTCCGTTCAAGAATGCATGTTATAGAATTGGTAAAAGTGTTATGTTATAAATAAATTGGAATTTTGTTTGACATATAAAAATTTGATACATTTTACTAAATTTGGTTAACTGCATTATATTAACATAAACATTTCAACTTGGTCAAAATACCATATTGTCACATGCAACATCACAGTTCCCTATAATTCAAAAAATTTCATTTTAGAAAAAAGCAAAAGTCAGTTGCAGATATTCGCTCATCATCAAAAGCGGTGCCTTCTTCTACTGCAAATAACTCTCTTTCCACTCCAAACAACCTTCATTACATCTGCGCTGATTTCATATTTCATTTCACGATTATATGCCTCAATAAAACATAATTGGCTCTAAATATCCAAAACAGATATTATCTTTTCATCAAATAAATTCAAATCATTTTGTGTTTGAAAAGGCTCGGTTTTTATAACAACAAAAAATTATGACACGGTACAGAAAATGGGGTTGCTAAGTAATGATATTTTTTGCTTTTTGAAAAGAAAAAAAATGGGGTAAATGGGTTGCGAAGTTGAGACTTGAGAGGATCTCAACTTTTTACAATCCTTCCATTGTTACCAGCCAAGCAAAAACTAAACACTATTTTTATGAAAGGATTTCTACCTTTATCGCTGCCAATTTCAACCCACAAGTACAAACAACGGAGCTGACTTACCGTAAAACCCATCATCCATGTATTTAAAATCATGGCCCTAAGATACAAGTATCATTGGCCAAAATAAAGACATGTGAGTCATTCGGATCTAAAAGAACGACCACAAGACTTTTGATAACTAATAAAACATTATCAACCTCCTAGCATACCATTGGCTTTTATGACATACACAAATAACAAAATTCAGCCACACGAAGCATAACCGAAACCACTAAGCCGAAACAAGTTGCAAAAGCCATAAACAAAAACCAAGAAAATAAATGCTAGCATACTACAAAATACAGACATAGAACACAAAAAACACTTTTCAATTTAATCATAGGCGTTAAAAGTTCTAATGGTTCTTGAAAAAAAATGTCTGGGTAGATTTTAATAGATCTCAGGACAACCAAACATGCAACAGAGCAACAAAAAACCCAACCACCTAACCGGATAGATCTGGTCAAAAACGCCACACAAAACATGAAAAAAAACCACAAAAACACCCCAAGAAAAAAACATCGGTGAAACATCATAGTTCACATATCTGGTGAAATCCAAATAAAGAAAAAAAGATATCCAAATAACACATATCTGGTGAAATCCAAACACTATCCAAATAAAAAAAAAATGTATAAACATCATAGTTCACTAAACGAAATACCTTCTTTTTGGGATTGCAAAACACATATCATGGAACTATAATAAAAGTTACTTACAAATTTTTAAAAAAAGCTTACAACTCAAATTCTAAACGAAATCCTGCAGCGCCACAAGAAGATCCGGTAACGGCTACTACAGATCTAGCGATCGTAGTAACGGATCTACAAAAAAGAAATTAGTCAAAATTTATAACATCTAAAAAAACCCTCAAAACATAAACAATAACATGAATTAATAGATAAAAACACAAACAAATACCTACAAACACACCATCGAACAAAGCGAAACAACTCACATAGCCACCAACCAAACACACCAACAACAGATCTACAAAAAATCACAAATGGTAAAGCAACTCAAATTTATAATAAAATGAAACTAAACAAAAAAAGCTTAAAGAACGGAAAAATTAAGTGTACCTGCAAAAATGGAGGCGCCAGGTCACGGTTGCGAAGTGCTAGGGACAACAGCAGATTAAAAATGGCAAAAGAAGCTCAGATCTGTACAAAAAATATATAGATCAATGACAAAAAAAAGGATCAAATCTTAAATTAAATATAGATCTACAAAAAATTCCATAAAAAGCCTCAAAAACCCTTAAACATCGCCCGGTGGTTAAGATTATGGTGGTCGGCTCGTAGGCTGGTGTAGGTGGTGGTGGTCAAGTTGTAGCGGTGGTTTGGGAGATAAATGGAAGTAAAGGCAGTTGTGTGTTTTGTTTTTGGAGTAAAAGTAGATGGTATATTGGGTAGGAGTGTATGCGTGTGTGTTTTTCTGGGAGAGGAAAAGATGAGAGGAGTGTGTGTGTTTGTTTGTATGGTGGGTGTATATGGTTTTTTTGGTTTGGTATTTTTTAAGGGTCGGATATTGGTATGGTGTGTTTAAATTTAGGGTTGGAAGTTGGCATGGGTGGCTGAATCTTAAAAAGGGAGGTTTGGGTTTTGGTTGGGGATATTGGTGTATTATAAGGGAGTATAGATATATATATTTTAAACATTCGAGAAACATCTAAAGTCCCGTGTCATTCTTTGAATGACATCACAAAGACCGTAGATATATATCGAATCGAGAAAAACATGACAAAATGACAATATTTTTGAAATTTTAAAGTTTTTTTTTTTTTTTTTTTTTTTTTTTTTTAGTGGATTTTTAAAAGTTTTATATTTTTCTATTTGCTTTTTGAAGGTTGTGAAATTTTGTATTTTGTTTTTCGAATAACTATATACAAGAGATGGATGAAGAAAGACCTTTACTCCTCGTCTTCCTCCTAAAGACGTTTGAGTGTTTCTGGTTGAAGGCTTTTCAAGCCAAGTCGTGGAAGAATAAACTTAAGCGTTCTCTTGGAAGAGATTTGGTGAAGATGTCTGCTAACTGGTATTCTGACTTCACAAAATAGAGTTCCACCACACCGTTTTCCACTTGCTCCCTGATGAAATGATGTCGAATGTCGATGTGCTTTGCTCTTGAGAGAGCAATAGCACTTTTATTGTCACAGTACAGAGGTATTTTGTTTAATTCAAAGCCATAGTCAGATAATTGGGATCTCATCTATAGGATTTGAGCACAACAAGATGACATGGCTATGTATTCAGCCTCTGTAGAGGAAATAGAAGTACTCATTTGCTTCTTTGAAGACAAGCTCACAAGCTTATCACCCAGCCGAGCACCTCCGACGTGCTTGACGTGTATCTTGACATCTGCATGATCGGCATCTGCATAGGCGTTAGTGACATACCGGTGTCCTTGGTGCAAAGTCCCATATTGATGGTTCCTTGGAGATACCGAAGACCCGTTTAACCGCTTCAAGGTGCTTTTTAGTAGGCCTAGCACGATATCAAGCACACATGCAAGCAATGAACAAGATGTACGGTCTACTAGCATGTGAGGTACATCAGGGATCCAATCATACAACGATATTTCGTTTGGTCTACCATGATCCCTGAGTGGTCCTCATCCAGCTTGGTAAGCTCAATCATGGGAGTGTCAACGGTGTCACATGAAACAAATCCAAATTTCTTTAAGATCTCATTTGCATATTTAGATTGATTTATAAAAATGCCTCCGGGACTTTGTGAAATTTGTAATCCCAAGAAAAATGACATTTGTCCCATCATTGACATTTGAAATTTGGAACCCATTTCTTTTGAAAAACGATCACATTCATTGGGGTCAGTCGAGGCAAAGATAATATCATCAACATAAATTTGAACGTGAATTAAATGTTTGCACGACTTTACGGTGAACAATGTCGGATTAAGCGCTCCTTTCTTTGAATCCAGTAGATAGAAGGAACTTTGATAGCGTATCATACCATGCTCTAGGAGCTTGCTTCAAACCATAAAGAGCCTTTTTCAAGTGATAAACATGAGTAGGATGCTCTGGATTCACAAAACCCTCTGGCTGGCTGACGTTAACCACTTCTTTCAAATCACCATTAAGAAAGGCGGTTTTCACATCCATCTGATACACAACCATGTTCTTACTAGCAGCATTAGCCAAGAAGATTCTGATAGCTTCGATACGTGCAACAGGAGCAAAAGATTCCTCAAAGTCAATACCTTCTTCTTGACGATATCCTTTAGCCACTAACCTAGCCTTATTTTTCAAAACATCACCATGCTCATCAAGCTTCACTTTGAAGATCCACTTTAGAGCAATGATCATAGCACAGTCTGGAGCAGGTACTAATTCCCATACATCTAATCGATCAAACTCATGAATTTCTTCTTGCATGGCATTAAACCAACTGTCTTCATTCATAGCAGTTTTAACGTCTTTAGGTTCGATCTTAGAGAGTACGGAGTTGAAGAAGCACCACAAGGCATCGTAGCAAAGTCATTTACAGTGGATCTTTGGACGAGAAGGGTTTCAATGATATTGTCCAATGGGTGATCATGTGTCCATTTTCTAAGGTGTTCATGTGGTTGTTGTTGTGGAACTTAAGTAGCGAGTCGATGTCTCCGATGAAGATGGTTGAGATGATGATTCAGGAGCAAATATATTTTCAAATGGAGCATCTTGGGAGTAGCAAGGGATTAACTTCATCATGGGTGCGAAACAATTCCATGATGTACACTTGATGATTGATGATTTGTTGATGAAGCAGAGTGATCGCAGAGCGATCTTGACTTAATGACATTGGCGAAGGGTTAACTTCATTGGCGAGGATGGGAGCGACCTCTGTTGATGGAATTGACATATCATTAGCACTTGGCTCAAAGTGTTCATCAAACATAGAATCAAACAATTTCTTCAAATCATCTTACGAGGAGGTACATAAGGAGTTCTTGGTGAGTGATTTGAAACAAGAGTAAATTGATAGGACTACTTGATGAAGGTTTTGATGCGGGTCGAGCTGGATTGTCCTGGAGCCATTTGCACTGGTCACTCATCGAGCGTGCGTGAATAGTTTCCATGATATCTCGAGTTCTTTTGTTGTAGATTCGGTAACCCTTCTTGTTTGATGCATAACCTACAAACACTCCAATGTCTGCCTTAGCTCTTAATTTACCTAAATCTTGACCGTCATTCGTAGGATAACACAAAGCACCAAATACACAAAGGTGGGAGAGATCAGGTTTTCGTTTATGGACAAGTTCATATGGAGTTTTATCATGAGAGGTGTGTATAAGAGAACGATTTTGGGTGTAGCAAGCAGTGGCAATGGCTTCAGCCCATAGAAACATTGGAACTTTTGAATAAATTAGCATTGTTCTTGCGGCTTCCACAAGAGTTCGATTTCATCTTTCAACTACACCGTTCTGTTGAGGACTCCTTTGATGACTGATTCCAACACTTTCATAAAACTGAATTAAGTCTTTGTTAACGAACTCTGTGCCATTATCAGTTCGAACAATTACGATTGTATTGTTGAGTCGAACTGAAAGTTGTTTGATTAGTTTGATGATGACATCCGGAGTTTCATCCTTTGTCCTAAAAAAACTTCACCTAAGTAAATCGAGAGTAGTCATCAAAAACTACTAGAATGTATTTCTTCCCATTTATCGTTTGCACTCTCATTGGTCCGCACAGATCCATATGAAGGGTATGAAGAACTTCCATTACTGAGTTTGTGGGTTTTGGTTTGTGGGCATATTTCGTGCTTTTTCCCAATTGGCAAGTTGAACAAAGATGATCTTTTTCATATTTTAATCTAGGTAAACCTCTGACAAGATCCTTTCTGGAGAGGTTATTGATGGTCCCGAAGTTCAAGTGATTGAGACGACGGTGCCATAACCATGATTTTGTTTTCTAAGCCTTTGACAACAAGCAGATTGGAGAGGACTTCATCATGTCTTCGATAGAGATGGTGTATAGATTTGAAACACGACTTCCTCTTAACAATTCCACACCATCAAGTTTTCTAACAAAACAAGTATGTTTTCTAAAGGCCACTTCTAGATCAGAATCACATAATTGACCAACAGAGAACAGATTATGACCAAGACCTTCTACGTAATATACCCTAGACATTACACTTTTACCCACAACATAGTCTTCATAACCCATAATAGCACCAAAATGGTCGTTCCCGAATCTAACAGTCTCGATAAATTTACTTACGAAGTTCATGAGCCGCGACCAGTCTCCAGTCATATGCTTGGAACGGCTGAGTCCGGTACCACGTAACTATTTGAGCGATCTGCGGTTGAACACGAGACAAGAATGGATAAGCGGATAATTGGGATCCCCATGCAAGAATGGGTTCCATTTGGTTAGTAACAGTGATTGGAACACCCACATCAGAATTTGAAACAATGAAATCATCAGAAATAGATGCAGTGCTAGTGTCCGTATTTAACCTATTCAAAGTATGTTCACTTCTTAAGGGAATAGTTCTACCAGTAGGCATCCATTAACTAGTGGGCATTGACTTAGCAAATTTAGGGTCTAGTTCATTAATCTTACGGCCAGTAGGTATCCATTGATAACCTATATTACTAAATTTCCTTCCTGTGGGTTTCCACTGTTTTCTAACTTTCTTTCGCCTTTGCCTTTTAGCCTTCTTAGCTTGATTTTTAACATTAACAATTTTAATTGGGCACTTGACAACATTAGACAAATCATTCACACCACATTCAAGATTAGTACCCGAAACCACGCAATCATCATTACATGTTTTGCCAAAAGTAGTAGAATTCGCATTAATTACAGTACACTTAGAGCTAACACTAGAATCAACATGATTCGTTTTATTCAAATTTTCCCTAAGGTGATCTTCTACTTTCTTCCAATGCACATTCTTAGCTTGCGAGGTCCTATCATTCCTTGTATTGCCTTGAGACTTTGACATGCTCGCTTTAATGTCCCTGATTACTCCTGTAGAGGGAATGGGAACATTAGTTGGTTTTGCTACTCTTTGCATTTCCTGTTTAGATGTGCTGGGATCTGAACTACTTGAAGGCACACTAAAGTTCACTTGCTTAGCACTAAAAGTGTTGGGATCTGAACTACTTGATGGCACACTAAAGTTCACATTCATAACATTGGGCATCGAATGGATTTCATACTTGGCACTAGGCATAGAACAAGGAATCAAAGGATTAACTCTCTCACCTAAGGACTTAGGGCATATTGTGATTAAGCATTCTAGAAGTTCTTTAGATCGTTTGGCATATAAGCATGCATGCCCAATTGCATTATCAAGTGGTTTCTCTAACTTATCCTCTTCAACAATCTCACGGAGACATTCTAGACAATCCTTAAGGTAAGAGAAATATGTTTGAATAGCAAGTTTGTTATTCCTAAGATGAGGAGGAACATATTTTACAGACAAAGCATATTTATTACAAACAGGCACCTTTGATACACCACTCTCCCCATTGGTCATTGGCATTTTCCCTTTTACCTGACTCTTTAG
Organism: Chrysanthemum lavandulifolium; assembly: GCA_022545495.1. Classification (NCBI taxonomy): domain Eukaryota; kingdom Viridiplantae; phylum Streptophyta; class Magnoliopsida; order Asterales; family Asteraceae; genus Chrysanthemum; species Chrysanthemum lavandulifolium. The sequence goes on along the minus strand of CM040242.1, from coordinate 107,805,167 downwards.
ATTCTCAATTTCCTTTTGCAATGAAGCTATTTGTTCGTTATTTTTGTTGCGAGTGACCTTTATTGATTCAAATAAATCATTGAAATGTTGTTTAACTTTTTCATTTTCTTCAAGAAAACTCTCATTTTCCTTTTGTAAAGCATTAACCAATTTTTAAAGATGAAAAGTTTGAGAACTCTGAGAATCTAAAGGAGGAGGCATTTGGGAGCGATTCACATTGTTCTTTTCACCCTTTAATTGAGAAATTTGGGCTTTCAACCTTTTGATCGTGTTACGGTGAGCTTGAATATGTTCATCACGTTTGTTTAATTCAAAAACTGCATCAAACTCTGGAACATCCGAGGATATCTTGATGTTTGAGGTTTTAACATTTTCTTTTAGATGTTGATATTTTAGTTGCAACTCAAAATGTTCAACTTCCAATTTAGAAAAGTGTTTTACCAAATTATCGTGATCATCCTGTTCAATTTTCTCATTTAGTTTCGAGTTTTTGATTTCAAGCTCAATGACACGATCATGGGAGACTTTCAAAGCAACAGATAATTCATGAAATTGAGAAGCAGTAATGGAACAATTAGTAGCAGTATAGAACACGTCTTGAGAGATACATTCAGAAAACAGATTCTCATTTAAGGTATGCAAGTTCTTCCTCTTAATCTCATTATATTTTAATGCTTGCTCATAGTCACTAACCTCAACTATCATTGCATCAAATTGCTTTTCCATTCCTTTAATATCTGAATCCATCCCCTTTTTAAGACTCTCAAATTGATCTTTTAGTTGTTTAAAGAAAGGCATGACCTCAGTTAAATAGCATTCTTTTGTTTGCTCAAACCCTTTCCCTTGATTATCCGATGGGTGTGATCCTTTTCTTACAAGTTTTCTCAAAATCAACAAATAATTGAAATATAACATATTGGTGATTAAAGTCTTGCTCTTAGTGGCAATAGTTCTAGGAACCAAATGCATTGGTGTATTTGGAGGATACACAGTCGCTGCAGGCATTTTCCTAAAGGGAGAGTTTGTTTCAACAAGATTTTTAGCTTTTTTCTTATCTAAGTCCTTTTTCCAGAAAACTTGTTCAGGTGTTAACAAAGTTTGAGGTTTAAACTTGTTTAAGGAAATCCAAATTTCCTTTTTGTAATCATGGGGTTTGACTATTGTGTTATTCATTTTGCACTCAGGATCTTCTAGCTTCTTATTCATTTCCTCCCTAGATGCATCATCTAATTCTCTATCCTCTTCCGTGCTTTCAATACATGATGGTGTTTGCCTAGGCTTAAGAATCTCATTGCCATCATAGATTACCTTTTGAGCAGCTTTGGCTTTCTTACCATACTCAGGATTGGGTTTATCAACAATGGGAACACTATGCTTATCGCTTAAGACTCTATGCTTAGTGACCATGTGAGCAGTCTGAATGGTATTCCCTTGTACGTACAACTTGTTTTCAAGTTTGTTTTTCAAAGTTTTTAGATTGGAAAAGTCAATTAAAAGTTTTGATTCCTTAGCTTGAAATTCCTGTTTAAGCACTTTAACATTTTCTTGAAGTTCTTGCTTTTACTTAGCAGTTTTAGAAAGCTTTTCTTGTAAGGAGTTTAACTCTTGTTTTAACACTTCTTCTCTAAAATTACTTTTTCTAATAATTGTACGCATTTGGTTATCCAACTCCTGCTCACGGTTAGTTAACTCAAACTTAGCACGTTGTTCATAAATGGCAACTCGTTCTTTATTGGCATTAAGTTCAAAAATAACAGAATCATCAGGGGCACATGCAGTGTATTCATAAAAAACATAGTCATCATTGACTGCAGAAGATGCATCACTTGGTAAAATCTTACTTTCACTTTGTTTCACATATTGATCATATGGGACAACATTGATATTACCCATATTTCCAATATCTGACTCAATAGTTTCAGTTGATTGTACTTTGTCATGTATCTTTTGCTCATCAACATCATCGTATAGTTTTAATACCTCTGAGATGATTGATTCTTTGGATTGACCAGCCTGTTGTGGTGAAGAGACCTTTAGAGAGACCATAGAAGAGATGCTGGCCATGAAGATTGTCTAGGCAGTAGGTTCATCATCGACATCAGAATCAAATGCATCACAGTCAGCTACTTGAAAGGCATTCTGATGATTGTGACCTATTTCCTGAATTGGCTGTTCATCCACATCTGCATCATATGTCTTAGCATTCCCTTCAGCAAGAAACAACAACTCCTCTTCATCCAACGCAGCTCCATTATCCTGAGCTTGTACGAGCAACATCTTGTCTCTAAAGTATTCTGCATTCTGTGGACGTTTTAGAGATGTGCAGTTTCTGGCAATGTGTCCCTCACCACCACAGTTGTAGCATTTGATTGGCTTTGCTTGTCCTTGATTTCCATTCCTTCCCCTATTCTGATTTGCCATATACCCTCTTCCAACTCCACCTCTTCATTGTTCATACTGCCTTTCTTGAACTGGTTGCACCATAACCTTCCCATCTCTGACAGTAGCTTGATTGTGTGGATTAGATGCTGTTCTGAGGTTATTGTTGGTGTGTGGAAGAGTTTTCATGTTTTGACTAACCATGAGGGACAATTGGTTGATGAAGTTTTCCATGAGTGTGTTTGAATCTGGAGGCTTATATGCTGGATCGGGAATGAGCTTGTAATTACCATTACCAGTGGGTATGACTTGTGAAGCTTTGGTTGTAATACCAACATTGGTGTAAAATGCTGTTGAATCATTTGATGAACTTGTTTCTCCCTATTTTGATTTGAGCGATTAAGAATCATTTTTCAAACATGGCATGTCTCTCATTACAAGCGGAAGGCATATAGTTGTTCATAGTTGGTGTTCTTCAATCCTTTGGTTAGCTTCACAGAGGTGACAAATTTGTGCCATTCGAGATTCATGTTGTTCACAAACTTTGAGTTCAACTGAATGTTTGGCATGGTCATTTTGATATTCCTCATATCATTTACAAGCTTGTGGAATCTCACGTAATACTCATAGACACTCTCATCCGGCTTCATCTTGAAGTGCTCAAATTCATCATACAATTGTGATTTTCTATCTTCCATAGTTAATTTAGAACCTGAGAGAAGCATTTTGACATTATCCCACACTGCCTTGGCTTTGGTGTTGTGATTGATAAGCTTGTAGATATCTTTTGGAAGACCTTGAAGTATGATGTTAGAAGCCCTGATATCAGCATCAAATCTCTTTTTCTCCTTATCATTGAGCTCATCATATGTCTTTGGTCTGTCTATTCCATAAATCATTGTTCCATCTGCAGCTGTATCAATTAAGTCTCTTGTAGTCTCAATCGATAAGGTCCTTCATCAATAGATTTGAGAATGTTGACCCCATTTTCCTTTCCAAGACAAGACAATCGATTCTTTGAGCCCAAGAGTCGTAGTCGGTTCATCAAGCATGGGTGGATTGAGTATCTGAACCATTTGCTTGAACATCCTCGACAATGATGGAGATGATTGTAGATCGTTGGTAGACATGTTTAAAGATTACACGGGATTTTATAACTCAATGATTAAACCGGGAAATAGATTCTTTCACGGAATTTTACTAAATCAAGAGAAAACCGTATTACAAACAAGAGTCAACCAAGTCATTAAGAATCCTTGAACCAAGTCGCTAAGCACCAAGTTGCTAAGTAATAAGAAGACAAGTCGCTAAGTTCCAAATCGCTACGAATTTTGATAGCAAGTCGCTATGCACCAAGTCGCTAAGACGTCAAGTTGCTATATAGCAACTCGCTAAAATCCAAATCGCTAACACCAAGTCGCTAAGAAACTTAAGTACAAGTCGCTAACAAAATTGAAAGCAAGTCGCTACCTTCACCAAGTCGCTACCCGTAGTGGAGAATCCACTAAGTGTACTGTTTGTAGGCTTGTCTCAAAAGACAAGTCGCTAGGACAAAGTCGCTACCAAAACGCACAACAACTCGCTACCTTTTACTGAAGCAAGTCGCTAGGATGAAATTCACTCCGAGAGCCAAGTCGCTACCAAGAAAAACTTCAAAAACACACTTTTCAATCCAAAACAAGCTCAACCACAGTGATTCAAGCTTACCAAATCAAAACCCAAGCACATACAATGATTCTAAACACAAAAGTACACCCAAAATTGAAACTTTAACACTAGAATGAATCAAATGATGCAAAAACCACTAAACTTTTTCAAACTCAAAAACCATCTAAAAACCACTAGAAATCCAAGGATATGTAAGAGATGTTCAAACCATGGCTCTTGATACCATCTGAAACATAATGGATTTCACAAACACATCATAACACAAACACAAGAGGCGTACACAATGGTTTTAGAGAGAGAAAGTTAGAGGTTTGGGAGCTTTAGTGAGAGAAAGAAAAATCTTATTATGAGCTCCAACTTTTACCTTGGGAGGTAGAGAGTATTTATAGTCTTACAATAAAACGCCACCTGACGGGCTGTGGATCAGGCATACAGTGGGTAAAGACCCGTCCGTCCTCCACGGTGTTACTTAACTAAATACTACTTAACATTAAATAACTACGACTACGAGCTTTCTAATGATTACATATCCTTGAGGTGACCGACTCTTTAATAACTGGATTTACTAAATCCTAACACTTTAATTATTCAACGTAATCGTGTCTCGCAAGGAATTGTCTATCTTGAGTTGATCAATTCAAAAGTGCGAGCTCTTTCCTCACTGTGAAGATTTCTATCAATATTCTTAAGCACATGTGGAGGGGGAGTATTTCTGAAAAACAAAACTCTTGAAGTGTTCAAACATGTTTTTCATTTACAAACACTTCGAGAGATTTTCATGAAAATGGTTTTATGGCAATGGAGTTATAAGGTGATTAAGGTTAGGAATAACCGTCCTATGATCCGCCAGAGCTGGAGGGATCTACCCAAGGACACCACCAATAGTTAGAATCTAGAAGTCCTTAGGTATGATCATAAAAAGGAGAAAATGAGAATCGAAGAAAGAAGGAGTTGAAGAATTAAAAATACAAATAACGAAAAGGGTGAAAAGAAATAGCCCTCCAAATTATTCAACTTAGGGCAGACACCGGGTTCAATTCATATGCTACTGGTTGTCACTAGATGACACCGGTATTGAAGATCAAAGTCGTCATGAACCCAAAGGACGCATGCACTAAACCTTCTTAGCCACTCAAGTTTCTCCCAAAAGAAGCTTGTTTCATTCTCACAAGGAACCCTCGTAAACTATCGGCTTTCTCTTAGAGATAGGCGATATTGAAGAAGGATACCTCTCCTAGTCTCCGCCAGAAAACCAAAGCGCACTATTGACTCTAGAGCCACGAGATTCATCAAAAGATCTCTTAAGTACACTTGACATTTCATCACTTGTCGTTCAACAATAAGAACACAAGTGATACGTTATCGAGTCCTACATGATGTTAGCAATGTCGAGAACATTTATGAGAGTTTCACAATTGTGATCCTCGGTGATTGAATGGAAACTCTGCCGGGGTCAACATCTAATGACACACGGCGGTCGCCGGTAACTCCCGTGGATTACGCTTAGTGGTCTCAAACGGTCTGATCGTGGGGTGATGCTTGGTGTACCTCAATGACTCATCTAAACCGTAGGTGTACTTCGGTAGATCGCGTTATCTCACTTGTGGGACTCGGTTCAGGAACAGCCTTTGTGAGAATTAGAGTTGTGTTTTCACACTATGCTGTTAACACTCTTGAAGTTCAAACTTGTAAGTGCTGGAATCCGCTTATCACTAACCATTCTTATGTTTTCTTCTAATGGAAGCTCTGGAGGGGACTGATCGTGCAGATTCTCCACACGCTCATACCAACAACATCACTAATGGAAGTTCTCACATATTCAAAGGCAACACAAAGTTATAATGATTCTTCGTCAACAAAGAATCTACAAAGTTTGAAGACTTAAAGAACTTCATCAACTGTAATCCAATGTTAAAGAGCGTGTGAGCATGTTGGAGAAAGGCGTGAGACACCTTTGGAGCAACAAGGCACTGATGCGATTTACCACACCATACTATCACTTTCACCACAAAGAACAAAGAACTAAAGAACAAAGAAAATGATGACGTCAAAGCAGAATACTTCAAAGGAAACAATTTCTCTACACTAGGGAGATTGTTCGAATCAAGACACTTCTTCTCACAAGAAAGAAGAATGTCAGAAGACGTCAAAGCTACTATTACATCAGCACCTACATAGTTTATCACTCTTTCATTCATCACCAACACTTAGGGGGAGATTATTGGAATCACTCCTAAACCATATTTCAAGTGTTATTGATTCATATGTAATAGTTAGCTTAATATGGCTTTTATGTTAGTTATTAAGGCGAGGCTTATGTAGAAAGCCCATAAGCCTAGGCCAAGCCCAATAAGGAAAAGGATGGGAGCTTGGAGTGTTGCCCTAGTTCCCTCCTATAAATACCATGTAAACCATCCTTAGATGGTTGGTTGTTCAATTCATTTCACTTCATACGCATAACCTTTCTTATTTCATACGCATAAGTGTTTGTCTTTGTTCAACCAATCCTTTCTCTTATCTCTTTCTTATATTGATGCTTGTGTTACTAATATGGTAAACTAACAATGCCATGTTTGAAAAAATGATTCTTAATCAGTTCAAATCTAAACAGGGAGAAACAAGTTCATCAAATGATTCAACAGCTTTTTACACCAATGTTGGAATTACCACCAAAGCTTCTCAAGTCATACCCACGGGTAATGGTAATTACAAGCTCATTCTCGATCCAGTATATAAGCCTCCAGACTCAAACACACTCATGGAAAACTTCATCAATCAACTGTCTCTCATGGTTAGCCAAAATATGAATTCCACTCCACACACCAACAATAACCTCAAAACAGCATCCAATCCACACAATCAAGCTACTGTCAGAGATGGTAAGGTAGTGGTGCAGAATGTGCAAGGAAGAAGGTATGAACAAGGGATGGCTGGAGCAGGTTATGGTAATACTAGAGTAGGTGGAGGTTTTGTGGCTAATTAGAATCGTGGAAGAAATGCCAATCAAGGGCAAGCAAAGCCAATCAAATGCTACAACTGTGGTGGTGAGAGACATATTGCTAGGAACTGCACATCTCCAAAACGTCCACAGAATGTAGAATACTTCAGGGATAAGATGGTGCTTGTGCAAGCTCAGGATAATGGGGCAGCTTTGGATGAAGAGGAGTTGTTGTTTCTTGCAGAAAGGAATGCTAAGACATATGATGCAGATGTGGATGAGCAACCAATTCAGGAAATAGTTCACAATCATCAGAATGCCTTTCAAGTAGCTGACTGTGATGCATTTTGCTCTGATACCATTTGTAGGATCTTGGATTTCATAAACACATACACAATCACAATAAGGGGCGTATAGTTTAGAGGTTTTAGAGAGATAAAGTAGAATGGGAGCCTTTCTAGAGAGAGAAAGTAACAAAAGAGAAAAGGTTAGATTGAAACAAACCCTCCCCTTAGGAAAATGCCTGCAGCGACTGTGTATCCTCCGAATACACCAATGCATTTAGTTCCTAGAACCATTGCCACTAATAGGAAGACCTTAATCAACCTTTATGTAGTTTACCAACTATTTGTTGATTTTGAGAAAACGTGCAAAAAGAGAATCACACCTCTTGGGATAGCGAAGGGAAAGGGTTTGAGCGGACTAAGGAATACTATTTAAGCGAGGTCATGCCTTTCTTTAAACAATTAAAAGGTCAATTTGAGAGTCTTCAAAAGGGGATAAACCTAGAAATTAAGGAAATGGAAAAGGAATTTGATGCAATGATAATTGAGGTCAGTAATTATGAACGGAAACTCAAATATAATGAAATTGAAAGGAAGAATCTGCATATCTTAAATGAGAACTTGATCTCCCAATGTGTTGCTCAAGATGTGTTCTACACTGCTACTAATTATTCTATTACTGCTTCTCAATTTCATGAATTATTAGCTGCTTTGAAAGTCTCCCATGATCGTGTCGTTGAGCTTGAAATCAAAAACTCAAAAATAAATGAGAAAATTGAACAGGATGATCACGATAATTTGGTAAAACACTTTTCTAAGTTGGAAGTTGAACATTTTGATTTGCAACTAAAATATCAACATCTAAAAGAAAATGTTAAAACCTCAAACATCAAGAAATCCTCGGATGTTCCAGAGTTTGATGCAGTTTTTGAATTAAACAAACGTGATGAATAGAATCAAGCTCACCGTAACACGATCAGAAAGTTGAAAGCCCAAATTTCTCAATTAAAGGGTGAAAGAACAATGTGACTGGCTCCCAAATGCCTCCTCCTTTAGATTCTCAGAATTCTCAAAATTTTCTTCTTCAAAACTTGGTTAATGCTTTACAAAAGGAAAATGAGAGTTTTCTAGAAGAAAAGGAAAAAGTTAAACAACATTTCAATGAGTTATTTGAATCAATAAAGGTCACTTGTTAGGAATTGGAAATTCCATGTTAAAGTGTCGGTCACCCCAATTATGGTCTAGCATATGTTAGCTCGTAGACGTGTCGTTATTTACGTTGTTTAGCAGTTTATTAGTTAGTTTATAGCGTAGTTTAGTTTAGTGTAACACCGTGGAGGAAGGACGGGTCTTTACCCACTGTATACCTGATCCACAGGCCGATAGGAGGTCGTTTAGTTTGTAACCTATAAATACCCTCTACCTTCCAAGGTAGAGGGTTGGAAGTTCTAATCTAACCTTTTACACTTATGTTTATCTCTCTAGAATTCCCTCTCTACTCTCTTCATCTCTCTAACCATGGCATTCATATACTATCATCATCCTAGACCACCCGAATCATCCAAACAACATAAAATACACGATCCTACATTTGGTACCAGAGCCAAGGTTGTGTTGTTTGTAATGATTCGAATGGTTTTTATATGGTTTTTTTGTGTTTAAGTGGTTTTACGTGGTTAATTTTAAAACAGATTGGCTGTTGGTTTTTATGAGGTGATAACATGTGTGGTTTTGTTAGTATGAATCTGGTTTTTTATGTGGTTTTGATATTATGAATCTGTTTTTGATACTCGTATGGTTTTTATATGAATCTGCTGGTGATGTCTTTGATGTTCTTGGTAGAGACTTGGTCATGTTCTTGCTAGAGACTTGTCCTCATTTATGTCCAGATTCATGGTATGGTCAAAAAGTCAATGGCAAATTGTCTATTATTTCTGTAGCAACTTGGATATTCGTTGACTTTTTTGAAAGTCAATAGCGAGTTGAGTCAAAAGTTAGCAACTTGGTATGTAATGAAAAACAGGTAGCGAGTTGTGCATATACAGCTTTGTGACTATTGAGTCAAAAGCGAGTTGGGTCTATAACAGCGACTTGATTCAAACTGCTTAGCGACTTGACAATAAAAGGGCAGCGACTTGGTCTAGTATTTATGCTAGCGACTTGAATCATAAACTCAGCTAGCGACTATTGTTTTTAAGAGTAGCGACTTAGTGTCAAAAAGGGATTAGCGACTTGTGTGGCTTGTATAAGGTTAGCAACTTGTTACTTAACAAGTTAGCGTTTTGTGAAATAGCGACTTGACTCATTACATATAGCGAGTTGGTGTTATAAAGGGTAGCGACTTGATACAAAACGTTGGCTAGCGACTTAGACAGAAAAGTAGAGATGGAGAAGAGTTAACCACAAGACCAACACCAATAAATAAGACCACAATACCTTATACCAAAACTTCATAACGACCTCAGGTTCCAAAAACACCATCATCAGTCCTTGTACATCGACACAACCAATTATCCATATCTAACATCCGAACCAAAACCATCATACTCAATGAGGAAGACCATTAGTTAACAATATCATAATGAAAAAGGTGTTCGAATCCAAACCAAAACCAATCTTGACTCAACCATATCCGAATATTACTTAACCTACAACTAGACTCACTCCAAGACCCTCTTTATCACTACATCTATACCAAGACTCAAAATGAAAAACAAATGAATCTCAGAAACCATTTCGTGCTTGGTGATATATGTATATCATGACCATTGAAAAAGGCCCTCAACACAATATGTTCATCACTGATTCTTGTTATACTTATTGGACAATGTTCGAATTAAAATGAAGAAAGTTCAAAACCATTTAGGGGTTCAAACCTCTTCTTGATTCGGTTAAAAGGAAATAATCAAACGGGACAAAAGATTCGTGCATATCATGAATTAACTAATCGTTATGTATAACATGGAATAACCTACCCGTGATTGTCTTGTTTCAACCACAAAGCCCTCTCCATCTTGCCAACCCTGTGGCCTATTCGAGTGTGGTTCCTCATCTCTAACCATCCCTGTGGTGAGTGAATGATGCGTTCATATGGAGGCGCATGTATTTGTGATTAGGGTTTGAATGATGCTTTAGAGTGAGGCGTTTAAGAGATAATTATTTGTGGGAAGACTGAAATGCGTTTTTGGTGTTGAAATATATAAGGAGGCGGATGTTTTGAGAAAGAAGGGGGCGGATTATTTTTGAAGATGTGTTAGGGTTTGAAGATGTTAGTGTTACAGAGAATGGGGGCGTGTGTTTGTTTGTGTATTATTAGGGTAAGAGTGAGTTTAGTGGTGTTTTATACCCCAAATTTTTAGGGTTAGGCTGATTTTGATTCTTGTTGAGTTCATGGGCCTAATTTGAAGATATTTTGGATTAGATGGGCTTGTATGAGTGAATGAGGTTCGGGCCTCATGAGGTATAAACGACTAGAAACTTGCCACGGTTGCCAGATTGATACATATATTAATTTTATGTTTCACCAAATGCTAATTCAATTCTGTGACGCAATATTCGTATGTTAATTATGATTGGACATATGTATTATTTGTGGATTATGGTATATAGATTTGTGAAATTGGTGATATTATATTCATGGGCCGGTTAATCACACTAATACATTTGGGTCGGATTGTGTTGGACGGAATATAACTGGAATTGGGCATGACGTATAAATGAACTTGGAACGGGTGTTCATGATTGAACCGGATATGGGTTTAAGTTTTTTATTTGATGTCATGGATTTGGATGTCGGGCAAATGAGCTTCTCAGAATTGGTTCGCATAATATAAGATTTGACGTGATTTCTCATGATTTGGTGACTTGGATTAAAATGTGATTTGATGATGTGAGTTGATGAGATGATGAGATTCGATGGGTTATGAGGTTTGATTCTTTGCACTACATACTTTCACCAAAAATATTATGTCACGGCTCGAACTGAAAATTGATCAATGTTAACTACGGGGTCGTTTGGACGGTATTTCCTATTTGAATTTGAAGTGACGTTTTCCGGGCGCGTTTACTTATTTCGCCTTCTTTCTTTCTACCCTTCCGCGAAGATGACTTGTTTGAGCATTTATAGAGGGTGATAAAGACTTGGCTATTTAGTTACGTTTGTGATTCTTTCTCGCTTATCTCACAACATAACTATCACTTCGGTGCCTCACGCAGTTGAGGATATGTCAAGAGGTTTTGTACATTGGGTACACCGTTTCTTCTTCACAAGTATTAGTACAAGTTTAAGTAACAAATCTGGGGAATTTTACTTCATGATCAAGTTTGGCATATCGGGTGTACTTCACCATGTTGTCACTGCAATGGCCGACATAATGCGTGAATGATGTGTTTACCAATGTGTTTATTGGATGGTTGATGATGTAGTTGATGTTAGATAGTGAACCATTGATGAACCTCTGCATGTTCCCCTAAAACAGATATTCACCGAAACCCAAATTGTCATAACTCATTCAAAATGACATTGTTTACGGTTTTGTCTTGATTTTTGTAAAATCCTGCGAAAGAACCTATTTCTCGGTTTAAATCATAGACTTGTAAAATCCCGTGACAATGGAAACATCCTGGTAATTGTATTGTGGTTTTCCGGATCTATCTTACGGTTTATTCTTGGTTTTGTAAAATCCCGCGAAAGAAACGATTTCTCGGTTTAAACTATAGAATTGTAAAATCCCGTATTGATGGATTCATCCTGGAGAAAGGAAAGTGTATTTCGGGATCTTATCTGATGTTGGTGCTACGGTTTCTTCTTCAAAGAAGGGATAAAAGGGGGTACTTTATGAATTAGATGTGTGTTTGAATTTTTGTCATGGCAGTTTGGTTATTGCTTGGTTTTACGGGGCTCTGTGCTTTTAACCATGGTCGGGATGAATACCATTATCATAGTTCACTTTAAACGTCAAAGGAGGCTAGAATTGAGCTTTTAATCAGAAGATGTGACAACGGAGTAAATTCACTATTATTTATTTGAGGTTGAAGTGAATTATCACGGGCGAGTGTACTTAGCATCTGAAGGTATCGGGGGTGGATGGATGAAGATTCTTCAAGATCCTTGTTCGAGCTTATTATCAAAAACGAAGACTTGGAAATCTAGTTATTGTTGGGTGACTTTTACCTCTTCTTTTACCACTTGGGGGAATTGGGCTCTTATCACCTCAAAATAACTATCACTTAAAGGGGTTACGTTGTAGTGCTCAGTGTCACATTCAATTGTGGATTCTCAAGAGGTAATGTACTTCTATTACTTGATGGTTGGTTGGTTGAAGAGTATAGAGTACTTAGAGATTCAATGGGGCATGAATTCTCGACACCGATCTTTGTTACATATGTGCAAGTTTAAGTCACAAGTTCAGGGTAGTTTACTTCAGGGTCAAATTCATCATACTGGGTTTTCTCCATCAGCTGTCACAACAAAGAGCCTACTGAATGATAATGGGTTGATTACATGTTTTGCCAAAAGAGATGATGAAAAGAGAGATATTATGACGTCTGTTCACATCAGTTCAGGCCTCGTACTTCAACACAATGACGTATGAACACAACAGTTCATGCCTCGTTCCTCAAAGAAAAGAAAAGTGTACGTGTCAGTGCGCTTTATCTTCGGAAGAAGAGAAATCTTCTCATTAATGACCATTCTCACCAACATGCTTCATGCTTTTTCCGCGCGCTTTCATTTATCAAGTGAACCGGACTACCGATGATTGTTTTCTTATTCCACTTTCTCAACTATGATGACGATGGCGACATCCTGTGCTAATTTTGCGGGGAGAAGTGTGAATTGACTACATTTGGATGATTTTCACTTGTTTAATCAAGAATGGCATCTCCGTATGCAATTCTTGAGGGAGAAAAGTGTGATAATTTTGCATGGTTGATTGATATATGAGAATAAATGGTCAAACGGCTCCAAACTCATGTAAGAACCGAGCTTCTCTTGATCGGATCATCTTTACATGGTGTTTCTTCAAGAGTGTTGGTTGACATCTTCACTCGGATTGATGAGTTTATCGACAAAGTGCTTCCGGTTAATGCTTCACGTATACATCAACATGATGATTCGAACAATCTCTGTTCTTGTTTGATGTGATTGGTAGTTTGGTGTTACCATCTTGTGTGTTCGTTGCGGCTTGATTCTTGATTTCCTTGATGAACATCTTTCGTTCTTGTTTGATTGGGAGAGATTTTAGTTAAGGGATTTGCAAGATGTAAGTTGATGGGGATGCCTTTTGGTGATGTTCTTGTTTTGGTGAGTTGAAGATGTTAACTTTCTATTCCCCAAATGGACAATCTTGAAGAAGGTCGAGTCTGATCGGTTCTACATATTCTGCTACATGTTAGAAGACTAAAGACGAGTTGCATTTAACGATCTAAAGACTTCTTCTTAATTCATGGCATTTTTCAAACAGATTTTCGGTTTAGGGGAGAGCACTAATTGGGGGAGAGTGAAATGTCGAATTTAATCCCCAATTAGACTTGCTCACATTATTCAGCATGTTAATTCTCACAAAGACTTCAAGCGTTCTTCTCAACAGATTTCTAGTATTTGGGCTTTCAAAGAGTTGCTGATTCTGAAGTATCAAAACCAGCAAGTGGGAAGGAGACACGCATCTAAACGCGAGTAAACTTTGATGAACTTAATACTTCTAAGTGATTGAAGATATCCCGGGAAGACGATTGTCATGACCACAGAGAAACTCAAGGTTTGACTCATGGCATTTAGTGTTTATTCCAACTATGTGGGGGAAGTGATGTTAGAGAAAGTTTCTGAAGATAAAAGAGGTACACAAGTATGGCATATTCAGGGGAGATAAATGTGTAACATGAGAGAGGTCTTATCTGTTATTCTCTCGTTGGGAATGTGTGTACTTCGGATTCTTGAACTTCATACACATTCATCAGGGACGAAAGATGTGAACATAGGGGATGTGTTCTTCATTACCCTCATGATGTGTATTCGGGAGAGTTCTTGGATATTGGTGTACTTCGGGTTCTTGAGCTTCATACACGTCCATCTGGGAAGAAAAATGTGAACATGGGAAGGTGTTCTTCATTCCCCTCATGAAGTGTATTCGGGAGAGTTCTTGAGCATTATACTAAGAGACGGACTGAATCAATTCAACTACTCGGGGGAAGTGGTCTCTTGACACCTTTTGGAATGGATTGCGTCAGACTTTAGTGATTATGAAATTTGAGAAGAATTTTAATGAGTGGGATGATACGTTGCTGTTCTTGTTGATGATATAACCCCGAACGGAGACTTACAATGATCCTTCTTATATGGAGCAGCAAGATCGATGATATGGTGTGCGTTCTTGTGCATCTGGCTAAGGCAAGCTTGAAAGAAAGCTTAGAATATGCACAATAAGAAGATTTACGGTTTGGGGGGAAGCTACCAAAGTCTCACTTTCAGATGGTTCAATTTCTTTCTTCAATGCAAGAGCCTCGGAAGCTTGGTGGTGAAAGTTTTAAGGATGATGACTTCTATCTTCTACAACGGGGCTGCTCGATATCCTTATCTCGGTACTCGTATCATCATCTTCTTTAACTATATCATCTATTCTATCTTTGTAAATATTTATCAGAAAAGAAAATAGAAAAATATGAAACCAACAAAAACCAATAAAAATCAAAAAATTTAAAAATACCAAAAATATGTTTTCAAAGACATGTCTTCTGGTATCGATAACATCTGCGGTCTTAGAAATGTCATTCAATAATGGCACGGGATCATAGATGAAGTTCGAGAAGGAGGTGTAAATATTCTTTTTCTAAACATGTCAAAAATTATGGCTTGCAGTTACTTCAGACTGTAACCCGTGCTTAAAACCATGGTTTGCTATTTTTTTTCAGATAGCAACCCGCTCTTCTAAGAAAGGAAAGTGTTGCGCTAAACCATATTTTCAAAAATTTCGTGCACTTATCCTAAAACAAAAATGAGGAAAGTATGTCGAAGGACTGCTGTTCCTACTCAAATATTTTTCCTTCAAAAATTCTTCAGAAAAATATTTGTTTTAATTTAATGGTGGTAAATGAGTTGCTTGAAAATCAATCAGTTTCAGTGTATTCGTAAAAATTGAAAACTCAATCAATGACTTCAGCGCTTTTAAACTTTTCAGAAAAATGAGTCATTGATTGAGGGGGAGAATGTTTTTAAATCTATATCATCTAACGGGCTTTCTTAATTATCCTAAATGCTTAAACTGAAAAATGATGTTAACCTACGTTGAAGGACTAGGTGCCTAGGATAAGATTGTTAGGATTAGATGATTAGAGTTTGATTAACACATAAACCCCTTGCCTTATATGATCTGATTGTTATGTTGAATTGACTTTAATTAGTCGATTGCTGTTATGGGTGATGTCGACCACCATATATCGTATGTGTGTTCACTAACGTATGCGGTATATCGGTATATAAGAATGTTCGATCCGGATCCCACAATTGAAGATGATTGGATGCCAAAAGGAAAAGGTAACTATATCTTGGGTTGACAAATGAAGAAACGGAGCTTAATTGGACTTCCATGCGAGTTGGCATAAATGCAACGTAAGAGGTCTCACCGCATCAGCAGATGGTTTTCTTCTAATTGATTGAAGAAACGGAGCTTAATTTGACCTCAGTTGGCATTCAAAATGCAACGTAAGAAGAAGTCTCACTACATCAGCAGACGGTTTTTCTTCCAAGCCCTACAGCAACAACAAAAGCTACTCAACCACCTAACATATCTTTGTGCAGGATAATAGTGATGATACCATTTTTCTAAAAACTTTGAAAAATATTGTTTTTGAAAATGGAAAAATATTGTTTTGAAAATATATTGGACTAAATTTTGAAAATAACCGGACTTCATTTTATCAAAATTTAAGTCACTCAATTATCGACTTCGGTCATCGATTGAGGGGGAGAGTGATTTAATTTAAAATATTTTCAAACAATATATCTTCAAAAGAGTCCGTTTGTACGAAATTATGTGGTGATCTAAAGATTTAATGTTATGTCATGGTATGATTTTTCTTTTGAATCAAGGTCTTTCAAAATGAAATTTTTTCTGTTCTTGTTTGATTGTGAAATTGTTTTATTTTACTAAAAGATCTCTTAAAACTTTCATACCTGACACTAACAATCTTTAATGTCTTAAAATGGTCCTTATCTATCATTTTTCTAAATCAAATCTTGCCACGTCTTTCCCTAAAATTTTCTAAATGATTTAAATCTTTTGGGATCACAAATCTCAAATGGTTTGAAATTTCTGATCGGGGTAGAGATCGTGATTTAAATCTCAAATCTGTTTTAAATGGAATTGGTTTTAGTCCTTCAAAGGCACTCTTGCCTCCATGTGCCAAACGATTTCAAATACAAAATGCACATGTTGAGGAGGAGGATTTATCCAAAAACCAGATGAGTATTTAAACAAGGCCACATTTTCTCCCATGTTTTCTAAACCTAATTAAATCACTTGGGATCCAAAATCTCAAAGGGTTTGATATTTTTGATCAGGGGAGAATTTGTGATTTAATAATGAAATTTGATAAAGGTGATCGTTTTGATTTAATTGTGCAGTGCTCTCTCATATGTGCTAAGCGTTTTGAATCTCGAAGAACATATTGAGGGAGCATAACTATCGAGTACAAAAGTTTTTTAAAGAGACTTATAAAGTACCTTGATTGAGTTTTCAAATGGTTTTCTTAATGGCTTTTGTAATCGTGGATATGCTTCAAATGAACTCTTGCCTCTATGTGATAAAATGATTTCAAATATCCTATGCACATATTGAGGGGGAGAATTTACCAAGAAAATCAAATGGCTTTTTCTATGAAAATTGTGATCAAAGAAAATATGTCAAAGTCCTCTTGCCTCCATGTGCTAAACAATTTCTAAATCATATGCACATGTTGAGGGGGAGGTTTTCTAAATGATCAAAACTATTAAGGTACAAAATGCTTTGATCTCGTATCACAAGTACCTTGATTGTTTTTCCAAATGATCTTTCAATTGGTTTCATGGAAGAATGAACTGTACCAAAAGACCGACCATTTTACTCTATGTATGGAGTTATAAGGATGGTGAGGTTAGGTATTTATTCCACGATCCGCCGAACAGGAGGGATCTTCGAGGACAATCCACTAGATAGTGTAGAGTCCTTAGGAATGTTGAAAAAGGAGAAAAATGAGAATATGGGAAGAGTGCGGATGAGACAGAGCTAGTAATGGAATAAACCCAACAAGGCTCTAGTTACGAAGTCTCGGTAAGCTTGAAGGGTTGAAGAATGAAAAGAAATGAATGTGAAAAGGGTGAAAAGAAATAGCCCTCCAATAATTCAACCTTAGAGGCGAGAATCGGGTTCAATACATATGCTCTTGGTGTTTACTAAGGTAACACTGGTATTGAAGACAAGATGTCATGGACCCGATGACGACCGCACTAACTTCCCAAGCTACTCAAGTCCCTCTTAAAGGGCTTGTTTCATTCTCACGGGAACCGACATTATCTATCGACTTTCTCTTAGAGATTGTTGATATTGAAGAAGGAGACCCACTCCCTAGTCTCCGGCATAGGAACCAAATGTGCACTATTGAGTCTAGAGCCAAGAGATCATCCACAATATCTCATTAGGACACAAAATTAATGAAGACTTGCTGTTTCACACAATGTGTAAAGTAAGTATATAATTAGAGTCCTACGCATTATCCTTGTGGTATTGCCAGAACATCTGAGTGGTATGTAAAAGTATTCATGATGAAGATGGAAATCCTTCTAGAGCCAACATCAAACAAGCTCTTGGTGGGTGACATGTGAGATCTTCTCGTAAGATCAAGCTTGTGACAACTGGATAGAAACGATGGGAGATTCAATCTTGAATCAACCTTGGTCCAGGAATGGAATTGACGAATACTTTTGGAAAAACCGTTCGATGTGCAAACCTTCTTTTCTCTAGCACGTCGAATGTGTAATTATGTTTTCAAATTCAAAAAGTATCTCTGATTGTAAAAATTACTTTTGGAAAAACCGTTCGATGTGCGAATCTCTTCGTTTATCTAGCATATCGAATGTGTACTCTTTTCAAATACAAAAGGTATTTTTGATTGAAAATTGATCTTTCTCATAAAACCTTCGTTGTATTGCAAAACTCTTTCTTCAAGCAATACACGAATGTTTTTCAAATCATTTTTCATCAATCAGTGAATCTCAATTTGTTGGTTCACTCACTCCGTGTTGTCTTCTTTGAGGCGTTCGGTTTGAGAACAACTAGAACATTGCGAAACCACATCAAGGAGATTCTTAGGAATCCTACACGATCACAGCGATGCTTGTCTTGATCAACGGGAACCGTGGGCGTGTACCTCAATTCAACGAAAGTGGTCAAAGACACTTCGTGTGTTTTATTGCTAACTGTTGTTTGCGGTACATTTGGACGGTTGCGGTGATCGTAATCGAGGCGTCAATCCAAAGCCGCATGCTCACAAAGCATCCACACTTAATTGAAGAAATCATGGTGGTGCATATCTACATACCACGGTTACGATATTTTTATACTATGCTTCTTTCACTTTGCAAATATCATGAACCAGTAAAGCTTCCGCTACTCTGGTGGAAAGATGTCATGATTCAAAAGTGTGAGCATGTTGGTCCGAAAGTCACAACTTCACATGATGGCAACACAATAAAGGGTGATCCAGAGATTCACTGTGGCTGATGATCTCAAAGAAAGCTCGAAGATCATCAAAGATGTGGATTAGTTAAAGGCCTCCACTAAAAGTACAATTCAATGCGGACTTTGAAAAATCGCTACTAATGCACAAAGATTGCGGAAGTGAAGAATTCAAGTCTACGAGCTCAAGAACTAAAGACAAAGATAGAATGATAGGATGCAAAATGTATTTCATGGGGTGACCTCCCTTAGGGGGAGATTGTTAGGAATTGGAAATTCCATGTTAAAGTGTCGGTCACCCCAATTATGGTCTAGCATATGTTAGCTCGTAGACGTGTCATTATTTACGTTGTTTAGCAGTTTATTAGTTAGTTTATAGCGTAGTTTAGTTTAGTGTAACACCGTGGAGGAAGGACGGTCTTTACCCATTTGATACCGATCCAGGCCGATAGGAGGTCGTTTAGTTTGTAACCTATAAATACCCTCTACCTTCCAAGGTAGAGGGTTGGAAGTTCTAATCTAACCTTTTACACTTTTGTTTATCTCTCTAGAATTCCCTCTCTACTCTCTTCATCTCTCTAACCATGGCATTCATATACTATCATCATCCTATACCACCCGAATCATCCAAACAACATAAAATACACGATCCTACATCACTCGTAACAAAAATAACGAAAAAATAGCTGAGTTGCAAAAGGAAATTGAGAATCTGAAGCGTCAGGTAAAAGGGAAAATGCCAATGACCAATGGGGAGAATGGTGCATCAAAGGTGCCCTCTTGCAATAAATATGCTTTGTCTGTAAAATATGTTCCTCCTCATCTTAGGAATAACAAACTTGCAATTCAAACATATTTCTCATACCTTAAGGATTGTCTAGAATGTCTCTGTGAGATTGTTGAAGAGGATAAGTTAGAGAAACCACTTGATAATACAATTGGGCATGCATGCTTATATGCCAAACGATCTCAAGAACTTCTAGAATGCTTAATCACAATATGTCCTAAATCCTTAGGTAAGAGAGTTAATGCTTTGATTCCTTGTTCTATGCCTAGTGCCAAGTATGAAATCCATTCGATGCCCAATGTTAAGAAAGTGAACTTTAGTGTGCCTTCAAGTAGTTCAGATCCCAGCACTTCTAAACCTGAAATGCAAAAAGTAGCAAAACCAACTAATGTTCCAATTCCCTCTACATGAGTAAAAAGTGACACCAAAGCGAGCAGGTCAAAGCCTCAAGGCAACACAAAGAATGATAGGTGTTGTTCCCTATTCACTATCGTTTAAAAACAATTAAGTACTTAAAACAATTTAACTGTGAATAATGACTGAAAGTAATGTAAGTAAAACACACAAAGTAATTTTCAACATCATATTCTTATTAGAAATAAATCAAAGAATCGTTACCCAAGTACTATGGAATAGTACTTGGGATTGAAATGACAAGGTTTGGGGTGACTCCTCTCTAAGCTCAGGCTAAGTCTGAGCACAACTCTTAGAACCCACTGAGCTAGCTCAAGGATAAAGTTGTATTTGGAGGAGTGAAAAGTTGGCTTGTGTGTATGTGTGTTTTTACAATTCACAAGCTTAAACTTTTCACTCTTCTTCTTATGCTATTTATACAAGTATGATATTTTACTTTAACCTAGAAGACAAAAACATAGATCTTAGCAAACATGAATCTTGAAGGATTCAGTTACTATTCACCTTTCTATTTATAGTAGGCGGCGAGACTATTTCCTTTGACAGAGAATCGCCGCTTACTATAAATGGAAAGATATGATCTTAGAAGATTGTGACCATGTATGGGTGGATAAACATTTGAGGACTTAGTTTTATGGGTAAAACTTTCCCGCTTTATCCGACTCATTCTTCGATCTTCAAAGCCTTGGTCTCTTTCTTCATTTGTCTTGATGATTAACAGTTGGAGAGAGTCGTAGGGATTCGGTGAGATATTGTCATCACTCACCGAATCCACCATCTTCTTCTTGACTTGGTCTTCACCCTTTAAGATCCGCCTTGCAGTGGAGAGGCGATACTTTGCCTCGTACTAAGTATCTCGAAGATGGTTCTTTGAGAGACTATGCGCTCGGTGACTGATTGTGTTTAACGGATTAAACACTTAGGATATTTTCTATTCAAATCCAAGATTAAGGGTTTGGGTATTTCTTGAACCCAACAGTCTCCCCTATTTAGATATACAAATAGCCTAAGTGTTTGATCGATGTAAGTGAGCTAATGGCTTCTTCTTACTGGATGTACTAATGAAAATAATAAGGAACTTTGAGTAGTCTAACAAAAATACATCTTTTATTGATAAGATTACATAATTCCTATCACTAGTACAAGAAGATAAATTGATGTCGGTCCGGATGGATACCCGGTGCTTCAAGCTTCACTTTCTTGGTGATGAGTGTTTCCCTGTCGGGATGGTCTCGATCTTAGCATTTAGGTCTTGACAAAACCGGCGCTTCTTTGGGATTGGATCCGAAGGCCACTGGAATATAGCGATCATTGCGACCACTCCGGCTGATCAATGTCACTCCATCTTTGAAATGCGGGGTTCCATAGACATCAATGTGGAATAGCCCTCTTCGTGCTCTTCAATCACTAGACAGTTCACAAAATTTACACCCTCGGCGGTTCTGTTGCATTCAAGGCCGGGCACTTTGATTTCAGTTGGAACTCAACTCTTTTCCTTTGCGGTGGAAGCTTGTGGTTGAGATCCTTGAGGTGCGATCAAGGCGGTGAATTCCAGTTAATTTGGTGCATCCTCGACCTTTCATATCTTTTTCTCGAGCATTTTCATGGATCCTTGACCACCTTATTTTGCTTCTTTCCAATGATCGGACCAAGTTCATCAAGTTCGGTGATCCCAAAGTCACTTAATTCTAAGGGATCATGAACCTCAAAGTGTCTTTTTCATCCCTTCGAAAACATTCATAGCCAATGGTTTGGTGTTGGGAATAATCTTGACATCGTGATTTTTGGTGGTCATTGTCCGGAAGCCTTCTTTGGTCATTGTCGATTTATGCGCCTATTCAATTACTTAGGGCTTCCAATGTATGCATCAAATGTACCTTTGCACTAAAATGGAGAGCTTGATTTTCTTTCTCATATTTCTTCATAGTTTGAGCTTTCTCATTGGGCTCTAGGAAATGAACCATTTGAGCATGAACTAAAACTGAGCATCTTTGAACTTACATCTGCTTAAAATGAAGATCTTACATTATTTGCAAAATACCTTTTGAGCTTTCTTGCATCTATCCCACATTTTTAGCTTTTAAATGCAATCACTTTGGCTTGTATGATGTTAGCCTCCTTAGTCTTCTTATCATCCTCGACTTGTTTCAATTTCCTTTCTTCTTTATCAAGGTGTTTGGTTAGTGTTGAGGAGTGAAGAGGTATTAAAGATGTCACCGATTTTGTAGGCAATCTTCTCAAGGTGTTTGGCTCGATTTTTGTTGTCGTTGTTGTCAATATGCCTTTGCCCTTGTCCTCTCCTTTGGAAGATGATGCAATAATGGGAGGTGTTTTGTCATGATTGGTGTTAAGGTATCGGTGTTGTTGTTGCATGAGGTGGAAGTGATGAGATTGGTACTTCGAGACTGGTCTTGATGATGATGATGTTTGAGTTGTTGAGATCGGTGGTGTTTGCTCCCCTCGGTGTGAAGAGGAGTTTCTTTGATATTCTCCCCTCAACTGCTACCGAGCTTGGTGAGGGCAAGAGTTGGCGTGAGTCTTGAGGGGACCGAGCGACTTGACCCTTGAAGGCTGATAGATTGATCATCATAGCCATAATATTTGTAGTATCGGCACGAATACCGTGACCTTTTCATCCAAGTTAGCTTGAGAAAGCTCCAAAGCGGTCATCGGGGACCAAGATTCCGGGCCGAGGAGGAGGATGCGAGCCATGGTCGCCACCTATGTATTCTAAGAGTCCATTGTAGCTTGAAGAGACTGGACCGAGGATGGAAGACCACGAACATTGGCGGACTTGAGCGAGATCTAGCGGTTCATTAAGGTTTGAGGATTGTTTCAAGTATGCCTCAGTAGTCTTTAGCACTTGAGAGTTAAGTGTTGGATCTTCTTTGACAAACTCCACGATTTCATCGATCTTTGTGCCTACTGATCTGAAGGTGCCTTAAGAAGTTGGCCATATTTTCATTCGATCAAGAGTCATCATACATCAAGTCCACGTGCTCATGAACATTTCCATCAAAGCCACGTACTTACGCCTTTAGATCGGCATAACTTGCGGTGACCTCGGTATGTTGTTCCCACAATGTTTTGGTGACCCACAGTATAGCTTCCTTGAAGCCACAGTGATCCAGCGAGCCAAGCGCCTTTCGGTGAGGGAAGAACATTGTCAAACTCTTTGAATTCATCGAGCTTGAGGATTGAAGCACGATCATCATGTTGGAATGGGGATTGATCTCTCTTTTGGATCAGTGAGGCTCTTGTTCGATTAAACCTCGGCGTCCACTTCTTCTCCTGCCGATAAGATTTCTTCATCACTTTCGGCAAGGTCATCATCGATTTTAGCAACTCGGTAACCTCTCGAAGCTGTTAACAAGGGAGTGGGAATGGGTTCCATATCGTGGTGGTATTGATCCTACGAGTCTTTGTCCCCGTGGACCCCTCGGACTTGGTGGGAGTTTCCAGTGTCTTCTCGGGATTCGAGATTGGTTTTGGTTCCGTATCGGTGGGTTGTTCCTTTCCTCGAGTCTTTGTCCCCAATGACCCCGAGACTTTGGTGGGTATTTCCAGTGCCTTTAGCGAGTCGGTGAATGTTGTATCCCTATCGGTGGGTTTTTGTTTCCCCGAGTCTTTGGGATCGTCGGTGTGCCCTCGACAAAGACTTAGATTTGTTAATGTCATCATCGGCGTAGTGGTGGGCGCTCCCCTACCGGTGGGTTGTTTGTTTCCCTACGGATCTTGGGAGTAGTATATGTGACCAAGGCACTTGTTGTGATGTATCGGTGTCCTTCGTTGTCACGGGGTGGTTGTTGCACAGTCGGTGGGTGTTTTTGGTCTCGGGCTTTTGTGCCTCTTAGGCGGTGCTCTGAAGCCTCGGGGCCCCGAGACTTTGGTTTAGTCTTAGTCCCGATCGAGACCTCCCTTTCTCCTTTTAGGAGCGGGGTTTGGAGACATCGATCCTCACAGTTGTTCTGACAACCATATGGGTCGTCAATTCAATAGGTGTGATAAGGGATGGGTCCTTTTGAAAGTTTGAAGGACTCGGGATGCGGTAAATTTCAAATTTTTCATCCACGAGTATAATTGGCACCGATATGATTGTAAAGCACAAGAGACAAACCTAGGATACGAAATATACTTAGTCCTAGTTTTGCTCTGTAGCTTCGTTACAAGATCATTGTAAATGATCTCCCTATGTCGACAAAGTGAACCCATTCATCGGCGGTATGCCATCATCAAGTGAATAGAGTTAACTTTGTTTAGTGGATGAGTGGTTCCCGCCGAGGACACGAATCACAAAAGTGAAAAGGATCCTCCAAGCCATGGGGAATGAATTTTTGTGGTTGGGGTCTTGTCCAAAAGTGTTGGATCCAAAATGATTTGTTTTAACCCATCCTTCATCGTGGAAGGTTCGGGATGGGCGACATAAACACCTTTGTTGTAATCTAACCTGTTGAAGTGCAAAAGTTTTGTAATCCGGGGTGTATTGTTGTCCCCATTAAGACCGAACACGATGAGATACTCACTGAGTGGTCTAAGGTTATTCTCATCGATAGAAGGTGTCGGGTCAAAGGCTTTAGCAGATTGCCCAAAACTCCACGAGGTAGTTTGGGTACACCACCGAGGACATTTACAAAGGCCGTTTTGAGTGGGCGGTTGAATAAAAATTTACAATGTCTTTATAGGTTGGGTCATTTTCGGGTATTCAAAATTACCTATGGCATTATTTGTTTTGAATTCAACGTTAGTGAGATCCCCTACCCTTCGAGAAGCAAGCGGAGAGATTGTGTTCTAGCCATTTCTATTAAAGAAGTTTTAGGGTTAAAAAATGTTTGGCAAGAACAATCAAAGTGTTTAGATCTCTAGTTTGTGATGAAAACTTTTGTAAATGTTTACAAGGAGGGTTTTCCAAAAGCGGTTTGAGAACACACAAATATTTCGGATTTGAGAAAGGATTTTGTGAGTTTAGTTGCGAAATTGATTTGTGTGTGTTTTAGTGGTTTTGAAGAGGGTATTTATAGAGTAGTGAGAGGGTGGTTTTGTATAAGTGTGGATATGTAAAGACCTTTTTGAGATCGTTTGATATTCCACATTTAATGCCACCCACTACATCACGATTAAATTCTCGTCTTTCAAGGAAAACAGTTGTAATGCACAGTAAAAGTGCACTTTAGCAGTAATAAAATATCCATGGGATATTTTATGTGAGAGAAGGCATTTAATGCCAAGTGGGATGAGGTAAATGATGATACTCCTGACAATAAGACATGTATTCCTATATTAAGTTGGTGGGATTACCAACCTAGGATATTTAAGTAACTAATACTTGGAGCATTTAGTTACTCATTCAATGCTTTCTGTCAGGGACCCTGAGTGAGTCTTACTCATTCAGTGAGAGGTTTGTTTTGGATGTTCAGGGAGGATGAACCATTTGAGAGAACTTCTTGAGATTGGTTTTCGGATATCGACTTTCAATGTCAAGCATTCCCAATTCATCTTTCGGTCTCACGAAGGTAGGTTCATCCAAGGGTTTTGTGAAGATATCACGAGTTGATATTCGGTAGGGACAAAATGAAGTTCAATGTCTCCTTCATTATGTGATCCACGATGAAGTGATATCGATATCGATATGTTTGGTTCTTTGGTGGAGGACGGGGTTGTTGGAGATTGCAATAGCTTGGTGTTGTCACGAGAAGATGGGCACCATTTTGTAATGGATGTCATAGTCATTGAGTTGACTTTTCATCCATAATACATTGGCACAACATCCTGCTGCATGACTACATATTCGACTTCGGTGAGGACATAGCTCTTGATTGTTGCTTTTAGCACTCCAACAAACTAGTTTTCCTCAAGAAATTGACGGGACCACGAGGTACTTTTTACGTCCATGTTGTAGCCAACATAATCGAATCGAGTAACCCTCGAGATCAAACCACGAGCACTTTGGATAATAGAGTCCAAGGCTTGGGGTTCCTTCTGTACACGAGTATTCTTTTGGCTGCAGTGAGATGGGATTCTTTAGGATTGGTGATATATCTTACTATTAGGCAGATGAGAATTGGATATCTGGTCTAGAAGCGATTAGATACATCGGTGAGCCAAAATCCCTCGAAATGAGTTTGATTGGTGATTTGCGGAGAGATCGGGTCCAAGGTTGTTAGGTGGGACCATTGGAGTCTTCTTGAGGCACGATCGGATATCTCATATTTCTTCAAGAGATTTACGGTCTATTTATCTTGGTGATGGATATTCCTTTATCGGTTTGCACGATTTGTAGTCCAAGAAAGTATGTGAGTTCCCCATCATGCTCATTTCAAACTTCTTTGTCATTAGTTTTCAAGCTGTTTGCAAAGTTTGTAGTTTGTTGAGCCAAAGATGATGTCATCAACATACACTTGGACTAGTATCACATCTGTTGAGTTCTATAGACAAACGATGTGTTGTCTATCTTTCCTCGACAAACTTGTTTTGTATCAAGAAGGTGAGAGAGTTTCATACCATGCCCTAGGAGCTTGTTTAAGTCCATAAAGGGCCTTGTCAAGTTCTGAGACATAGTCATGGAATTCACTTGCTCTCAAAGCACGGAGGTTCTTGAACATATACATCTTCCTTGAGATCACCATTTAAGAATGCACTTTTAACATCCATTTGGTAGACCACAAGTTCATGTATGTTGCATATGCAAGAAAAATCTGATGGCTTCCATTCTTGCAATAGGAGCAAATGTTTCATCATAGTCAATGCCTTCTTATTGACTGTAACCTTTGGCTACAAGTCGGTTTTGTTTTTAATGCGGTCTTTGTTTTCATCGGTTTTGTTTACGAAAACCCACTTCATTCCTATGACTACTACATCTTGAGGACATTTGATCAAGGTCATGAACTTGTTTTATCAAGCATTGCGAGTTCTTCTTGCATGCTTTGAACCCAGCTTGGGTATTTTAGAGCCTCAGTGACACTTTTGGGTTCTATTTCTGATAGGTAATCAGCATATAGACATTCATTAGCTGAAGCTGCAGTTAAGTTAGCAGCCATGCTTCTAGTAAGCATGCCTTCAGTGGGTTCACCAATAATGTTTATAAGCTCAATGTCCTGAGTTCTTGTCCACTTACTTTGTGGTCTAGGATCTGAGCTTGAAGAAGCCACTGGTGACAAAGGGGTGAGTTCAGGTATTTGAGCCATAGTATCATCAAGAGCATCTGCTGAGATGTCTTATTCAGGTTGGGTTTCATGAATCACAGGGTCCTGAACATTTGGTTCGATGTTACCTATCCCATCGTGGACCGATTGGTTATCAATGAATTCACCGATGGTTGGTTGTGACAGTTGTGAGGTAAGACATAATATGAGATGTCGACATCGACTTGGTATGAGGAATTGATTTGATGTTAAACTCATCGGAGGATATCTTGAAGAGTTATCAATTCCTATCTCCTCAAGCGAGGTGTTGGAGAACCTAATGCTTTCGACACTTTCATCAAAGGTGACATGAAAGGTTTCCTCAACTTGTTTTCTCCTTGTGTTAAACACCACGAAGGCTTTGGAGATCAGTGAGTAACCTAGAAAGTATCCATCATCAGCTTTAGCATCAAACTTGCCTAGATGATCCTTGTGATTATGAATAAACACAGGACATCCAAATACATGAAAGTAGGCGATATTAGGAAGTCTACCTTTGAATATCTCATATGGGGTTTTATTATGTCTTTTGACAATGATTGACTGTTTTAAGTGTAACAGTTTGTTTTGATTTGCTTGATCCGAAATGCTTTGAGAGGGTGAGCCATTTAACATGGTACTTGCAGCCTCGATGAGAGTTCTGCTTTTCCTTCGACTACCCATTTTGTTCGGGGTATAAGGAGATGAGAAATTTTGGGAGATTCCTTTCTCATCACGAAACTATCAAGCTCGACATTTCTAAATTGGTACCATTGTCGGTTCGATTTATTTCAACGTAATGTCATTACGGTTTTCAATGTTCACGATGAATGACATTATAGTATTAGTTACTGACTCTTTTGGAAAGAAAGTATACCCAAGTGTACCTTGAAAACTCGTCGACAATGACAAGTGTATACTTCTCATCTTTGGATTGATCTAGGACTAAGCGGTCCAAAGAGATCCATATGCAAGAGGTGAAAGCGACTTTGATGGAGAAGTTTTGCTTGGTTTTGAAGGATGCTCTTTGATGTTTGCCTTTTCACAGTGCTAAGAATGGTTTATCTTTACAAAACCATTGATGGTAAGCCAAGGACCTTGTTTTGTTTTGCCAAGTTGTTGAGGTTTTAAAGTTTAAGTGTGAGAGTCTCTTGTGCCACGACCGGTTGATGGTTTCGATGGCTTTGGCAAAGACAAGTTCCATCTTTAGAGAGCGTTGACATGTATAAGACATAAACATCATCTCTCCTAGGAGCAATCAACACAACTTCCTTGTTGGCATTAAAATGATACCTTGTTTGTCATTGAATTGGACAATATACTTTGCATCACATAGTGATCGACACGATGAGATTGTATTTGAGACCGTTGACATAAGCTATTCTAGAAAATTATTCCATTGCAGTTCTTGAACCATAACCTTGATGGGACATGATGAATTATCACCAAACACTACCTTGGGTCTGGTTCTTTTACAAACTTGTGCGAGATATTCCTTTACACGGTCATGCTTCTTGAGCATCCATTGTCTAGATGCGGATAGGCTCCACGGCATGTCTCTGCACAAGTAGTAAACTGAATTAGTTTCTCTTCATGACCCACTTGCTAGTGGGCTTGGGTCTCATGGTCTCTTTGAATTGAGCAATTGATTCATGGTCGGTGGTGGAGTGCAATGAGCTACCACATGTTTTGCATTTAGAGGCGAGGATGACTCGGTGGATTTTGGTTGTTTTGAACTTATCCTTGCATGGATGACGTTGTCATCTTGAGATGTCTTATGAGTTGTGTTACCGCAAATATCACAACATATGTTCATAAGACAATCATCGAGCGATGATCATTAAAGCCACAGTGTGGGCAAGGAGGAAAAGGCTTTGCTCTCAATTTTTGAGCTTTGGATGAAGAAGCATCACGATGACCAACTTTTGTGTAGTTTTCTTGGTGAGAGAACTCACATATTGCAAGTGGTCGGCGATCCTGTGATCATCCTTTTACGAGATCATGCAAAAAGGATTCTATAACAATTGTCGGTGGTATGGTGGTATAGTGGCATAGATCACACTTACGCTTGTTTTTGTGGTGGCTTTTGACTTTGAGGAACTAGAGGAAGGCGACTTTGTCTCCTTGATTGGTTCGGTACCTTTTCAATAGATTCCATTTTGTCGTTAGCTTCCTCACAAGTTCGATCGATTCTTGAATCGATCGGCTTCGATGGGGACGAGAGGATGTAGAATTTTCGGTGGGGTGGATTCTTGTTGAGTTGGTTTTGATTGTCTTTTCGAAATGGTTCTACCAAGTCCGAGACCTTTCTTTAGGAGAGTGTGGATTGTAATGTAATGGAGTAAGCTCGAGCTAGGATCGGCACCACGAAGAGGTTCCAAAGGTGGAAGGGTGCTTGAGATTCATCTTGAGACTCGGAGATGTGTTCGGTACTACTAGACACATCGAGAGTCAAGTATGCTCTTTAGAGCTTGACTTTCGAGCTCTAGAATTTTCCCGAGTCAAAGTTGGGAAGCTTACTCTCGGGATTAAGTCTTTCAATCCGATCCTTTGGGCTTGGGAATAGTCAACATCTTGGTAATCATGCCACGGATACAAATGGTTTAGGACTCGGTCTTTGTTGCGAGAGTCGGTGAGATGGTGTTCACCTATGACTCTCTTTTTGCTCTTGGGGCACCCACAACATCAAAGACCCTTGGATTCTTAGCGATCCAACCTTCAATGATATCTTTTCCTTTTTAGTTCATCTTGAAGAGCACGATTTCTTTTGACTAGTTCGGTGTTTTGAATTTGTAAAGTGACATCCTCAAGCTTAGCTTGTTTAAGCAGTGATTCATCTCTACACTTATTCAATTCAAAACCTAACTTGTTGAACTTAGAAAAAGATTTAATCGTTGCTCTTCTACAAACTTAAGGTCAACATTGATATAGTTCATATAAGGCGCCAATCGAGTCATCATCCATAGAAAGTAGAATATTTACCTTCTTCATTGTGATGTTAACCCATTCTCCATTTACGGCATGATTCTTTCCAACGACTAGCTTGTCTTCCTCTCGAGAGGGCCATCGGTCTTGTTGACATGCACCATTTCATCATCGATGAGATTGGCTCTTCATCGGTCGAAAGTTTCAAACAACAAGACCTTTGTTTTACCTGCATGATTGAACACTTTTTGGTTACGAGGGTGGCCTCAAGCAATGCAAGCTTAGCTTTGATTTTCCTGTACTTAGCTTCAAAATCTATTATTTGTTACGGTCGATTTATTTTGAAAGTTTTGATGAGGACCGATAGAGTTTAGGTTGAAATTTGGTAAAGCACGAGGAATGATTTGAGCTTGATGGTCTATAAGAGGGTTCAAAATTGTTTTGAAAAGCAGTCCTTTGCAAAATGACCTCTTTTGTGACACTTAAAGCATTCGGTGTCCTCATTTGCTTTAGCAGTTGAAAACCTTTGTTTCTTTTAATAAACCTTGAGAGTTTGCAAGGAGTGCCCTTTCACGAAATTCAACGTTCGGTCATTTAGGTACTCCTCATGATCTCTCATCGGGCTCGTCATCGAGTTTTCTTGAAAATCTTGAACCACATTGTTGGAAAAGCGGTTGACATAGGTGAGGTGGTGGTGGGGACTTCTTGACATCCCGAGACTTCTTTAAGTCGGTGTCGTTTGTTGATGAGGTTTTCCTCATAGACAAATTTCCCATAAATTTTAGGAAGATCAAGGTTTTGGATATGATTTGCATTTCTAAGTCCACGAGAGAAGTTTAACCACTTCTCGGAAGACAATTGACAAAACCAACATTAATCTCATGTTTGGACAACTTAACACCATCATTAGCAGTTCATTTAAGAGGGTTTTGTAACGGGTGTAAGTTTGAGAGAGTGTTTACGAGTCCCTAGCCACGAAGGTATTGTACTCAAGTTTGGTCCATTATCCTGTTTTCCTTGGTATCGGATGGGCCTTCATAGCTATGGACTAGGTCATCCCAGTTTTTTTAGGCGTATTACAACTTATAAGCGACTCCATTATATCATCGGGAAGGCAAGATATGATGATACTTTTGAGTCTTTGGTCTGGTTGACCACTCTCCTTTCATCCAGGTCCACTGAGCTTTAGGCTTGGGCAAACCTTTGATCTTTGGGACAAATGGACATTCATTTATACACTTGATATAATAAGGTTCCATCCCAATCAAATAGCAAAGCATCGCTTTTTCCATTTGTTGAATTTTCCAACTTCAAGTCTAGGGGCAATAGTGAAAAAGCTCCACCCTTTTATCGACTAGTTGGGGTACATCAATTTCGACCATGTAGGATCCTAATTTAAAACTTTTAGGCGGCCTAAAAAGCGAGTTTTATAATTAGCCTTGCTCGATACCACTTGTTGTTCCTATTCACTATCATTTAAAAACAATTAAGTACTTAAAACAATTTAGCGTGAATAATGGTGAAAGTAATGTAAGTAAAACATACAAAGTAATTTTCAACATCATATTCTTATTAGAAATAAATCAAAGAATCGTTACCCAAGTACTTGCGGAATAGTACTTGGGATTGAAATGACAAGGTTTGGGGTGACTCTCTCTAAGCTCGGGCTAAGTCGAGCACAACTCTTAGAACCCACCGAGCTAGCTCAAGGATAAAGTTGTATTTGGAGGGTGAAAAGTTGGCTTGAGTGTATGTGTGTTTTACAATTCACAAGCTTAAACTTTTCACTCTTCTTCTTATGCTATTTATACAAGTATGATATTTTACTTTAACCTACAAGACAAAAACATAGATCTTAGCAAACATGAATCTTGAAGGATTCGGTTACTGTTCACCTTTCTATTTATAGTAGGCGTGAGACTATTTCCTTTGACGAGATAATCGCCGCTTACTATAAATGGAAAGATATGATCTTAGAAGATTGTGACCATGTATGGACTAGATAAACACTTGAGGACTTAGTTTTATCCGGGTAAAACTTTCCGCTTTATCCGACTCATTCTTGATCTTCAAAGCCTTGATCTCTTTCTTCATTTGTCTTGATGATTAACAGTTGGAGAGAGTCGTAGCGATTCGGTGAGATATTGTCATCACTCACCTGAATCCACCATCTTCTTCTTGACTTGGTCTTCACCCTTTAAGATCCGCCTTGCAGTGGAGAGGCGATACTTTGCCTCGTACTAAGTATCTCGAAGATGGCTCATCGAGAGACTATCGCTCAATGACACGATTGTGTTTAACGGATTAAACACTTAGGATATTTTCTATTCAAATCCAAGATTAAGGGGTTTGGGTATTATCTCCCCTATTTGATATACAAATAGCCTAAGTGTTTGATCGATGTAAGTGAGCTAATGGCTTCTTCTTAATCGGACGTACTAATGAAAATAATAAGGAACTTTGAGTAGTCTAACAAAACATACATCTTTTATTGATCGATTACATAATTCCTATCACTAGTACAAGAAGATAAATTGATGTCGGTCGGATGGATACCCGGTGCTTCAAGCTTCACTTTCTTGGTGATGAGTGTTTCCTGTCGGGATGGTCTCGATCTTAGCATTTAGGTCTTGACAAAAACGACGCTTCTTTGAGGATTGGATCCGAGAGGCCTTTGGAATATAGGCGATCATTGCAAATGACTTGACTGATCAATGTCACTCCATCTTTGAAATGCGGGGTTCCATAGACATCAATGTAGAATAGCCCTCTTCGGGCTCTTCAATCACTAGGCAGTTCACAAAATTTACACCCTCGTGCAATTCTCTGTTGCATTCAAGGCGTGCACTTTGATTTGTGTTGGAACTCAACTCTTTTCCTTTTGCGGTGGAAGCTTGTGGTTGAGATCCTTGAGGTGCGATTAAAGCGGTGAATTCCAGTTGGGATGGTGCATCCTCGACCTTTCATATCTTTTATTGAGCATTTTCATCGGATCCTTGACCACCTTATTTTGCTTCTTTCCAATGATTGGACCAAGTTCATCAAGTTGATGATCCCCAAAGTCTTTGAATTTTAAGGATCATGAACTTCAAAGTGTATTTTGTCATCCCTCCGAAAACATTCATAGCCAATGGTTTGGTGTTGGGAATAATCTTGACATCGGTGATTTTTCAGAAGCCTTGGTTTGGTCATTGTCTAGTTGTACTCCTCAATTACGCTTTGCACGAGAGCTTCACTTTTCTTTCTCTTTTCTTCATCCGCTTTCTCATTGCGACCATTTGAGCGACTGAGCATCTTTGAACCTCATCTGCTGACCTTTTTGAGATTTCTTGCATCTATTCCCACATTTTCACTTTGGCAGTGCCTCCTTAGTCTTCTTATCATCCTCGACTTGTTTCAATTTCCTTTCTTCTTTAGCAAGGT
This sequence comes from Chrysanthemum lavandulifolium, assembly GCA_022545495.1. NCBI lineage: Eukaryota > Viridiplantae > Streptophyta > Magnoliopsida > Asterales > Asteraceae > Chrysanthemum > Chrysanthemum lavandulifolium. Next base: position 107,771,484 of record CM040242.1, on the reverse strand, counting down.
GTTTGGTTAGTCGTTGAGGAGTAAAGAGGTATTCGAGTGTCACCGATTTTGTAGGAATCTTCTTAGGCTCGCTTTTGTCAATATGCCTTTGCCCTTGTCCCGTCTCCGAGGAAGATGATGCAATAATGGGAGGTGTTGTTGTCATGATTGGTGTTAAGTATCGGTGTTGTTGTTGCATGAGGTGGAAGTGATGAGATTGGTACCTTGAGGCTGGTGATGACGATGATGATGTTTGAGTTCTTGAGGCTGGTGGTGTTTGCTCCCCTCGGTGTGAAGAGGAGTTTCTTCAAGAATATTCTCCCCTCAACTGTTGCTTCGGAGCTTCAGTGAGGGCAAGAGTTAGCGAGGTCTTGAGGGGACCGAGCGACTTGACCCTTGAAGGCTGATAGATTTCGGTCATCATAGCCTTAATCTCGTAGTATCGGCTGAATACCGTGACCTTTTCATCCAAGTTAGCTTGAGAAAGCTCCAAGGTAGTCATCAGGGACCAAGATTCCGGGCCGAGGAGGAGGATGCCGAGCCATGGTCGCCACACTGTATTCAAAGAGTCCATTGTAGCTTGAAGAGGCGGATCGAGGATGTAAGACCACGAACATTGGCATACTTGAGCGGATCTAGCAGTTCATTAAGGTTTGAGGATTGTTTCAAGTATGCCTCGAGAGTCTTTAGCACTTGAGAGTTAAATCTTGGATCTTCTTTGACAAACTCCCCGATTTCATCGATCTTTGTGCCTACTGAATGAAGGTGCCTTAAGAAGTTGGCCATATTTTCATTCGATCAGAAAAGTTTGTCATACATCAAGTCCACGTGCTCATGAACATTTTCATCAAAGCCCTGCACCTCGCCTTTAGATCGGCATAACTTGCAAGCTGACCTCGGATGTTGTTCCCACAATGTTTTGGTGACCACGAGTATAGCTTCCTTGAAGCCACGGTGATCCATCGAGCCAAGCGCCTTTCGGTGAGGGAAGAACATTGTCAAACTCTTTGAATTCATCGAGCTTGAGGATTGAAGCCCGATCATCATGTTGGAATGGGGATTGACCGCTCTTTTGGATCGAGCAGAGGCTCTTGTTTGATTGAACCTCGCGTCCACTTCTTCTCCTGCCGATAAGATTTCTTCATCACTTTCAAAGAAGGTCATCATCGATTTTAGCAACTCGGTAACCTCAAAGCTGTTAACAAGGGAGTGGAATGGGTTCCATATCGTGGTGGTATTGATCCTCCGAGTCTTTGTCCCCGTGGACCCCTCGGACATCGGTCGGAGTTTCAGTGTCTTCTCGGGAGTCGATTTGTTTTGGGTTCCGTATCGGCGGGTTGTTCCTTTCCTCCGAGTCTTTGTCCCCAGTGACCCACGAGATCTTGGTGGGTATTTCCAGTGCCTTTAGCAGTCGGTGAATGTTGTATCCCTATCGGTGGGTTGTATGTTTCCCCGAGTCTTTGGGATCGATCGGTGTGCCCTCGACAAAGACTTGGATTTGTTAATGTCATCATCGGGCGTGGTGGAAGGCGCCCCTACCACCGGTTGTTTGTTTCCCTACGGATCTTGGGAGTAGTAGATGTGACCAAGGGCACCGACTTTGATGTATTAGTCTCCTTCGTTGTCACAGTTGTGGTTGTTTCGGTGGGTGGGTGTCTTTTTGGTCTCGGGCTTTTTGTGCCTCTTAGGTGATGTTCACAAGCCTCGGGGCCCCGAGACTTTGGTTTAGTCTTAGTCGATCCGAGACTTCCCTTTCTCCTTTTAGCGGCGGGGTTTGGAACATCGATCCTCACAGTTGTTACAACAACCATATGGGCCGTCAATTCAATAGGTGTGACAAGGGATGGGTCCTTTTGAAAGTTTGAAGGACTCGGGATGCCGGTAAATTTCAAAATTTTCATCCCGAGTATAATTGGCACCCAATAACGATTGTAAAGCACAAGAGACAAACCTAGGATACGAAATATAATTCGTCCTAGTTTTGCTCTGTAGCTTCGTTACAAGATCACTTGTAAATGATCTCCCTATGTCGACAAAGTGACCCCATTCATCAGTAAGATGCCATCATCAATGAATAGAGTTAACCTGCTCGGTGGATGAGTGGTTCCCACGAGGACACGAATCACAAAAGTGAAAAGGATCCTCCAAGCCACGGGAATGAATTTTTGTGTTTGGGGTCTTGTCCAAAAGTGTTGGATCCAAAATGGTTTGTTTTAACCCATCCTTCACTGTGGAAGGTTCATGATGGGCGACATAAACACCTTTGTTGTAATCTAACCACATTGAAGTGCAAAAGTTTTGTAATCCAGGTGTATTGTTGCCCCATTAAACCGAACACGATGAGATACTCCCGAGTGGTCTAAGGTTATTCTCATCGAGAAGGTGTCGGGTCAAAGGCTTTAGCAGTGCCCAAAACTCCCTGAGGTAGTTTGGGTACACCACTGAGGTACATTTTACAAAGGCCGTTTTGAGTGGGCAGTTGAATAAAAATTTTACAATGTCTTTATAGGTTGGGACATTTTCAGGGTATTCAAAATTACCTATGACATTATTTGTTTTGAATTCAACGTTAGTGAGATCCCCTACCCACTAAGAAGCAAACTGGAGAGATTGTGTTCTAGCCATTTCTATTAAAGAAGTTTTTAGGGTTAAAAAAACGTTTGGCAAGAACAATCAAAGTGTTTAGATCTCTCTAGTTTGTGATGAAAAACCTTTGTAAATGTTTACAAGGAGGGTTTTCCAAAAACGGTTTTGAGAACACACAAATATTTCTGGATTTGAGAAAGGATTTTGACAGAGTTTAGTTGCAGAAATTGATTTGTGTGTGTTTTAGTGGTTTTGAAGAGGGTATTTATAGAGTAGTGAGAGGGGTGGTTTTTGTATAAGTGTGGATATGTAAAGACCTTTTTGAGATCGTTTGATATTCCACATTTAATGCCACCCACTACATCACGTGATAAATTCTCATCTTTCAAGGAAAGCAGTTGTAATGCATGAAAAGTGCACTTTAGCGATAATAAAGTAGCCATGGGATATTTTACGTGAGAGAAGGCATTTAATGCCAAGTGGGATGAGGTAAATGATGATACTCGACAATAAGACATGTATTCCTATATTAAGTTGGTGGGATTACCAACCTAGGATATTTAAGTAACTAATACTTGGAGCATTTAGTTACTCATTCAATGCTTTGTCGGGGACCACGAGTGAGTCTTACTCATTCGGTGAGAGGTTTGTTTTGGATGTTGGGGAGGATGAACCATTTCAGAACTTATCGAGATTGGTTTTCGATATCGACTTTCAATGTCAAGCATTCCTAATTCATCTTTCGGTCTCTCAAGGTAGGTTCATCAAGGGTTTTGTGAAGATATCACCATTGATATTCGGTAGGGACAAAATGAAGTTCAATGTCTCCCTTCATTATTTGATCCACGATGAAGTGATATCGATATCGATGTGTTTGGTTCTTTGGTGGAGGACGGGGTTGTTGGAGATTGCAATAGCTTGGTGTTGTCACGAGAAGATGGGCACCATTTTGTAATGGATGTCATAGTCACCGAGTTGACTTTTCATCCATAATACATTGGCACAACATCCTGCTTGCATCTACATATTGACTTCGGTGAGGACATAGCTACCGATTGTTGCTTTTAGCACTCCAACAAACCGTTTTCCTCCAAGAAATTGACGGGACCACGAGATACTTTTTACATCCATGTTGCAACCAACATAATCGTAATCGAGTAACCCTGAGATCAAACCCCGAGGACTTTAGATAATAGATTCCAAGGCTTGGGGTTCCCTTGGTGCACCGAGTATTCTTTTGGGCAGATGAGATGGGATTCTTTAGGATTGGTGATATATCTTGCTATTAGACAGATCGAGAATTGGATATCTGGTCTAGAAGCGATTAGATACATCATGAGCCAACAATCCCTCGAAATGAGTTTGATTGTGATTTGCGAGAGATCGGTTCCGTGTTCTTAGGTGGGACCATTGGAGTCTTCTTGGGCGCGATCGATATCTCATATTTCTTCAAGAGATTTCGGTGTATTTCTCTTGGTGATGGATATTCCTTTATCGCTTGCCTAATTTGTAGTCCAAGAAAGTATGTGAGTTCCCCATCATGCTCATTTCAAACTTCTTTGTCATCGGTTTTCAAACTGTTTGCAAAGTTTGTAGTTTATTGAGCCAAAGATGATGTCATCAACATACACTTGGACTAGTATCACATCTGTTGAGTTCTATAGACAAACGATGTGTTGTCTATCTTTCCTTTGACAAACTTTTTGTATCAAGAAGGTGAGAGAGTTTCATACCATGCCACAGGAGCTTGTTTAAGTCCATAAAGGGCCTTGTTAAGTTTGAGACATAGTCGGGAATTCACCGCTCTCAAAGCACGGAGGTTCTTGAACATATACATCTTCCTTGAGATCACCATTTAAGAATGCACTTTTAACATCCATTTGGTAGACCACGAAGTTCATGTATGTTGCATATGCAAGAAAAAATCGATGGCTTCCATTCTTGCAACAGAGCAAATGTTTCATCATAGTCAATGCCTTCTTGTTGTTGTAACCTTTGGCTACAAGTCCGGCTTTGTTTTTAATGACAGTGCTGTTTTCATCGGCTTTGTTTACGAAACCCACTTCATTCCTATGACTACTACATCCCGAGGACATTTGATCAAGGTCACGACCTTGTTTTTATCAAGCATTGCAGTTCTTCTTGCATAGCTTTGAACCCGGCTTGGGTATTTTAGAGCCTCGATGATTGGTTCGGGGACCTTTTCAATAGATTCCATTTTGTCGATTAGCTTCCTCACAAGTTCGATCGATTCTTGAATCGATCGGCTTCGATGGGGACAGAGGATGTGGAATTTTCGATGGGGGTGGATTCTTGTTGAGTTGGTTTTGATTGTCTTTTCGAATGGTTCTACCAAGTCGGACCTTTCTTTAGGAGAGTGTGGATTGTAATGTAATGGAGTAAGCTCGAGCTAGGATCGGACCACGAAGAGGTTCCAAAGGTGGAAGGGGTGCTTGAGATTCATCTTGAGACTCGAGATGTGTTCGAGTACTACTAGACACATCGAGAGAGTCAAGTATGCTCTTTAGAGCTTGACTTTCGAGCTCTAGAATTTTCCCGAGTCAAAGTTGGGAAGCTTACTCTCGGGATTAAGTCTTTCAATCCGGTCCTTTGGGCTTGGGAATAGTCAACATACTAGTAATCATGCCACCGACACAAATGGTTTAGGACTCGGTCTTTGTTGCAAGAGTCGGTGAGATGGTGTTCACCTATGACCTCTTTTTGCTACTCGGGGCACCCACAACATCAAAGACCCTTGGATTCTTAGCATCCAACCTTCAATGATATCTTTTCCTTTTTAGTTCATCTTGAAGAGCACGATTTCTTTTGACTAGTTCGGTGTTTTAAATTTGTAAAGTGATGACCTCAAGCTTAGCTTGTTTAAGCAGTAATTCATCTCTACACTTATTCAATTCAAAACCTAACTTGTTGAACTTAGAAAAAGATTTAATCGTTGCTCTTCTACAAACTTAAGGTCAACATTGATATAGTTCATATAAGATCGCCAATCGAGTCATCATCCATAGAAAGTAGAATATTTACCTTCTTTATTGTGATGTTAACCCATTCTCCATTTATGGCATGATTCTTTCCAACACTAGCTTGTCTTCCTCTCGAGAGGGCCATCGGTCTTGTTGACATGCACCATTTCGTCATCGATGAGACCGGCTCTTCATCCCCCGGTCGAAAGTTTCAAAGAACAAGACCTTTGTTCTTACCCCGCATGATTGAACACTTTTTGGTTATGAGGACTGGCCTCAAGCAATGCAAGCTTAGCTTTGATTTTCCTGTACTTAGCTTCAAAATCTATTGTTTTTTTCGGTCGATTTATTTTGAAAGTTTTGATGATAGATTTTAGGTTGAAATTTGGTAAAGCTCGAGGAATGATTTGAGCTTGATGGTGCAGTAAGAGGGTTCGAAATTGTTTTGAAAAGCAGTCCTTTGCAAATGACCTCTTTTGTGACACTTAAAGCATTCGGTGTCCTTATTTGCTTTAGCAGTTGAAAACCTTTGTTTCTTTTAATAAACCTTGAGAGTTTGCAAGGAGTGTCCTTTCACGAAATTCAACGTTCGGTCATTTAGGTACTCCTCACATGATCTCTCATCGGGCTCGCCATCATAGTTTTCTTGAAAATCTTGAACCACATTGTTGGAAAAGAAAGCGGTTGACATAGGTGAGGTGGTGGTGGGGACTTCTTGACATCCTTAGACTTTTTAAGTCGGGGTATCGTCTGCTGATGAGGTTTTCCTCATAGACAAATTTCCATAAATTTTAGGAAGATCAAGGTTTTGGATATGATTTGCATTTCTAAGTCCACGAGAGAAGTTTAACCACTTCTCGGAAGACAATTGACAAAACCAACATTAATCTCATGTTTGGACAACTTAACACCATCATTAGCCGGTTCATTTAAGAGGGTTTTGTAACGGTGTAAGTTTAAGAGAGTGTTTCGAGTCCCTAGCCTCAAGGTATTGTACTCAAGTTTGGTCCATTATCCTATTTTCCTTGGTATCGATGGGCCTTCATGGCTATGGACTAGGTCATCCCGTGTTTGTTTAGTGTATTACAACTTATAAGCGACTCCATTATATCATCGGAAGGCAAGATATGATGATACTTTTGAGTCTTTGGTCATGGTTGACCACTCTCCTTTCATCCTGGTCCACCGAGCTTGTGCTTGGGCAAACCTTGATCTTTCGGACAAATGGACCTTCATTTATACACTTGATATAATAAGGTTCCATCCCAATCAAATAGCAAAGCATCGCTTTTTCCATTTGTTGAATTTTCCAACTTCAAGTCTAGGGGCAATAGTGAAAAAGCTCCACCCTTTTATCGACTAGTTGGGGTACATCAATTTCGACCATGTAGGTTCCTAATTTAAAACTTTTAGAGCGGCCTAAAAAATGAGTTTTATAATTAGCCTTGCTCGATACCACTTGTTGTTCCTATTCACTATCGTTTAAAAACAATTAAGTACTTAAAACAATTTAAGCTGTGAATAATGGTGAAAGTAATGTAAGTAAAACACACAAAGTAATTTTCAACATCATATTCTTATTAGAAATAAATCAAAAGAATACGTTACCCAAGTACTTGCGGAATAGTACTTGGGATTGAAATGACAAGGTTTGGGGTGACTCCTCTCTAAGCTTAGGCTAAGTCTGAGCACAACTCTTAGAACCCACTGAGCTAGCTCAAGGATAAAGTTGTATTTGGAGGAGTGAAAAGTTGGTTTGTGTATATGTGTGTTTTTACAATTCACAAGCTTAAACTTTTCACTCCTCTTCTTATGCTATTTATACAAGTATGATATTTTACTTTAACCTAGAAGACAATAAACATAGATCTTAGCAAACATGAATCTTGAAGGATTCAGTTATTATTCACCTTTCTATTTATAGTAGGCGGCGAGACTATTTCCTTTGACAGAGAATCGCCGCTTACTATAAATGGAAAGATATGATCTTAGAAGATTATGACCATGTATGGACTAGATAAATACTTGAGGGACTTAGTTTTATCTGGGTAAAACTTTCCGCTTTATCCGACTCATTCTTGATCTTCAAAGCCTTGGTCTCTTTCTTCATTTGTCTTGATGATTAACAGTTGGAGAGGAGTTGTAGGGATTCGGTGAGATATTGTCATCACTCACTTGAATCCACCATCTTCTTCTTGACTTGGTCTTCACCCTTTAAGATCCGCCTTGCAGTGGAGAGGCGATACTTTGCCTCGTACTAAGTATCTCGAAGATGGCTCATCGAGAGACTATGCGCTCGATGACCGATTGTGTTTAACGGATTAAACACTTAGGATATTTTCTATTCAAATCCAAGATTAAGGGTTTGGGTATTCTTGAACCCAACAATAGGACCTTGCAATCTAGGAATGTTCGGTGGAAGAAAGTAGAAGATCACCTTAGGGAGAATTTGAATAAAATGAATCGTGTTGATTCTAGTGTTAGCTCTAAGCGTCATTGTAATTAATCGATTCGCTACTTTGGCAAAATATGTAATGATGATTGCGTGGTTTCTGTTACTAATCTTGAATGTGGTGTGAATGATTTGATTAATACTGTTAAATTCCCTGTTAAGATTGTTAATGCAAAAAATCATGCTAAGAAGGCCAGAAAGCATTGGCGAAAGAAGGTTAGGAAACATTGGAAACCCACAGAAAGGAAATTTAGTAAAATAGGTTATCAGTGGATACCTACTGGACGCAAATTCAATCTTAATGAGATGTGCCCTAAATTAGCTAAGTCTAAGCCCACTAGGAAATGGATGCCTACTGGTAGAACTATTCCCTTAAGAAGTGAACATACTTTGAATAGGTCTAATACGGACACTAGCACTGCATCTATCCCTGATGATTCCATTATTTCTACTTCTGATGTGGGTGTTCCAATCATCATTACTAACCAAATGGAACCCATTCTTGCATGGGGATCCCAATTATCCGATTATCCATTCTTATGCGTGTTCAACTGCAGATCGTTCAAATCGATTACGTGGTACGGACTCAGTTGTTCCAAGCATATATTTGGAGACGGTCGTGGCTCATGAACCGTGAGTAAATTCATCGGACCATTAGATTCGGGAACGATCATTTCGGTGCAATTATGGGTTATGGAGACTATGTTGTTGGTAAAAGTGTAATCTCCAGGGGTATATTATGTTGAAGGTCTTGGTCATAACTTGTTTTCTATTGGTCAATTATGTGATTCCGATCTAGAAGTGGCTTTTATAAAACATACTTGTTTCGTTAGAGAACTTGATGGTGTGGAATTGTTAAGAGGAACTCTTGGTTCAAATCTAAATCGAGAATAGTCGTCGACCACGATTAAAATATATTTCTTCCCATTTAACGTTTGCACTCTCATAGGTCCGCACAAATCCATATGAAGGGTATGAAGAACTTCCATTACTGAGTTTGCAGGTTTGGGTTTGTGGGCATATTTCTTGCTTTTTCCCAATTGACATGCTGAACAAAGATGATCTTTCTCATATTTCAATTTGGGTAAGCCTCTTACTAGGTCCTTTCTCGACAGATTATTAATGGTGCCGAAGTTCAAGTGATTGAGACGACGATGCCATAACCATGACTTTGTTTTAGAGGCCTTTGACAGTAAGCAAATTGGAGAAGACTTCATCATGTCTTTGATAGAGATGGTGTATACTTGGGTAAAGTTTTTGAGGAGAAAGGATGAAACTCCAGATGTCATCATTAAACTTATCAAGCAGCTGCAGGTTCGACTTAACAATACGGTTAGAATTATTCGAACAGACAATGGCACGAAGTTCGTTAACAAAGACTTGAGTCAATTTGATGAAAGTGTTGGAATCGGTCATGAAAGAAGTGTTTCACGAACTCCTCAACAGAACGGTGTAGTTGAAAGACGAAATCGAACTCTTGTGGAAGCCGCTAGAACAATGCTGATTTACCCAAAGGTTCCAATGTTTCTCTGGGCTGAAGCCATTGCCACTGCTTGCTACACTCTAAATTGTTCCCTTATACACACCTCTCATGAAAAAACTCCATACGAACTTGTCCATAAACGAAAACCTGATCTCTCCTACCTTCGTGTATTTGGTGCTCTGTGCTATCCTACGAATGATGGTCAAGATCTAGGTAAATTAAGAGCTAAGGAGAACATTGGAGTTTTTGTAGGTTATGCATCAAACAAGAAGGGTTACCGAATCTACAACAAAAGAACTCGAGATATCATGGAAACTATTCACGTCACGTTCGATGAGCTGACCGGGCAAATGACTCCAGGACAATCAAGTTCTGGACCCGCATCTCAACCTTCATCAAATAGTCCTATCAGTTCTACTCTTGTTCTAAATCCCTCACCAGCAACTCCTTATGTACCTCCCTTAGAAGATGATTTGAAGAAATTGTTTGATCCAATGTTTGATGAACATTATGAGCCAAGTGCCAATGATCTGTCAATTCCACCAACAGAGGCTGTTCCTATCCCTTTCAATGAAGTGAACCTTTCAGTTTCTATGTCATTAAGTCAAGAAGCACCCGCTGCTGATCACTCTGTCTCATCAACTAATCATCAATCATCGAGTGTACATCATGGAATTGTTTCTGGTACCTATGATGGAGATAATCCCTTTGCTACTCCTGAAGATGCCCCATTTGAAAACATATTTGCCCCTGAATCATCATCAGAACCATCTTCATCATGAGAAATCGACTCTGCTACTTCAGTTCCACAACAACAACCACATGAACACCTTAGAAAGTGGACACATGATCACCCATTGGACAACATCATTGGAAACCCTTCTCATCCAGTATCCACTCGGAAACAACACATCGATGCCTTATGGTGCTTCTTCAACTCCGTACTCTCTAAGATCAAACCTAAAGGCGTAAAAGCGCCATGAATGAAGGCAATTTGGTTCAATGCCATGCAATAAGAAATTCATGAGTTTGATCGATTAGATGTATGGGAATTAGTACCGCTCGGGCGTACTATGATCATTGCTCTCAAGTGGATCTTCAAAGTAAAGCTTGATTAGCATGGTGATGTTTTGAAAAATAAGGCTAGGTTAGTGGCTAAAGGATATCGTCAAGAAGAAGGTATTGACTTTGAGGAATCTTTTGCTCCTGTTGCACGTATCGAAGCTATCAGAATCTTCTTGGCTAATGCTGCTAGCAAGAACATGGTTGTCTATCAGATGGATGTGAAAACCGACTTTCTTAATGGAGATTTGAAAGAGGTGGTTTACGTCATCCAGCCAGAGGGTTTTGTGAATCCAGAGCATCCTACTCATGTCTATCGCTTGAAAAAGGCCCTTTACGGTTTGAAGCAAGCTCGTAGAGCATGGTATGACACGCTATCAAAGTTTCTTCTATCAACTGGATTCAGCAAAGGAGCAGTTGATCCGACATTGTTCACCAGAAAATGAGGCAAACATTTAATCCATGTTCAAATCTATGTTGATGATATTATTTTTGCCTCGACAGACCCCAATGAATGTGACCGTTTTTCAAATGAAATGGGTTCCAAATTTCAAATGTCAATGATAGGACAAATGTCATTTTTTTGGGATTACCAATTTCACAAAGTCCCTGAGGCATTTTTATCAATCAATCTAAATATGCAAATGAGATTTTAAAGAAATTTGGATTTGTTTCTTGTGACACTCATTGACACTCCCATGATAGGCGTACTAAAGCGGATGAGGACCACTCGGGGATCATAGTAGACCAAACAAAATATCGTAGTATGATTGGATCACGATGTACCTCACACCGATGAGACCGGATATTTTGTTCATTTGTTTGCATGTGTGCTAGATACCGTGCTAAGCCTACCAAAAGCACCTTGAAGCGGTTAAGCGGGTCTTCGGTATCTCCAAGGAACCATCAATATGGGACTATGGTACCGAAGGACACCGGTATGTCACTAACAGTCTATGCAGATCTTGATCATGCGGGATGTCAAGATACACGTCAAGTACATCGGGAGGTGCTCGATTTTTGGGTGATAAGCTTGTGAGTGGTCGTCAAAGAAACAAATGAGTACTTCTATATCCTCTCAGAGGTGAATACATAGCCATGTCATCTTGTTGTGCTCAAATCCTATGGATGAGATCCCATTATCGACTATGGCTTTGAATTCAACAAAATCCCTACATCTTTGTGATAATAAAAGTGCTATTGCTCTCTCATGCAACAACGTTCAACATTCAAGAGCAAAGCACATCGACATTCGACATCATTTCATCCGGAGCAAGTGGAAAACGGTGTGGTGGAACTCTATTTTGTGAAGTCAGAATACCAGTTAGCAGACATCTTCACCAAAGCTCTTCCATGAGAACATTTTGAGTTTATTCTTCCACGACTTGGCTTGAAAAGCCTTCAACCAGAAACACTCAAACGTCTTCAGGAGGAAGACGAGGAGTAAAGGTTATTGACTCTATCTTTTCTTTGTATATATTTATTCAAAAAGCAAAATACAAAATTATAAAACCAACAAAAAGCAAATAGAAAAATATAAAATTTTCAAAAATCCACAATTTGAAAAACTCGAAAAAAATTTCAAAAATATTGTCATATTGTCATGTTTTTCTCGATTCGATATATATCTACGGTCTTTGTGCTGTCAGTCAAAGAGTGACACGAGTCTTTAGATGTTGTTCGAATGTACATATATCGTTTCAAATATATATATATATATATATATATATATATATATATATATATATATATATATATATATATATATATATATATATATATATATATATATATTCTTGGGAGAAAGTGAAACAATGGTTTATTGTCATTTCAGGCAGTAACCCGCTTTTCAAAGAAAGAACAAAGCCATGCTTTATCTTAAAATCTTTAAACCTCATGCTCTGATTCTAAAAAAAAATGTTTGTCATTAAAAAGACAAATGTTTTCTTTCAAATACTTTTCCTTCAAATGATTCTTCTGAAAAATATTTGCCATCCACTGAAAACAAAATTGTTTTGAAAAACACTTTGGACTCTATTTTTGAAAATCATCAGAGCTTATCAGGTGTCAAAATCTCAATCCATCAATCAACAACTCTCGTCATTGATTGAGGGGGAGAATGACTTTTCAATTAAATCAAAATGTGTATTTTTCAAACAATTGGCACTTAAATGAGCAAGATCTACTCTAAATGTTTTACAATATTTTATACAATTGGTACAAGACCTTGGTTATTATTATGTTTTCAAAAGGGATACTCAAGCATGTTTAATCTTTGGAGTCTAATGTCTCAAACTTGATCCTTATCGGTTAAATGTTTTCATAAACAAGTCACAGTTCTCCTCAAAATCTTTCAAAATCAATTTAAATCTACAGAGATCACAATTCTCAAATGGTTTGAAAATTGTGATCGGGGGAGAATTTGTGATTTAAATTGGAGTTAAACTGATAATTCGATTAATGGTTTCATAAATGCTTAGCAAGCTTTCCTCCCCACATGTGCCAAACGATTTCAAATTTTCCATGCACATGTTGAGGGGAGCATCTATTTTAAAAACCACAAAGAATTGAAACGTGATTGAATTGTCTCTAAGTGCAAGCTCCTTCTAATATGTGCAAAACTCTTTCAAATCTCGAGGTACATATTGAGGGGGAGCAAACTTATGAAAACCTAATCCTTCCTCAATATGCTTTATCTACGTGATTTGATCAGGGAAGTGATGTTGATATCTTTTAGAAAATGTTAATCAATAGATTGGATCTTTCACTCTCAATCTAAAGATTTCAAAGATCTCTTGCCTTCATGTGCTAAACAATTTCGGAATTATATGCACATGTTGAGGGGGAGCATTTCTAATATATCAAAACAATTAAGACACAAAATTCTTTGATTTCATATCACAAGTATCTTGATTGAGTTTCAAATGGTTTCAAGGAGGAAGAACAATACCAAAAGACCAACCAACTTTACTTTATGCAAGGTGATATAAGGATGATAAGGTTAGGTTTTAGTTCCCATGATCCGCCGTAACTGGAGGGATCTTCGAGGACAATCCACTAGATAGTGTAGAAGTCCTTAGGTATGATGAAAAAGGAGAAAAGTGAGATATGGGAAGAGTGCGGATGAGACAGAGCTAGTCTTGGAATAAACCCAACAAGGTTCTAGTAATGAAGTCTCGGTAATCCTTGAAGGGTTGAAGAATGAAAAAGAAATGAAATGAGAAAAGGGTGAAAAGAAATAGCCCTCCAATAATTGAACCTTAGGGCAGAAACTGGGTTCAATACATATGCTACTGGTGGTTACTAAGTTAACACTGGTATTGAAGACAAGATGTCATAGACCCAGTGACGCACTGCACTAAACTTCCCAAACCACTCAAGTTCCTCTTAAAAGGACTTGTTTCATTATCACGGGGAACCGACATAATCTATCGACTTTCTCTTAGAGATTGTTGATATTGAAGAAGGAGACCCTCTCCCTAGTCTCCGATATAGGAAACCAAATGTGCACTAATTGAGTCTAGAGCCACGAGATCATCAATAAATCTCATTAGGACACATCATACTTGAAGACTCACAGTTTCACACAATGTGGAATGTGAGAATATATTTTGAGAGTCCTATGCATTATCCTTGTGGTATTGCCAAGACTTGTTGTGTCATCTGGACTTCATCAATGGAGCAATTCAATATTGAATCGTTCCTTGTCCAGGAAAATGGATTGACGGATTCCTTTGAAAAAACCAGTCAGTGTGCTCAAAAATTCTTTTCGTTAGCACGTTGACTATGTATTATATTTTCAAAATCAAAAAGGATATTTATGATTGATAATTGATTTTCCATAAAACCTTCGTTGTATTGAAAAAATCTTTATATTTAATACAGGATTGTTTTCAAATCATTTTCATCAATCAGTGAATCTCAATTCGCTGTTTCACTCACTCCGTGTTGTCTTCTTTGAGACGTTCCGGTTTGAGAATGGCTAGAGCATTGCGAAACCACATCAAGGAAATTCTTTGTAATTATACCGATCACAGCAAGACTTGTACTAATCAACGGGAACCGTGGGCGTGTACCTCAATTCAACAAAAGTGATCAAAGACACTTACGTGCGCTTTATTGCTAACTATTTTATGCGGGAACACCGACGTGCGCAGACTAATCGAATGGAGAGGTCAATCCATAGCCGCATGCTCACACAACACATTCATCTCTAAAGAAATCATGATAAGTGCATCAATGACTCGATATTTTCACTCCATGCTTACTTTCTGTTGCTACAAATGTCATGAATCAACTAAAGCACGCTACTCTGATGAAAAGAAATCATGATCCAGAATGTGAGCATGTCGGTTCGAATATCACAACAACTCATAATGGCAATACAACCATAAAGGATGAGTCAGAGATTTAATGTGGCTGATGATCTCAAAGCTGGCTCAAAACTCAGTATCACGTGGATCAGTTAAAGACCTCCACTTGGATTATCCAAACATGCAAAAATGAAGAATCAAAGACTATGAGCTACAGTGCAAAGAACTTTAACAAGAATCCAAGAACAATCTCAATGTAATATCTGTCTGTATTCTATGTAATTTGAGGTGACCTCCCTTAGGGGGAGATTGTTAGGATTTAGTAAATCCAGTTATTAAAGTGTCGGTCACCTCAAGTATATGTAATAGTTAGAAAGCTCGTAGTCGTAGTTATTTAATGTTAAGTAGTATTTAGTTAAGTAATACCGTGGAGGACAGATGGGTCTTTACCCACTGTATGCCTGATCTACAGCCCATAGTTGGCGATTTGTGTAAGACTATAAATACCCTCTACCTCCCAAGGTAGAGGGTTGGAGGTCATAATAATACTTTCATTTTCTCTCACTAAGTTCCCAAACCTCTAACTATTTCTCTCTCTAAAACCTTAAAGTGTACGCCTCTTATTGATCATGGTTTGATGTGTTTGTGAAATCCAATATGTTACAACACACAATCCTACTCCCACACAACCCAAATCCAAAACATTTGTCTCTACTTACGCAAGTCTTCCTAAGAGGAGACAAGATAGAACAGTATCTGTTGACTCTCCAACTCAAAAGCAAAAAAGGAGAAAGAAAGACACTGGAAAGGGAAAAGAAAAAGGGTCCAAGGTACCTGAGAGAGTGATGAATTTAATGGATGAAGACGAAGCTGCACTCCAACAAGGCATCCAACAAAGCCTGGAAAGTCTTGACATGTCTCAAAGACAGCCAGTGAAGGGGGTCATGATACAAGAACCTGAGTCAGTACCACGCCATAGAACTCCCGTACCACAGGGCAAAGGTAAAGGAATTGCTGGAGAAGAAGCAGAGCAAGCGGCTCAGATTTTGTTAACCATTTCCACTCCAACTCCAAAAACGACAACGCAATTTAAGCTCAAGAAAAGAAGCATTGAATCATCCTAAGCTCAAGAACAAATTGGAGTGGAAAAAGATGTGTCTGATACACAGGAGGAAACTCTTACCTCTAGTGACACCCAGTCAGAAAGTCAGGAATCTGAAACTTCTACAGAAATGGTTCCAGTACTGGAAACAGAGAATAAAAAAATGGACACTGATAGGCAAGACACAGAGGTTGAGGAAAATGATCTGCTGGAAGGTTCACAAGAGATTCTTAAGTCAAGATCTGAGGAACATGTGCGTCTGCAAAAAGCAAACATGTCTACGGGATCTCTGTCATCTCTGAAGAATCTTGAGCCTGACATAACTTATGGTGACCAATTCCTCAAGGACAGACCCTCAGATGTTGAGTCAGAGAAACAAAAAGATGAAAAAGAAGAAGTCGAGTCTATGTTCTCGGTCACTATCCAGCAAGACACATCAACTATTCCTCCGATGTCGGCACCCGTAGTTACTTCATCAACAACAACTCCATCAACCGCACTTCCACCACCCGTTTCTGCTCAAGCAACCGCACTTCTACCACCCGTGTCTTCTACCATTCCTCCACCTGTAGTCACCATTAGTGACTCTGTCACACCAGCAGCTTCACCACCTCCCACTAAGACTACATAGCAACTTCTTGAGGAAGCACTTAAGAGAATCGATGTCCTCGAGAAGCACCACTTGTCTGAATCTGTCAAACATATTGATCTTCGTGTATCCAAGCTGGAGTGCTTCAATTTTGACACAAAAGTTGCAAATGCCATTGAAGCGGAAGTTAAGGATGCAGTGGAATGGGCGATGAAAGCTCCGATGCTTTAGAGGTTGAAGGATTTGCCCACTTCGGATATGAGATCAGTTCTCTCTGATAAAATGTATGATGCAGATGAGCATTTGGACGAAGTTCATAAGAAGTTATATAAAGCTCTCGAAGAATCAATCAAGCATGATAATCAGTTGCAGTTTCTGGAAGACATTCGTGAAAGGGAGGGAAAGAAGAAGAGAAGAGTTGTGATGATGGAGTCTATGTCTGGAGTTCCAAAATCTCCACCACCTCCTCCTCCTCCAACTGGTGGAGCTGGAACATCTGGAATTGGTGGATCTTCTGGTGCTGCTGTGACTCAAAATAAAAATACACCAACACCTCCACCAAAACCTTCTAACCAAACTGGTTCATCTGGTGGTCAAGGGTCTCAGAAGACTTCTACAGCATGGACAACTGTTGATTCTCGATTTACACCCACCTTCTCCTCTGTCCCAGAAGAGCAGATGTTAAATGAAGAATCTTACATCGTGCAAGAGTCAGAATCAGAAGACGATGATGCTTCCACCAAGCGTATCCCTAAACTTTCTGAAGATGAAGATTGGTGAGATGCATATATTGAGGGTAAACGCATTAAAACATCTAGAGCTTCACAATCCAAGGATATGTCTCAAAGCTGGTTGACCAAGGAAAGACCTCAAACTCCTGAACCTTCATGGGCTATTCCTGAGTCTGACTTGATTGTCCCTGACAATAACTGGGCAACCACCATTGCAGCCAACCATGAAGCCCCTTCGGAAGATTCACTCTTACATATCACTGGTGACATGGGAAGCTTCATGAAATGGTTTTGTGAAAAGAAGGGAATCACGTCAATCACTCCTAAAGATCTTGAAGGCCCAGCCTTTGAAATTATCAAAGTCTTCCATTCCGATGCCGGTCATCTTCAATACCAAATGGAAGAATGCCACAAGATGTTGACTGATCAAGTTGATGAGAATATCAGTCGTTTTAATGTCAACAATCCTCTTCCTCTTGGCGGTGAACCCGGACAGAAGACTATTCAATCAGAAATATTCTTCAACAGAGATCTGGATTACCTACGTACTGGAACACAAACAAGAAGACCGGCCTTATCCATTTCCAAGATAAAGGTTCCAACATATTCAGATCCAGGACTTGAGCAGATGGTATCCGATCAATTCTGGACTGACAAGGAGCAGTGTATGACATAGCTGCCTCGTACGGTATATCTCATTGGTGGTTCAAAAAGAAGAAATTGTACATTGAAAGACATGGTGCAAAAAGAAGCGCAAAACTGTTCGATCCAAGCTGCGAATTCTAAGTGTGGTCAGTGTGGAGATCTTCCCAATTTATGGCTATGATTATCTGAAGAAGATTGTCCTTAGAAGAGCTGACTTGAAAGACCATGTAATTGAAGAAAATGACTTCAAGCACTTATTCCCAAGTGACTTTGAAGATTTATACCTTTTGAACCTTCAAGGGCATCTTGACCATCTGCCCATTCGAGAAAAGAAGTCCCTCTCTGTTGCAGTTAATATATGGATAAGGGGGTTAGTGATTCGACAAAATGTAGGTGATTTTCAGCTAGGAATGGAAAGCTACCAGACTCAGTTCAATCTCACTAGACCTCAATGGGAAGCCACAGGACATGAATTCAAACGCGACTACTTAGTGATTGACTCTCCAGGAGCGGTTATCTTTACAGATAAATATGGTTCAAGAATGCTACTGAGGTTGTGTGAGCTATACAAGTTCAGTGATGGTACGCTCAAGATGGTTGAAGAAGAATTGGACTCAAGGGTAAAGGAGTTCAAGCTAAATATGAAGCCAGGGAACAACACGAGGTTCTGGACGGAACATGATGTGAAGTGGTGTGAAGATTTCATTGCTGCTATTGGACGAAGACTTAAGACAAGAAAGATTTTCCGCAGCCTTGTAAGTTTTGTGGGTGGGAGAGTACGTGAAGAACACTATAAGCTACTTCAAAGAACAGAATGAAGATATCTTCCTTTAGTAGCTATTTTGTCTTAATAATATGTGTAATGTGGTGAATGTACTATGAACAACAATAACTATAATATATATAGTAGTGATAGGTTATGGCTTGTAGTTTCCCTCTTGTTTTGAAGAGGAACTTAGGAGTGTTTCGTTTCAAATCAAATAAAACCAAACACATTTTTCTCCAACAAGGTTTTTACATATTTAAATCACTTGAGATCCAAAATCTCAAAGGATTTGAAATTTTTGATCGGGGGAGAAAATGTGATATAAATATGCAATCTGATAAAATGTAATCTTCAAGGCTCAATAAATTGGTATCTCTCCCCATATGTGCTAAACCTTTTCGTATATCGAAGCACACATTGAGGGGGAGCATTTCGAAATGTTTACAAAACTATCAAGGTACTAAGACTTAAATGTTTTTTCACAAGAGTTCCTTGATTGTAACTTTAAATGGTTTATGTGGCTACTATGATCGTGAAGTTTGCTTCATATTCCCCATGTAAGCTCTAAAATGTATTAGAAATTCTTCACATCAAGGGGGAGCAATCTTTTGAAAACTACATCCTTTCCCAAAACATCTTCAACAAAGTAATTAAAATACTAATTTTGATCGGGAAAGTGATGTTGATAATTTTAGAAAATGTTGATCAAAGTGATGTTGATGCACATGTTGAGGGGGAGCTTTTTCTAAAAATATCAAAAACGATTCAGATACAAAATGCTTTGATCTTGTATCACAAGTACCTGGATTGATTTTCAAATCGTTTTCAATTGGTTTCAATGGCAGAAGAACAATACCGAATGACCGACCAAATTTACTTTATGCATAGAGATATAAGGATGGTAAGGTTAGGTGTTCGTTCCCACGATCCCGCCAGAGCCGGAGGGATCTACCTAGGGACAAACCACTAGATAGTGTAGAAGTCCTTAGGTATGATGAAAAAGGAGAAAAGTGAGAAATGAGAAGAGTGCGGACTGAGAAAGAACTAGAACTGGAATAAACCCAACAAGGTTCTAGTAATGAAGTCTCGGTAAACACTGAAGGGGTTAAAGAATGAAAAAGAATTAAATGAGAAAAAGGGTGAAAATAAATAGCCCTCCATTTATTCAACCTTAGGGCAGAAACCGGGTTCAAGGTTAATAAGGTAACACTTGTATTAAAGACAAGACGTCATGGACCGATTGACGCACCGCACCTAACTTCCGAAGCTACTCAAGTTCCTCTTAAAATGACTTGTTTCATTCTCACGGGGAACCTACATAATCTATCGACTTTCTCTTAGAGATTGTTGATATTAAAGAAGGAGACCCTCTCCCTAGTCTCCGACATAGGAACCAAATGTGCACTATTGAGTCTAGAGCCATGAGATCATCAATAAATCTCATTAGGACACAATCTATGAAGACTCACTGTTTCACACAACGTGGAAAGTGAGAATATATCTTAAGAGTCCTACACATTATCCATGTGGTACTGCCAGAACATCCGAGTGATGTGTTAACACATTCACAATGAAGATGGAAAACCTTCTAGAGCCAACATCAAACAAGCTCTTGGTAGGTGGCATGTGAGATCTATTCAATAGATCAAACATGTGACAACTGGACATAAATGATGGGCGATTCATATTTTGAACCAGTCCTGGTTCAGGAATGGATTGATGGATACCTTTGAAAAATCGGTTGTTGTGCTTAAAAATTCTTTTCTGCAGCACATCGACTGTGTATTAATGTTTCAAAATTAAAAGGGTATTTGTGATTGATAATTGATTTTCTAATAAAACCTTCATTGTATTGCAAAACACTTTATATTAAGCAATACGATTGTTTTCAAATCATTTTCATCAATCGGTGAATCTCAATTATTTGGTTCACTCACTCCATGTTGTCTTCTTTGAGACGTTCGGTTTGAGAACGACTAGAGCATTGCGAAACCCTGTCAAGGAGATTCTTAGAATTCTACTTGATCACATGAAGTACTTGTACTGATCAACGGGGAACCGTGGGCCGTGTACCTCAATTCAACGAAAGTGATCAAAGACACTTTCGTGCACTTTTATTGCTAACTGTTGTCTGTAGGAACACCCAACGGTTGCAGTTGATCAGAATTGAGGCGTCAATCCATATCAACATGCTCACACATCACGTACATCTCAAAGAAATCATGATAAGTGGATATCTTCATCAAGTGACTCTGATATTTCCACTCCATGCTTCTGCTGCGCTATTGCAAATATCATGAATCAACATACGCTTCCACAACTCTGATGAGAAAGATATCATGATCCAGAATGTGAGCATGTCGGTCCAAAAGTCACAACTTCACATGTTGGCAATCCTACATCGGATAATTTAGAGATTATGTGTTGATAATGATCTCAAAGAAAGCTCCTGATCACATATCAAAGAACCACTCCAAGTAAAGGAATCACTACTATTACACGATGTTAAAGTTTTTGCAGCTACAAAGTCTACGAGCTAGAGCATCAAAGATTATAGATTAATTGCTAGGACTTTTTCAATGTAATTATTGGGGTGACCTCCCTTAGGGGGAGATTGTAAGGATTTAGAAAATCCATGCTGAAGTGTCGGTCACCCCAACGTATGTTTAGCATATTATAGCTCATAGACGTAACAGTATATTAGTTAGATTATTAGTAGTATAAGTATCACCATGGAAGAAGGCGGGTCTTTACCCATCTGTATGCACGATCCATGACCGAAAGAGGCGTAGTCATTTTATAAATAGCCTCTCCCCACAAGGAGAGGTTGGATGTTCATTTAGTAATCTAACCCTTCCTTTGTTTTATCTCTCTAGAACATCTCACTTTCTCTCTCTAGAACTCTAATTCATACGCCCCTTATTGTGCTTAATTGTGTGTTTATGAAAACCATTATGTCACATAAACCTCCACATCCAGCATGATCTATGCCTCTATGGACAACGACAATAAAAAAAACCAAACAAATTTATTTATTTTTCAAAATCATCAAACATATAACTTTTCTAAATAATAGCAACTATAAACGTCACTTACCATGTGATTTCCAAAATAAAGTGACATAATAAGATCTTGAAATTCAATAAAAATCAATTAGTTCAAAAGCAAAAAAGGAAACTGAATACACATAATAGAAAAATTATAAAAAGTAATTCATTAATGTGATTTCCTCCATATTTTTCTAGGGTTCTGCAATAGAGAGTTATATTGAACATAATCAAAGGTAAATATATTATGATTAAATTGAAACAAAATAATTGTAATATGAAACTAACAAATCAAAACCCTAAATATATTATAATTGAATCACTACTTAACAATTCTTTCACATTGACAGCAAAAAAATTACTGACACAGTGAAATAACGAAAATGTTTTGTTTAGTGATTTTGAATCGGGCATTTCATAGAACAATAATGGTGTTTTGAATCGATATATGGTATAGATTTTATTTGTTTTGAGTCGTGGGAATGGAAAAAACATGTTTTGAATTGGTAGTTGAATCGAGATTTGTGTATATTTTTTTTGAATGGAGGTGTTTTTTGTTCGAATCATTATGAGAGAAGTTTTGTGTTTTGAATTTGAATGATACTAATTAAGTCGTTATGTTTGAATGAGTTGTTTTCTTAATCATATGGAGGAAGCTTTCTATTGAAATAGAAACTGAAGAACTTGTACATTCTAAACTTACGGACCAATAAGAATAAAGACACATCAGAATTTGTTTTGATTTATAATTTGACGAGAATATAAATTTGTGTCACGTATTAAGATATGGTACATTCTATCTTTTCAAGTGTTTATGTGATGAATTGTATGTGTAGTGATGAAGGAATTAGAACAAATAAACCATTATAATATGTTGTTATTATGCATTTTTGAGGTCTAATGCTTGGTTAAATGATAGCTTTCAACATCTATGTTAAAAAGTCGATTACTTTGGATGCCAACGTTATTATTTTGTTAAGATGCTACACTTTATAATTTAGAAGAGATCTGAATAGATGTTTTTGAATGATTTAAGTACTAACTTATGTTGGAATTATATAACATGACACTTCATAAATATAAACAATAGACATCAAACACACATGCGGAAGCGTAAAGAACATTTAATGAATAATTAATTAACTAAAACATAAATAGTATGTGTACCTTTTGATTTTAGCCCAACAAGAATCAATTCCTTTAAACTAGCAAGTGATGAACCCTAATTAGGGTTTATAGGATTATATGAATTACCCCTTACCGATTTTGTAATTCAATCTAGGATACTAACAAAAGTATGCTAGTAATACGTTCTTGTACACACGTACTAAATCAAATTAAAGTAATGCTAGTTTTAAGAACACAAAATAATTTTGTTTTGGAAAAACAAAGGATTCGACACCCAAGGGTGTTTGTTCGATCGGTTATGGAACAAAAATACACAAACAAGTTTTAGGTTTTTGATTAGGAGTACAAAAGATGGAATACAATGACCCTAGGCCTTGTATATATACACAAGATAACTTGGTGACCAAGTTAGACTTGGATTGGGCTTGGAATCCCCCTTGGCCGATCATATGGCATATCCCAAGGGGTTTCCGGAACCTTCTTGATCTCTATTTAAATATCTAGTCCTTTCATTTAACATTTAACGATCGTTAGTACATTACACTTAATTAACTTAACGTTCGTTATGTATTTCGTATAAATCTATTATTCTATTAATACTAATAAAAGAGAGTTTTTATCTCCTACTAATTAATTTTTTCCAAAAGTATTAAGGCCTAACACTACGCCACGTGTACAACTGAAGTTTTGGTTAGCTATTACGAATTTGTCGTGTGAAAGTTATAGTAACATTAACAAACTTTAAAATGTCATTAAATAAGTTGGCCAATCAATTACTTTCAGAAAAACATTTTCATGAAATAAAATTGGGTCAATGAGTAAATTTTAAAAAGTTAAACAAATATGGTAACATATTTTAAAATAATTCATTAATAATATCATACTAAGTAATATTATT
Source organism: Chrysanthemum lavandulifolium (assembly GCA_022545495.1). Taxonomy (NCBI): domain Eukaryota; kingdom Viridiplantae; phylum Streptophyta; class Magnoliopsida; order Asterales; family Asteraceae; genus Chrysanthemum; species Chrysanthemum lavandulifolium. Next base: position 107,747,722 of record CM040242.1, on the reverse strand, counting down.
ATGTAAGGTATAATCTAATTTGACATAATTCCTACCTCTCTATCTATCTCTGAGATGTTTGGATTTTTCAAAACTCCATGGACATGCAGGAGAGAAATGCTATCCTCACTCGGACCAAGACAGAACTTTTACTTGTTCAAATAACAATTAAGGTGAAGCAGGGTCAGGAACGACGAATCTCTTTATGATAAACAGATCCGTTTTGCAAGTTCGTTATTACGGGTAGTTAAATTTAACTTTTGAATGTTTGTTACGTGTTAAGCAATGCATTTATTTTGATTTAGGTTACTTAAGGAAACTTTGAAACACGTCTAACATTAACGCGTGTTAAATTTCATCGTAAAATCATCAAATCTTTTGTTTCCGTTTTTCTTAGCTCTATTCCAAAATTCCAATTGTAATATATTCACTTATCAACCTTTACATTGTATGTCAACTTATTTCATTCCTTGGATCATGCATCTTTTCAACCAATGTTTAACTGATTGGTTTGAAATTTTGTTTATTGTTTTGAATAAGATTTCATTAAAATTTTTGTTTGCCGTGGATGTAGAGCATAATTGGAAGAACATTCTATGAGAAAATTATTGGCAATATTCATATCTTATTTAGAAGTAACAATTATATTTTATTTGTGGAAAACTAGAAGGGGGGGTTGAATAGTTTTGCCAATTAAAACTTTGTTTTAAACCATTTAGATCGATTTATGTCAATCTATTTTGGATGTGTGTTGGATGTTGATAAACAAACATATAGAAATATAAATATGTAATGAAAAAGATAAAGAGTTAGAAGCACAAAACCACAGTAGCAGTATTTATAGTGGTTCGCCACAAGGACACCTTCCTTGCCCTACTCCACTCCCCGAGTCACCTACTCGAGAGTTTGTAATCACTACACAACACCGACTCCTTATGGTGGAGAAACCTTCACAACGTTGCCTACTGTTTTTTCGGTACTAGGCTAACCACCGGGTTCTTTCACCAAAGAGAACCACACCTACCACAGCGTCGCCTACCCTTTATCCGGTACTAGGCTAAGTACCGAGTTCCATTACAATGGAGGAACTACTACACAACACTACACAACACCTAAACTCAAAGGATATCTACTCCTTACAATAACATCATCAAGGATAACAATATCCTTTGACCCAATACTAATCTATCATGTACATCGAATCACACCATATCGAATGTACACCTTAGACACCTTTCACTAATGCCTTTGACTCAATCTTCAAGACACCCTTCACTAATGTCTTGTGTCTTGAATTCTAGGCACCCTTCACTAATGCCTCTAGCCTTGACTTCTAAGCACCCTTCACTAGTGCTTTCAATACGGACGATCGACACCCTTCACTAATGTCTTCGTCTTAACACTTGAGACATCTTTCACTAATGTCTTCAACACTACACTTCTTATGAGAAAGAAAAAAACTATCAATAAGAGAACCTCAGTAGTCTTGATGATAACGAAGCATGGCAACTCATGGACTTGAGCTTGCTCGTCTTCAAAAGATGGTGATCTCGTCTTTAAGAGGAACCTAGAGAATCACATGAAAACAAAACTACATACATTGATCACTTGGATCTGAGGTTAGAGACTTTATAACTCAAAGAGAAAATATGTGAGAAAGGGGTTCGTAACAATGAAGAAATGGCTCACTATTTATAGAGAGAAAATGTCTACTGTTCCACGGATCCCACGGATCCCTCACTTGAGGGATCCGTCCAGTGCAATACTGGGGATCCGTGGGACTTTCCCCTTTGCCCATCGGTTTTGGGTCATGGGTCATGGGTAATAGATCATGGTATCAAGGTAGATACAATGTATTTCCAAGATGCAATGCATCTAGTCCATGGTTCATGGATTAAAACTATGGGCCATGGATTAAAACCATGTATGACTTAAGCATGATGTCATGCAATGTGTTATAGGTCAAGCTCCATGGGTATGGGTCATGGACTTTGGGTTGTACCCAACTATATTCAATGTATTTGGTCAATGGGTCAAATGCTTAAGTTTCTACCCATTTATATTACCCATTATAATACATACTAGTTATGTATATATTTGCCCAATATGTAAACACTAATTGTTGTACATATGTATTATTAAATCATAAAATCACTTATACTTGTTTTAGTGTTTTATGTAAAAACGTAAGTGTGTTAGGAAACTATTGGCTCAAACCATTTACGTATTTTATTTGTTTCGTTAAATTGATTTTATGTTTGTTATCGACAAAACATTAGAAGATCGTAAAATATAAATAAACTTTTTTACGGCTTATTTGTATTAACAATCTCCCCCTTTTTGTTGATGACAAAACATAAAATTATTTTAAGGAAAAACTCTAAAATTCGTAAAAGTTTGAATTTGTAGTTTTTACTTTCTTCTCCCCCTTTTTGTCGAAACAAAAAGAGCTTCGAAAATAAACTAACACATTGTTTTAAGAAAAAAATGTGAAAAGAAAGAATAGAGAGCAAGTGACGGGAAGAGTTCTCGTCTTAACTCCCCCTTGACGAGTCCATCCCTTTGTGAGGGCATCAAGTAAATATAGACTACTAAGCTAATGCATTGCAACTATGTTTGCAAATGGTTTTGTCTTAGCAACGATAATGCTCCCCCTAGATAAATGCAACTTTGCAAGGGGACGTCATGAAATGTAATCCTAATATTGCAAATGATCTTGCAATGTAATGCTTTAACACAAAGCTCCCCTAGCTTTAGAGTGTCAAAGTCTTAATGTGTAAATTGAAAACCTGCAAAACAAAGGTTAGAAGACAAGTATATAATGCATAATTTCCTGCAAATACAACTCAAGTTAGTAGAAAACTAGTCTTCTGTTTCACGGATCCCACGGTTCCCTCCTTGGAGGGATCCGTCTAGGCAAAACGTAGGGATCCTTCAGTCTGTAGCTAAAATACAGCAAATGTGATGTACCGAAGGGATGTTGGCATCAATAAGAGATATGTATTAGATCAATAATCACATACTCAGAATAATATAAAAAATATAATGTAATTTCACTTAATAAACCTAGAGATATGAGGTACATGACTCTAAAAAATAAGAAAATGAACGATACATGATTTTGAGTTGCTAGACTATCTAAGTTACACTTGATACTAGGACACCACTAAAATCCTCTAGCTCAAGTTTGTTTAGGTTTAATCTCGTCGAAACGTTCGAGGAGGTGATAAAACATGAAACGTTGATCTTCCCGTACTTCATGTATCAAACTTTCAACATGTTGACAATGATAACAATCTTTGTCATGGCTAGGTAGTAGTGGTGGAAGAAAGGAAATTGCTTGATGTGAAGGATCAAGTGAAGCGGATTGGGGAGCCTCAAACGATGGAGGGATTGGTAGAGGCGCATTCGAATATGGCTCGACCAAAGATGATGGTGGTGGTAGAGAGGTGTCAACTTCCATGTGGTCGGGTGGTTGACTTTGATAATTTCTCATAATCCAAATGGGATTATTTGATGGTTACGGCAAAAAGGAAGCCGGAGCTAGTGTTGAGTCAACACCTTGATTTTGTTCCATTATTCCTCCTAATGAGAAGAATGTTGCCGGTGGTGGAGGGTGAGATGGCCTAGGAGGCAAATCCTCTAGATTGTAGAGGTGTGGTGAATGAAAGAGCTCTAGGCACCAATGGTGAAGGTTTTGTGGAAATGGGATTGTTTGGTTTAGGAGGTATGGTGGTGTTTGGCATAGGTAGTTTTGTGGGAACTATCTTTTTAGGGATTGGTTTGATTGGTTGAGTTGGTGGAGGAGAAATCCTTGCATTTGTGGATTTGATCGGAGATGATTCGGTTGAAGAAATTTCATGTACAACACGAGCAATTTTCTTGGGTGGTCCTTTGGTGGATGAGTTACCACTTGGAGCTTTCCTCTTGATGAGATGATTCAAAGAGGTTTGTAAAGGTTTCTAAGTGCTGAAAATGAGGATGAAGATGATGACTTTAGGAGTCCTAACAATGTGGTTTATAAGGCAAGGTATTTGGCAAGTGCATTCAAGACTTAAGCCACTAAGATTCCTTGGAATGTGATGATTAGCATACACAAGAGTCAACTTCAGAATTTTACTGATCTAGGAACTTAATTAAGATGAGATGGAGTATTCAAGTTAGCAAGATGAGCTTGAAATGATTGTTTTAGCTAGAGTTGACATAATCTGTCATACGGATCCCACGGTTCCCTCCAATGAGGGATCCGTCTAGGCTAATCTTACGGATCCTGTTAATACAAATAAGCCATAAAAACGTTTATTTATATTTTACGATCTTCTAATATTTTGTCGATAACAAACGTAAAATCATTTTCACGAAACAAATAAAATATGTAAATGATTTGAACTAATAGTTTCTAACACACTTACGCTTTCACATAAAACACCCAAACAAGTATAAGTGATTTTATAATATTACATATGTACAAACCACTAGTGTTTAAATATTTCGGTAAAATATACACATAACTAGTATGTAGTATATTGGGTAATATAAATGGGTAGAAACTTAAGTATCATAACCCATTGACCAAATACATTGAATGTAGTTGGGTACAACCCAAAGTCCATGACCCATATCCATGGAGCTTAACCCATAACCCATTGCATGACATCATGCTTATATCATATATGGATAATATCCATAACCCATGATATTGACCCATACCCATGTGACTAGGAGCGTCCCACAGATCCCTAGATTTACGCTAGACGGATCCCATGTGGGAGGGATCCGTGGGATCCAGGGAACAGTAGTCATTTTCTCTCTATAAATAGTGAGCCATTTCTTCATTGTTTCTTACCCCCTTTCTCACATACTTTCTCCTTGAGTTTAAAACTCTCTAACCCCATATCGAAGTGATTTATGTTTGTAGTTTTGTTTTTGTGTGATTCTCTAGGTTCCTCTTAAAGGCGAGATCACCACCTTTGAAGTCAAGCAAGCTCAAGTCCATGAGTTGCCATGCTTCCTCATCATCAAGACTACTGAAGTCCTCTTGTTGATGATTGTTTTCTTTCTTCTAAGAAGTGTAGTGTTGAAGACATTAGTGAAAGATGTCTCAAGTGTCAAGACGAAGACATTAGTGAAAGGTGTCGATCGTCCGTATTGTAGGCATTAGTGAAGGGTGCCTAGAAGTCAAGTCACAAGACATTAGTGAAGGGTGTCTTGAAGATCTAGTTAAAGGCATTAGTGAAAGGTGCCTTAGATGTACATTCGATATGGTGTGTTTTGATGTACAAGATAGATTAGCATTAGATCCAAGGATATTTATATCCTTGATGATGTTGTAATAAGGAGTCGGTCTCTTTTGGGATTAGTCGTTGGTGTAGTGTTGGGTAGTAGTTCCTCCATTGTAATGGAACTCGGTATCTAGCCTAGTACCGGATAAAGGGTAGGCGACGTTGTGGTAGGTGTGGTTCACCTTGGTGTGAAAGAACCCGATGGTTAGCCTAGTACCGGAAAAAGAGTAGGCAACGTTGTGAAGGTTTCTCCACCATAAGGAGTCGATGTCGTGTAGTGATTACGAACTCTCGAGTAGGTGACTCGGGGAGTGGAGTAGGGCAAGGAAGGTGTCCTTGTAGCCGAACCACTATAAATACTCGCATTGTGGTTTTGTGCTTCTTACTCTTATCTTTTTATTACATACTTATACTTCTATATGTTTGTTTATCAACATCCAACACACATCCAAATAGATTGACATAACTCGATCAAAATAGTTTAAAATGAGTTTTAATTGGCAAAACTATTCAACCCCCCCTTCAAGTTTTCCACAGATCTATCTCTCAGCAGATAGGAAAGAGTAACAATGATGTTTGTAAGGTCTAAAACCTATAACTTCTTGAGTGTTTCATTCCATCTAAGTGTCTTAAATGAAAGGGTACTTAAATGCTTAAGGGCAATGAGTGATGTAGCTAATGATTGCCTTTTATGGAAGAAATTGGAATTTTTATGAGTACCAATAAGTGACCAAGGATGACACTAAAGATTTGAGAGTGTCAAATGGAGCTAAATGATCCTAGAGACCAGATAGTAACTTAAGATAATGTCTTGGAAGATATCCTAAAAGCTTAAGATGAAAAAGCTAGAATTTGACCCATTTCAACCTATTTTGAGGTAAGGATGACTACAATCCATTTGCTATAGTTGAAAGATTTCTAAAACTAGATGTTTTAACATGTGAAGGATTATGTGTGAGTATAAGGGCGGAAAAGCAATGATTTTTGGTGAGACGATAGATCTTTTGAGTGTGATCTAAATGAGTTATGCGTGATTACAAAAATTTACTCAACTTTGATAAGGAGTCAATTTGCCTTAAGACACTATGTCTAGCTTAGTGTGAATTGATCTAAAGATATGTCTTGAAATACAATGATTGCAATTGCATTTCTGTTTTCCGGATCCCACGGTTCCCTAAGAGTAGGGATCCGTCTAGCACAAGCTTAGGGATCCGTCTCTCTGCTAAGCAGAACCTTTACAAAAGGTATGGAAGAGTTTAGACAATGCATCATATTTCAAAGTTAGTGTTTTTCTAAGAGGTTCTAACACTAATGTAGTAGAGATATCAAATGTAAGATATTTTCTTTCATGAAAGAAATTGGATTACATTGATAAAGCATGGATACTAAGGATTGACCCTATTTTGAAAGGAAGCTAAGTTCCTTGAGCATTTTCGCTAGATGGATCATCAAATGGTTGATGAGTGTTCGTCGATTCGGGAATGAAGAAAGTCTTCATGAGAGATGCGTTTAGAGGTTCAATCATCTTGTTCACAAGTACGTACAACGGCCTTTGAAATTGAGGATGGAAGTACATGATGTTATGATAAAGGCGCGTCAATAACATTTCATAAGGGATTAGTTTATTCTTAGAGCCTTGAAGATTTACAATTCGCCTTGCGAAGAACTAGGCGAGATTGTATGGTTGTTGTGTTAGCAAACAATATGTTAGGAATTAGAAATTCCATAAGTGAAGATTCGGTCACCTCACATATTATCTAGCATAAGTTAGCTCGTAGACTTATAGTTATTTACGTTGTTTAGTAGTTTATTAGTTAATTAGTAGCGTAGATTAGTTTAGTGTAACACCGTGGAGGAAGGACGGGTCTTTACCCACTGTATACCTAATCCACAGGCCGATAGGAGGTCGTGTAGTCTGTAAGTATAAATACCCCTTCCATCCATGGAAGGGGTGTGGCTTGTCAATCTAACCTTTTACATTTTATTAAACCAACTCTCTACCAAGAACACCATCTCTCTACTTTCTCTCTCTAAAATGTCAAACATGTATTTTGATCATCCAATACCACCCGAATCATCAAACACAATAATATATCGATCCTACAATTGGCATCAGAGCCTAGGTTGTATTGTTTCTTGGTGATTCGTATGGTTGTATACGGTTTGTTGTGTGTGGTTTATACGGTCTCTTGGATGGGTTGGTTGTTTTGATGAGTTTTGATTCGTGGGTTGAGTTATGTTGTGGTTCTGATTTTGTCGTCTGTTTTAAAAATGTCACAAGTTGTTCTTGTTTTAATGTTGAAACTAATTTTAAACATGGTTCTTTATAGCAACTTGTGTTCATGTTTCTTAATAGCGACTTGGTCATGTTTTTTAGGTCAAATATTAATATCTGGTCTTTACATTGGTGCTTACATGGGTCTTTGTTTGTCCAAAACTGATTTTAGTATTCTCATGTTTTTTGACTGGTTGGTACTTTCTGTGGTCAAAACTGATATTACATGGGTCAAGACAGATGGTCATTTTGTGGTCAAAATGAGTCATAATATGCAGTTTCTATGCACTTTTTCTATGTTTTCTGGGTAACTATGAAGGTGGTCGGATATTTGGTCGGAATAACGTTGGAAAAACTCAGAAATCTTGCTAGCGACTTGTGGTCATTCTTCTTAGCGACTTGTCAAAAAGTGTCCAAATACATTGTACTTCATATTTAGCGACTTGGTGTGGCGAGTTGTATAAGAAATATGCCTAGCGACTTGTATTTACAAGTCGTGGCGAGTTATGTTAAAAAATGAAGCTGTTATAGCGACTTGGTTAAAAAGTTGTGCTAGCGACTTGTTTGTTAAAAAGTTAGCAACTTGTATTTACATGCTAGCGACTTGACTCAAATACTTAGCTAGCGACTTGTGACTAAAAAGGTAGCGACTTGATATTTATCAAGTAGCGAGTTATGCTTAGATGATGTAGCTACTTGACTCTTGTTAGCAACTTGACTCTAAAAGTTAGAGACTTGACTGAAAGGAGATGAAGAAGAAGCTAAATGACTAAGACCACAAGACCAAACCAAATAGCAAAACGACTTGACCTCTGTTTCAATACATCATCAGTCCAACATCATTCAAAACTGAAAAAGACCATGTTCGAGGGTCAATCTCAGCCTTGCCAACTCTAATCCATACCAAAAACGTCTTCAACAATTAATCCTAATCTAGACTCACCTAAGGACCCTCGCAATCACTCCCCAACTCTCATCTAATCTATTCACGTGTTAAACAAAATGAAAACATACTCGATCTCATACTAGTTCCTCATTAAATTGTAACCTTTCTAAGATTTTTATGTGGAACTTGTATCATCATTGACCAAATTTATGAAGTCTTGCCTCAAATAATATCTGCATACTCAAGAATGATTGATAACATCATTTTATAATCACCTCTCTTTCAATTCGTTAAGACTCTAGACTCAAACAAAATGAAACAAAACCTACCTGTGAACATTAGCGAGTTGTTGATGCCATCCCTGTGGCGACTTAAGGATATTCGAGTCCAAAACCAAAAGCCATCCCTGTGGCTTGGATTTGTCTTATCCGGTTCATGACTAGAAAAGAGTAATTTCTCCTTTCGGATTTAATCTCTTGCTTTGATGAGATTAATGATTTACGAGTTTTTGTGTGATAAGTATTTGAGGGAGGTGTACTGTGATAGTAAGAAGGAGATTAGGGTTTACAACTAACGATGGGGGCGGAATTTTAGAGAACGATTAGGGTTAGGATTTGTGGAGGTTATTTAGGAGAAGGATGAGGATGTGTAGAGAGAGGCGCAGTATTTCCAAAGTGTGGTTAGGGTTTGCTAATGAAGAGTGATATTAGGGTTGAACTTTATATCTGTGTGCTAAGTTTGGATCGGGTCTTACTTGTTATACCATGAATCTGTCATTTAATTTGCTTTGGGCCGAGTATGGTTTGAAATGGACTTGGACTTATAACTTGTTTTGGGCCAAAATTATCACTCATAATATTTGACTTGGGCTGCCTATTATGTGTGTTGGATGGGCTGCAAGTATTAGTAATCAAATGTGTCATCCGGATATTTTTTAAATATAAGATTTTGGATACAAATTTTGTGTAGAATATTAAAGAGTGGTATTTTTGGCATTATAATATTTCACGGAGGATACAATTTCATGGCTTGTGCTTAATTTTTGAGAAAAGAAATTTATCATTACGGGTATATAAGTGATTGGATTTGAATGACGGTCAGATGGGCTTCTTAATATGAGATCGGATTTATGTGATTTAATGATGAGATTGGTTGATGAGATTTATTGATATGATTTGGAGTGATGATGAGATTTGAGGTGCTATGTGGCTTGACAGTTTGGTTTATGCATTTTCACGAAGTATATTTTGTCACGGCTTGAATTAATTGAACAAATTCGACTACGGGGTTGTTTGGATGGTATTTCTTATTTGAATTTGAAGTGAGATTTTTCCAGGCGCGTTTACTTATTTCGTCTTCTTTCTTTCTACCCTTTCGCGAAGATGACTTGTTTGGGCTGTTATAGTGTGTGATAAAGACTTGGCTATTTAGTTACGGTTGTGATTCTTTCTCGATTAACCCACAACGTAGCTATCACTTCGGTGTCTCACGGAGTTGAGGATATGTCAAGAGGTTTTGTACATTGGGTACACCGTTTCTTCTTCACAAGGATTAGTGCAAGCTTAAGTAACAAATCCGGGGAATGTTACATCCTGTTCAAGTTTGGCATATCGGGTCTATTTCTCCATGTGGTCACTACAATAGCCGACAAAATACGTGATTGATGTATTTACTAAAGTGTTTATTGAATGGTTGATGTTGTTGATGATGTTGGATAATGAACCGCTGATGAACCGCTGCATGTTCCCCTAAAACAAATATTCACTGAAACCAAAGTTGTCATAACACATTCAAGCTGACATTGCTTACGGTTCTGTCTTGATTTTGTAAAATCCCGCGAAAGAACCTATTTCTCGGTTTAAATCATAGACTTGTAAAATCCCGTGACAATGGAAACATCCTTGTATAAGTGCATTTCCGTATCTATCTTACGGTTTATTCTTGGTTTTGTAAAATCCCGCGAAAGAAACTATTTTTTGGTTTAAACCATAGAATTGTAAAATCCCGTATTGATGGAACCATCCTGGAGAAAAGAAAGTGTATTTCTGGGATCTTATTTGATGTTGGTGCTACGGTTTCTACTTCGAAGAAGGGATAAAAGGGTGTACTTCATGAATTGGATGTGTGTTTGGATATTCGTCATGGCAGGTTGGTTATTACATGGTTTTACGAGGTTACGTGCTTTTAACCATGGTCGGGATGAAACCATTATCAAAGTTCTTTTAAATGTCAAAGGAGGCTAGATTTGAGCTTTTAACCAGAAGATGTGACAACGGAGTTAATTCACTATTATTTATTTGAGGTTGAAGTGAAATATCACGGGCGAGTGTACTTAGTATTTGAAGGTATCGGGGATGGTTGGATGAAGATTCTTCAAGATCCTTGTTCGAGCTTATTATCAAAAACGAAGACTTGGAAATCTAGTTATTTTTTGGAGTCTTTTTTCTTTTACCACGAGGGGAAATTGGGCTCGTATCACCACAAAATAACTATCACTTTAAGGAGTTACATTGTAGTGCTCAGTGTCACATTCAATTGTGGATTTTCAAGAGGTAATGTACGTCTTATACTTGATGGTTGGTTGGTTGAAGAGTATAGAGTACATAGAGAGTACTTAGAGATGCTAATGGAAATCGGCAACGCTCTTTGTTTCATATGTGAAAGTTTAAGTCATGAGTTCGGGGTAGTTTACTTTAGAGTCAAATTCATTATGTTGGGTTTTCTCCATCAGCTGTCATGACAAAGAGCCTACAGAATGATAATGGGGATCATTACATGTTTTTCTAAGAGAGCAGAAAAGAGAGAGATAATGACGTATGAACACAACAGTTCATGCCTCGTACTCTAAAGAAAAGAAAAGTGTACGTTTCAGTGCGCTTTATCTTATGAAGAAGAGAAATCTTCTTATGACGTTTGAACACAACAGTTCAAGCCTCGTTCTCTAAAGAAAAGAAAGGTGTACGTGTCAGTGTGCTTTATCTTCTGAAGAAGAGAAATCTTCTTATTATGACCATTCACATCAACATGCTTCATACTTTTTCCATGCGCTTCAGTCATCAAGTGAACCGGGCAACTGTTGATTGTTTTCTGATTCCACTTTCTTAACTATAATGACGATGGTGACATCCTGTAATAATTTTACGGGGGAGAAGTGTGAATAGAATACATTTGGATGATAATCACTTGTTTATTCAAGAATGGCATCTCCGTATGCAATTCTTGAGGGGGAGAAGAAGTGTGAATTTTTTGAATTTTTGCATGGTTGATTGATATTTGAGAATATATGGTCAAACGGCTCCTAACTCATGTAAGAACCGAGCTTCTTCTTATCGGATCATCTTCACATGTAGTTTCTTCTTAGAGCCGTTGGTTGACATCTTCATGTCGATATGAGTTTAAAGACAAGTGCTTCGGTTAATGCTTCACGTGCACATCAACATGATGATTCGAACAACCTTCATTCTTGTTTGATGTGATTGTTTGCTTGGTATTACCATTTCGTGTGTTCGTTGCGGGCGGATTGCTAATTTTCTTGATGAACATCTTTCTGTTCTTGTTTGATTGGGAGGGATTTTAATTAAGGGGATTTGCTATTTACAAGTTAACAGGAATGCCTTTGGTGTGAAGAAGATGTTAACTATTTATTCCCCATTCGGACAATCTTGAAGAAGGTCGAGTCTACAATCTGTTCTACATTTTATGCTACATGTTAGAAGACTAAAGACGAGTTGCATTTAACGATCTAAAGACTTCTTCTTAATCTGGGCATTTATCAAATAGATTGTCGGTTTAGGGGAGAACACTAATTGGGAGAGAGTTATAAGTCAGATTTAATCCCCAATTAGACTTGCTCATATTCTTTAGCAGTGACTCCTCGAGACGTTGATATTGACTATTGTAATATTGCAGTTGCACTATTGAATAATAATCCGCTCTTTGGTATTCTTTTGCCAAATATTCACGGATTATTGTTCATGAAAAATGATCCGCTCTTTGGTATTCCTTTACCAAATCTTCACGGATTATTGTGCACTCTGTAAATCAACCACATAAACATTAAGGAAAATGACTACCTCATCTGCTTGAATACATTATTGGTGAATCTTCCAGATCAGTCTCTATATGTATATCTTTAGGAAGATGGAATTGATGTTGAGGAATCATTTGTTCTGGTTCATTGATTGGGTCAATGTACATCCGGTTGTACATTTATTCACGTGTTGGACATTTGACACAAGTTGATTACTTTGGAGTTAATCATTTATCACTTATTTGAGATTGAAGTTGACTTTCACAAAGGCGTGTTCTTATTTGATAACTTGCTCGGGCTTAAGAATTTGAGTTGAAGACTTGGTTTATCTAGTTACCAAAGAATGAGGTGGATGGTTGAAGACCCAGTTAACTATCACTATTAGGAGTTACTTTGTTTTACTCGGTGTCACACGCATATGACGGTGTGGATAATCGCAAGAGGTGTTAATGTCTCATACTTTGTTTGGGTAGTGAGTACTTAGAGATTTGCTTGAAGCATAAATTCTCTACACCATTCTTCCATCATTAGGTGCAAGCTTAAGATACAAATGTGGGAAGTTGACTTGGTTTCAAGTATGGTATATCGGGTTTTCTTCTTGATGGTCACTTCAAATTGTCTACATAAGGGTTGATAAAATAGTCGAGAGAGTCTTGACAAGTTGATTCTCACAAGAGTTCAAGTGTTCTTCTCATAAAGATTTCAAGTATTTGGGCTTATACAATGTTGTCGATTTCAAGTGTCAAAACTAGCAAGGGAAAGGAGACACACCTCTAAACACAAAGCGAGTAAACTTGATGAACTTAATTCTTCTAAGTGATTGAAGATATCCGGGAAGACAAATGTTATTACTGCAGAGAAACTCAAGGTTTGACTCATGGCGAGTAAACTTGATGAACTTAATACTTCTAAGTGATTGAAGATATCCTGGGAAAACAAATGTCATGACCGCAGAGAAACTCAAGGTTTTACTCATCAAGGCTTTTAGTGTTATTATTCCAACGACGTGGGGGAAGTGATGTAATAGAAAGTTTCTGAAGATAAAAGAGGCACACAAGTGAGGAGGCATTTTAGTACTTTAGGTTCTTGAGCTTCATACACAATCATCAGGAAAGATAAATGTGCATTGGGTGGTTGTATCATTTATTCTTTGGAAATCTACTTGTGTATTTGGGATCTTGAGCTCTATTCTAAGAGACGGGCTGCATCAATTCAACTACTCGGGGGAAGTGGTTTCTTGACACCTTTTTGGAATGGATTGCGTCAGACTTCAGTGGTTATTAAACTTGAGAAGATTATTTATGAGTGGGATGATATGTTGCTATTCTTGTTGATGATATAACCCCGAACCGAGAACCTTGATTATCGTTCTTAAATGGAGCAGCAGGATTTATGATAATGGTGTGCTTCTTTGTGCACCTTGTTAGGTCACTAGTTTTACAAACACAAGTAATATAGAAAGAGATAAGGCGATTGAACAAGAACCAAACACACACACACACGATAATATATGACCGGTTATGCGTAGGAGTATGTGAAGGAGAATAACTTGAACAACCAACCTTCTAATGAAGGTTTACAAGATTATTTATAGGAGGGAAGCTAGGGCAACACTCCTAGTTCCCTTCCTTTCCTTTATGGGCTTGGGCCTAAGCTCATGGGCCTTCTACATAAGCTTAAGGCTAATAACAAACTTAAAGGCCATAATAAGCTACCTATTACATAATAATGACTAACACTTGAATTATAGTTTAGGAGTGATTTCAACAATCTCCCCCTCAAGTGTTGGTGATGAACGGTGAAGGCGTTGATGTAATAGTAGCTCGGCGTCTTCGACATTCTTCTTTCTTATGAGAATAATTGCCTTGATTCGAACAATCTCCCGGTGTAGAGAAATTGTCTTCTTTGAGCGGTTATTCTTTGACGTCATCTTTAACTTTGTTCTTATATCCTTGTTCTTTGTGATGGAAGTGATAGTATGTTGTTGTTTGCATCAAGTGCGCCTCAGTGCCTTCTCCGCTTCTGATGTCTCCACGTCATTCTTCAACATGCTCACACGCTCTTTGACGTTGGAATTGAGATCGATGAAGTTCTTTAAGTCTTTAACTTTGTAGATTCTTTGATTTGACGAAGAATCATTCGATTGTTGTGTTGCTTTTGGATAGAACTTCCATTAGTGATGATGTTGGCGTGAGCATGAGAAGAATCAAGACGATCATCCCGCCCGGAGCTTCCATAAGAAAAACATTTCAAGCGGTTAGTAATAAGCGGATTCCGCACTTACAAGTTTGAACTTCGAGAGTGTAAACGAGATATCGTGAAAACACAACTCTAATTCTTACAAAGGCCGTTCTGAACTGGAGTCCCACAAGTGAGATAACATGATGTCTTCAAGTACACCTCTGATTCGGATGAGTCATTGAGGTACACCAAGCATCACCTCACGATCAGAGACCGTTTGAGACACACTAAGCGTAATCCACGGGAGTTACCGAAGTGACTGCGTTGTCGGTGTATGATGTTGACCACGGTAGGAGTTTCCATTCAATCATTGAGGATCACAATTGTGAACCTCTCATAAATGTTCTTGACAGATTGCTAAGATCCGTGAAGGACTCGATAATGTACCACCGAAATTCTTATTGTTGAATGTCAAGTGATGAAATGTCAAGTGTACCTAAGAGATCTTTTGATGAATCTCGTGGCTCTAGACTCAATAGTGCGTTTTGGTTTTTCTGGCGGAGACTAGGAGAGGGTCTCCTTCTTCAATACCCGATCTCTAAGAGAAAGCCAATAGTTTACGTAGGGTTCCTGTGAGAATGAAACAAGCTTTTTGAGAGAAACTTGAGTGGCTAAGAAGGTTTAGTGCATGCGCCATTGGGTCCATGACGACTTTTAATCTTCAATACCGGCGTCACTAAGTGACAACCATTAGCATATGAATTGAACCCGGTGTCGCCCTAAGTTGAATAATTTAGAGGGCTATTTCTTTTCACCCTTTCTTTGCATTTCTTTTAATTCTTCAACTCCTTCTTTCTCCGATTCTCATTTTCTCCTTTTATAATCATACCTAAGGACTTCTAAGTGCTAACTATTTGTGATGTCCTTGGGTAGATCACTCCGACTCTGGCGGATCATAGACAGTTATTCCTAACCTTAGTCACCTTATCACTCCATGACTAACCTATGTTGCCATAAAACCATTTACTTGAAAAATCTCTCACGGTGTTTGTTAATGAAAAACATTTTGAACCACTTTGTTGAGATAGGATTTTGCATAAATACTCCCCTCCACATGTGCTTAAGAGTTTTAACGGTTAATTGCACTGATGAGGAAAAGCGCACTTTTGAATTGATCCACTCAAGATAGACAATCCCCATGAGACACGGTTACATTGTCGACTTTTAGGTGACAACTAGCTCTAATAACTACCTTGAAGGTGTAAACAAACCTCGAAAGGTTGTCAAACCCATCGAGTTCATGTCTACCAAGAGTTTCTCGATCGATACATTCTACTCGGACAAGTCCTTTTGCGAGACACGTTTACATTACTAGCGAACTAGCTTGAAATTATTACCCGTCCAGACAAGTCTTTTCGAGTTACTAACAGTTTAGTACCGTTAATTCGTTGGTTAAGTCTATTACACAAAGATTCATTTGCATTTACACAACATATTTCTTATCACATAAATTTCTCCCCTAAAAATGGCATATAAAATGTTATTTTTGAAAAGTTGAGAATAAATATGACCATTTCGAGTGTTGCGGAAGATGACCACTATGAGCAGTTTGTGAACAAAGTTTTAATTCAAATACTCCCCTCAACAAGTGATATAAGCGGTTGAGGTTTTGAAAATCATACGGAAGTACTTGTCCTTTTGAGCAAAACCTTGAAAAATGAAAGGTTTGATAGGTTTTACTCAAAAGTAAGAAGCTTTCGCTCCTTTTATAAGGATTGTGGCATCAAGCGTACCACGGGGTCCTTTCTTGACAATTACGGGTTGTACATCGTTATGTGTGAACAAGCCATTGTGAAGAAGTTTCAAAATCGACTTCCCCCAATCGACAAGCGTCTTTAGCGATTTGAAACTTTGATGAAGTCTACATTTCCTCTAACTTTTGAAGGTTTCATGATGCGCTGAATTTGTAGATGAGCGATAAACCACACAAAGAAAATCGACTAATTGCGGAAGATCCGTTCGAGGGTAACATGCCGAAATCAACAAGATCTTCTCACATATGTAGACGCATCACACCAAACAAACAACGAAGGCGAAATGATACGACTTTCCACAATGTTGTGGTCTTTCGAATACTAATCACCGTGAATATGCAATAAGTCGATACCAAGACCGTGTGTGAGGCATCATAACATCATATTTGGGTAACTTCACACAAGATCACCCATGAAATTGAGACGATAACACCAAAGTGAGACGTTTGAGCCACATATCGTCTAATTTCTTCCCCATATTTGAAGAAATTCAAGAAGGCATTGGGTTTTCGCAAAGAAGCATGTAGAAGAACAAGGAAGCAATGACCACCTACACAATCTCTCTCCCTCGATGTTTTCAATGATTCAGAATCATACACCACGTATGTTGATGATGAATTGAAGACATTGAAACCATGTATAAGGAGACAGCGAAACCATGTATGTCCAATTGATTGAACAAGTTTGAAGTACCAAAAATATTTTGAGAGAGTCAACTGCTGATAAGACTTCTCTGTTCATAATGTTGATCATCAGCTGTGACATTGTTGTAGGAAACACTTTGTTCTTCTGTTTTCAGAAATTCGATTGGTGGAGGTGCAGCTACGATAACGGTTGTTGTTGTAGATTCAGATGTATCAAAAATTAGAGTATTGTCGGTTGTGCAGCGGAAACATTCGATACATCTGAAGCACGACTTTTGGCAGAATTTTTAACCAAAGGAGCAAGCAATGTTTCCAATTCATGATGATTAAGTACAGTGGTGGAACAGCTGATGGATCATTTTATTTTTGATAGTGAGAAACGGGTCCTACGTTGTTTTGCAGTAGGAGCCATTGTTGTTGTACCTGCATAGAAAAATAGAAGGGGGGCAAGAAAGAGAAAAAACATGGATCCCCAAGTGTGGCGGGTTCCGGATGTTAGAAGCATAAAGATGTAGTGTCAATTATCTTCTTGACACCTGAACATGCTATTTTGATGATATCCTTTCCTGCCTCAGGGATGGATGTTGTTGGTATCCCACTTGTTTTGGTGCAACTACTTAGTATCTTGCCTGTAGGAATCCACCTAAGACTAACAATTTTGAAAACTCTACCCGTTGGTATCCATCTAAGGTTAGATCTAAGGGATGTTGAAACTTCTTTTGTGAAGAATTTGCGTCCTATATTGATCCACCTATTAGGTTTCTGAAATTTTACGTTTAGATCAACGGGTTTATTTCTAACTGTTTGAGTTAACTTAGGTTTTGGTTTGCTACTACAAGCAGTTTTCAGTAATACACGTGAAGGTGATACACTAGGTCGTGAACCTAAGATTCCATCCTTTTGGAGTAGTGCCCTTTTCCTAGCCTTTTCTAGATCATAGTTCTTGTATGCGTCATTTGAATGATATGAATGTTTACGTTTAATGCTCGGTTTAGACACGGTGTTCGAACTAATCCTAGATTGGCGAGCGACCACTTGTACAGGTATAATGAGCGTGTTTAATGAAACATGTTTAATAGAAACGAAGCATTATTGTAGGGCCGGAATGTGGGTGATTGGTTTTGACAAATGATTATTCTCAACAACTTGGGAGGAAACCGTGGTTTTGACGATTTTGAACGTTCGATTTAAAAGCGGTTGGGTGTCTAACAACCGATTGGTTTCGATTGGTTTTAGAGACGATTTCCCAAGATTGTTGGTTTTCAAAATTAGTATCCACACTCTTGTCGATTAATCTTCTCGGTTTGTTTTGTAAAGCAACATGTGCAAGCCCTTTGCTTGAATTTGAGCCTTTAAATGCTCATTTTCTTTTACTAATGTATCCACACGATTACTTTGTTCATTTGAATATCGACCATTGTGTTCAAGAAAAGATTTGTTTTGTAGTTTAAGTTCAAGAGAGATGCAATGTGTCTCTAGTTTTGAAAATCTTTATGAAACCGAGCAATGGTCTTTTGAGAAGAATGATTTGATTCAAGAGTTTGATTTGACGTTTCGAGTTGAATTGTTAACAAGTAAGGGCTCGGACATGAGATAGTTGTGCGGACATTGTGCAACACACTTGGTCAATCTCTCCTTCATTACTAAATTCAGGTTGCTCAAGATGTTGTGTCGCATTTGCGATGAATATGATCAACGATGGATTGTACCTCGACCATACATTCGTGTCGATGTCATAGGTGGGTAAGATATCTTCCTCAACCATTTGTTCTTCGTCACAGTTGGGCTCGGTGTCGTAGGTAAGTATTATATCTTCTCCGGATCTGCTGTCATCATCCCTTTTCAATGCTACAACCTCATTGTCCGCATGACAAGCGATTGCGAGAATCACAACATTCTCAACGTCCATTTGAGCATTCCTTTCATGTACATCAACTCTTTCACCTTGCACGACGGCGGGATATCGGGAATTTGATAATGTCTGACGCTTCAATGCCAGTTGAATAGCCATGAATCCTTCTTTCAATGCCACAAATGGATCTTTATGATCAGAATCCATTTCACTCCCCTGCAGAAGAATCAAAGAGAAGAAAAGGTGCAAAGTCGATATAGCACACAGAAGATCGATATAGTGAATTGCAATCCATTTTGAAAAATTTTGACTCTCAAAATTTGAAATTCACTATAAAATTCAATTCTAAGGTTGTAAGAAAAATTTGAGATATGACAATTTTGACGCCAAATTTTACCCGAAAATTTTGAATTTAGGCCCAAAAATTTGAATTTTTGATCAAAATTTTCACAGTTAAACCAAAATTTGAATCTCGCGTAAAAATTGAACGTTTAGTCTCCCCTAAAAATTAAATTTTACTCAAATTTTCCCGCCAAAAAACTTTTTTTTTTGTTTTTTTTTTTTTTTTTTTCTTTCAAAAAACTCTTTTTTTTTTTTTTTTTTATAACTCGTGTTGATGGATCTTTGTAGTCGAATGAACCTTTGTTGATGAAGTATCCTTAGGCGTAGAAATCACAATAAACCAAGTAGCACTTATAAGTAAAAAACACCAAAGTTACGCGTAACAATCAAGAGTTACGCGTAGGTTTAGCTTACGCGTAAGTAGGGAAAAGACACTAAAGTTATGCGTAGACACAAAGTTAGGCGTAGAAACTTAGGCGTAGGATTACCTTATGCGTAAGACTAGGCTTATGCGTAAGATAAATCTTATGCGTAGGATTTTCTAAGCGTAAGATTATGCTTATGCGTAATTTTAGGGTTTTATCCCAAGTGATCTTTTACACTTCACAGTGCAAAAGATATCCAAAGTCGACGTATTTTCAGGCTTATCCAAGCAAGAAAACACGGAGTAAACCACGAAAACGAAGATCAAACCAAGGATAACCTTACGCGTAGTTTTAGGGTTTTGCTACGCGTAAGATTACTCGTAAAATTGATAATGCCCAAAGATGTTTCTAAACCAGTTTTTGTGTGATGAAATAGCTTCAATAACACCAAAAGACACAAAAGTGTGAAACTTGATGATCCAAAGCTCTTAAAAGCAGCTTATCGTAGGACTTAACCCTCGTTCAAAAACAAGTAGAAAAACAATGATCCACACATAAAGTTCCAAACTTTTGCCAAAACGAGAAGTTTAACACCTTGTAATGTTGAAAGGACAAGAATCTTGGATTAAAAGTGTAAAAATACGTTTTGATCAAGCCAAAGTTTAGGAGACGCAAGTTAAGCGTGAGACCAAAACTCACTTCAAACAATACGTTCACTCAACTATTAGGCGATTGATACCACTGTCAGGTCACTAGTTTTACAAACACAAGTAATATAGAAAGAGATAAGGCGATTGAACAAGAACCAAACACACACACACGATAATATATGACCGGTTATGCGTAGGAGTATGTGAAGGAGAATAACTTGAACAACCAACCTTCTAATGAAGGTTTACAAGAGTATTTATAGGAGGGAAGCTAGGGCAACACTCCTAGTTCCCTTCGTTTCCTTTATGGGCTTGGGCCTAAGCTCATGGGCCTTCTACATAAGCTTAAGGCTAATAACAAACATA
Organism: Chrysanthemum lavandulifolium; assembly: GCA_022545495.1. NCBI lineage: Eukaryota > Viridiplantae > Streptophyta > Magnoliopsida > Asterales > Asteraceae > Chrysanthemum > Chrysanthemum lavandulifolium. Next base: position 107,727,056 of record CM040242.1, on the reverse strand, counting down.
AAGGCCATAATAAGCTACCTATTACATAATAATGACTAACACTTGAATTATAGTTTAGGAGTGATTCCAACACACCTGGCTAAGGAAAGCTTGAAATAGAGCTTCGAATCTGCTCATCTAATGGATCTTCGGTTTGGGGGGAAGCTGCCAAAGTCTCTTTTTCTCAAAGGCTCATGTTCTATCTTCTATTCTGGAGCCTTGGAAGCTTTGGTGGTGAATGTTTAAGAGATGAGGATTTCTTCTTCTACAACGGGGCTGCTCGATATCCTTATCTCGGTACTCGTATCATCATCCTCTTAAATTATATCATCTACTCTATCTTTGTATATATTTTTCAGAAAAACCAAATACAAAAATATAAAACCAGCAAAAGAAAATAGAAAAATATAAAATCTTCAAAAACCCATAAAAATCAGAAAAATTTGAAAAATTCCAAAAATATGTTTTCTAATGACATGTCTTCTAGTATCGATAACATCTGCGGTCTTAGAAATGTCATTCAATAATGGCAGGGGACCATAGATGAAGTTCGAGCAGGAGGTGTTGATAACGCTACACGCGTCGTTCGGGGTTAAAGGAACTTCCTTTTCGTCGAGCAAGTTTTTCAACACCCTAGGCAGTGAACCTAATCGGTGTAGTGTAGTATTAGGGTAAGCCACGAGTATTGATATCGTTCTCTAGGGGAATAGGAATGCTATTGAGAAGTTACTACGCTAAGGTTGGGGTTGAGGAAGATTATTTTTTATCTTTTTATGTTTTATAGGAAATGGAAAGGTACGAACCTCGGGGTTTGGATTTAGGGGTTGGTATTTCTACCGATTACTCTACTTGTCTAATTATCAAATTAACTAAGCTAGGGTGAGGATAGTCTATGTCTATTGTTGTGTGCTCGTATAATAGTTAAAGATGTGTTTACCTAGATGCTACTACTCCCTAGTTATCTCCTATTGATGGTTGAATTGTCACGTCCTTATTCTTAACGCGTTGTGTTTTCTAAGGTCGTAAGGTGTGCATCCCTAACTCTTTGAAGTCACCTTTAAGTGTAGCAAACAAAATCCACTAAGTCATTCATAAACTAACTTTGAGGTTATCTTTGGGTTTAGTAAACGAAATCCACTAAGTCATTCATAAACTATCAAAGATTTATCAAGTATTAAACACAACGATAGCCTAGTCGCACTCCTAAGACAATTACAATTAAGATTAGAGACAACCTAACAATAACTAACAACTAGGTTTCATATATCTAAGCAAACACACAAGTAATTTAGCCGGACATGGTAAACATGCAAGCATACACACAATCAATCAAACATAGGATAGACATAATGATAAATTGAATATATGGATTAAGATATAATAAACAAACCATTACAAGATGTTTTTGGAGTGATTGAAACCTTCAAAGTTCTTTGGAAAAACACCTATCTAAGCCCGGAATCGAGTTAGGGTTTAGAGCCTACAAAAGTGAAGTTATAATGTTCTATTTATAGGCAAATTTTACGTCGGCAAAGGGTGACGGCGTCACACTTAAAAAGTGACGGTGTCATGACCATTTTTCACCAAATTGTAGATTTTCTCGTTCGTCGCGTGGGCTTTTGAACCACCTAAACCGAGTTCGTATGCAAAAGTTATGGCCAAAACAATATCAACTACTTGCATGCGCATGTTATGACTTGATCGACCTGTGACGGCGTCACCTTGTGGTTGTGAAGTCGTCGGCTTCATCTTCGACGCCGTCACTTGTAAATGAGCAATTTAGCTCTTGAGAGTCCGAAAAGTGATGCGATCGCATCGCGATTAACACCGACGCCGTCCCTCTGGCCCAAAGATGCGAGTGGCTCGATTCTTGACTTTGGCCATTTTCTTCAGATATTCGCGCCTTTTCGTCCGAATAAGTGCCATTCCAGCATTTTGCCTTCAAGATACCTAAAATGTGAAAAGGAACGATATTAAGTAATAACGGATACAAAGTGATCAAATAAGGGCTTAAATGACCCCTCAAAAGGTACATTTAAAACCTTATCAAATATCCCTACACTTGGTATTTGCTTGTCCTCAAGCAAATGTGCTTTAGCCAATTAATTTATAAGTTAGTGGTCATGAAACATTGGTTTAAAACAATCCACAACACATATAAGCCTCATAAAAGTCATAACAAGCACGAAATTACATACTAGCACCTCACATGGGTGTTTGGATACTCACATCTCTCGGTGTATATGAAATATAACAAGTTGGAAATGGAAGATAAACAATCATTAACCGGTCCTAGTACATAGATTACCATAGGCTTGAGAATAGATCAAACCTCCATCGCTTTGGCGTAGCACCTAGGAAAGACTATCAAAGAGGTCTTTAAAGGGTTGTAATGTTAGGCTTACGGTAGGAAATAAAGGGTTTGGTGGGATAGGCTATTTAGTGGTGGCAAGTCAAAATCTCTTATGTTACAAGCATACGAAGAATGGCGTTGCTAAGCCAAGACTCGACACTCTAGACTCTAAATAACTGAAACAAACAAACATAAATTTAAAGAATAGGTGTAGGATGGTAGCCCGTATGTTTTTTTTTTTTTTTTTTTTTTTCATACACTTTACTCTACCATCCTCTACGGTAACATCAAAATAATAGGGATTTATAGGCACATCCCTACACTTGAGTTTTTATTACTCTAACACTAATTTGACCCGAATTGAAAAGATCAAAACACTTGGGGTACATTATTATGCAAACAAAGGGAATTTGAGTTTAACGTTACCTTCCCATCATTTCATAAACTTTAACTTTTCCCATGAATCCCAATCGTCCCAAAACTGTATACAAAGGATATGACTCGACTTAGCAACTCATGCAAGCAACTAGATAATTGAACTAAGGGTTTAGGGTGATAACAATAAGGCACTAAAAGTGAGTGCATACAGGGTAGGCTAAGGCGATTTGGGTGTATATTTGGGGGTGGGGTGTAAACAATGCTCTTCATTGATATTCCGGAAAAATCGAAACATCACAAGAATCGCGAAAAGGATAGGATCTGAGGGGTTAACTAGGGGTATCGTGTACTAAAGATGAGTACAACGCAAAAGGTGTGGGGGAATTACTCAACCGATGTGGAAGAAGTAATTATATTACGGGTATCAAACAAGGGTTATCCTAATGCCTCTTATCATTTAGTTATTCCTAACTACACAAGTGTAGTCTTACTAGCGATCTCAGAATGCATCACAAAACAAGTTCTAGAATCTAATATACTACCGGTTCACACTCTAAGCATTAAAGATGAATGCTTTAATTCCTACTAATCTAAGGCGATCCTCACATTTTGGGTGGAATTTAGGTGGTAAAGGGTTTTTGTGCTAGTCATGCAACTTCCTATCCGTGAGACGCTTTTGTTAAGACTAATGGCCCACTCCTATATATCATGAAAATTTCAAATTTGGTACCAAAATTACCCTAACCGACATTTTCTCATGGTTTATTACACAAATACAATTGGACAAAGCAAATAATCAAGGATAAGTATAGTTTCAAAGTTCCGTTTATTTTCCTCCCTACACTTAAACCGAACATTGTCTCCAATGTTCCCGAAAGTATCAAAGTTATGATAATGGAAGGTAATTAAAATGAAAGAAACTAGTACTCCCCGATTAGCTCGGTAGGATCCGTGTGTGAAGTAGTGGTTAAATCCTTTTCAAGAAGAATTTATCGTGAAAAGCTCCTTCCAATCTTATGTAACTTCTTCTTGATAAATTAAACCCGCACCCTTGAAGAAAACAAGCGAAACCTTCGCGTAAAATCGTGTAATAATATATATAATACTCGATTTAAACTAGGATATAATGCTTGTGGAATGGATGTTTACAAATTTCGGAAAATTTAGACACAGAAAATTCCAAAAATTTTAAGTAGCTCGTAAAACGAGAAAAAGTAATCTGTTGTTTTACTCCTTCCGACGCCGTCAGTTGCGATCCCGACGTCAGTTATCCTAACAAAAAGCGGTCTGCGATTTTCTAGAAAAATTCGGAAAATTTACATCTTTAGAATCTGGAAAATTTCGCAAAACATCCATTATGACTCGATACAAGCATTTGACTCGAACAAACACACAAATATATCTTTTAATGAATTGTTATTCTCATGTTTACGTTTCTTTTGAAAACGTGTGTAATCCTCCCTACACTTATCCCTTATGTAAAATACCTTTATATGTAATTAAGACGAGGTTAAAAACAAAATAAAGCATTTTTACATATTTAAACATGAGAATAAACAATCAATAAAAGACATATGACATTAACAAGCAAACAATTAAGCATGGGTTGCCTCCCACGAAGCGCTTTTCTTTATTTAAGAGTCTTGTAGCTAGACTCGTAGTCGTGCCCCTACGTGACTTCATTGCCATCCTTCCTTTCTTCCACTAAGCCTTCATCATAAGGTTGTTGACGTTGTATGCTCACCGTGAATTCTCTTCCAACATCGTCTATTATGATAACGGTTTTATTTTTTAGATTAGTTTCTTTCACCGTATAAGGTCCAAACCATCTTGGCTTATTCCTTCCCCATAATGCTTTTATTCTTGATTTATACAAAAGAACCTCTCTCCATTAAAAAATTCCTTAGGGTTCTTTTGAGTTTGTGGTATTGTGGTATAGTTATTTCCTAACTTTTATCACGTTTCCACAATGTCGCATTTAACCTTGAACCATGAATTCTCTAAGCCCTTTTCCCATTCAACCATTTTCTTCTTAACCGCATTATTGGACACTGCGAATTCATATCTTTTACCTTATCCATAATCTTGAGAGGATATCTTGGAACAATAGGTATCCTAACTTGTCCTTTTCCACTTTTGAGTATCATAATCCCTTCACCGCATTTGATGGTTGCCTTGGCGGTGGTCGGAAAGGTGTCCCTGTGATTAATGGCGGGTTTTATCTTCCTCAATGTCTACAATTGCGAAGTCCACGGATAGACAATATTGGCAACCTCAATTAAGACATCCTCCGCTATTCCTATGGGATAAACATATGAATGATTTGCTAAGGAACGTCTAAGATTGGTCTTGGTCGGTTCCTCCTTGGTCAACTTATTATAGACCGACAACGGCATTATGTTTACATCGGATCCTCGGTCGGCCAAGGCATTTAGGTTCTCTAAGTCACCTATGCTACATGGAATTACAAAGTTCCCGAGAGATCTCTTGGTTCTTAGTTCTTGGCTTTCTCGAATCGACTCGTACATAGGTCCAATAGGCATGGTGTCATACTCTTCCTCTCCTATTTCACCTAAGAGGGCTTTCCTAAGAACATCATTGCACCTAAAGTTTTTCACTTGGTTAACGATTGTTTTCTTATTGATCTCATGCTTAAGGTAATGCTTGATGAATTTGGGTTCATCATCATCCGAGCCTCATTCTTATCCTTACTATCCTTGTCGCTCTCGTGCTCCTTCTTCTCAACCGCTCCATCCTCATCGGAAGCAATGGAAATGGAATTAATAGACAAAGTGGGGGTGGCGTGCTCATCGTTCCTCACTAGAACCTTCTCGGGAATCTTCGTCTTAGTAGACTCTTTCACTAAGTCCATCATCTCCGCCATTTTTTCTTGTATTTCATCCCTTTGTCCATTGAAGGCTTTTAAGAGGGTGTCGAGCTTGTTTGTCATCTTGCTTTGTCGTTGCTTGAAATCAGCTTCAAGTTGTGTCAATCGAGCTTCTTGAGATGACATGAATTTGGACACCATTCCATCAAGACTAGTGGAAGTTCCGGTGTTTGGAGGGTTGTTGTAGGATTTTCCTAAGTTGTTAGGCTCGAGCTTATGAGTCTCGTAGGAGCTCATTAGGAATTTGGCTTGATCTTCAAGTTCGAGCGTCCTACGATTGGAAGGTTGGGAGTCAATGGGAGGCAAAGAGACTGCCTTATCAGTTTTGGACAACTCACGGGGGTCATTCCAACATTCGTTTTTATAGAGAGCAAGGTCCTCTATTGTACCCCACGATTCTTCCACGGTGAGTTTACTAAGTTTACCACCGGCCGCTTGGTCGATGGATTTCTTAGTTGAGAAATTGACGCGATCGTAAAAGATTTGGACTAGAAGCCAAACATCGATGTCGTGATGAGGGACTTTATGGAGCAAGTCCTTAAATTGAGTCCACCCCTCGTACAGAGTTTCGCCTTGACATTGTTGGAACATCAAGATGTCATTCCTAAGTTTGGTAGTTCTCTCCGGTGGGAGAAATTGGGCGAGGAAACGAGTGGTGAGATCATCCCAGCTTGAGATGGATCCGGCGGGAAGTCGGTCAAGCCAATTACTAGCTTGGTCCCGTAGAGAAAATTGTAAGAGACGCAAGCGCGTGGTCTCCCGAGTGATAGCATCGAGGTCGATGGAATCGACAATTTTGAGGAAATCCCTCAGATGCTGATTTGGATCTTCGGAACGAAGTCCGTGGAATGCACATCCGCTTTGCACCAACCGGATGGTGTCGGATCGCAGGCCGTAGTTTAGGCTTGGTCGGGAAGCTCAATGGTGTTCCTATAGCCTAAGTGGCTTGGTCTCGAGTATTCACCAAGAGTACGGGCTCTTGGCGGGTCAATTGGTGGTGGGTTGATGAATGGTGGGTGGTTATCACCTTCCATGATGAAAAGTGATGGGATTACGAACAAAGGTCACGAAGAAGGGGGATAGACTAAGAGAAAGCTAAGAATGAGAAAAAATTTACTTGATAGGAATCAAGTAAAGAAACCAAAACGAGGTGGACTACTAACTAGCTATTCTATTCCCCAGCAGCGGCGCCAAAAACTTGATAACGCTACACGCGTCGTTCGGGGTCAAAGGAACTTCCTTTTCATCGAGCAAGTTTTTCAACATCCTAGGCAGTGAACCTAATCGTTGTAGTGTAGTATTAGGGTAAGCCACGGGTATTGATATCGTTCTCTAGGGGAATAGGAATGCTATTGAGAAGTTACTATGCTAAGGTTGAGGTTGAGGAAGATTATTTTTTTATCTTTTTATGTTTTATAGGAAATGGAAAGGTACGAATCTCGGGGTTTGGATTTGGGGGTTGGTATTTCTACCGATTACTCTACTTGTCTAATTATCAAATTAACTAAGCTAGGGTGAGGATAGTCTATGTCTATTGTTTTGTGCTCGTATAATAGTTAAAGATGTGTTTACCTAGATGCTACTACTCCCTAGTTATCTCCTATTGATGGTTGAATTGTCACGTCCTTATTCTTAACGCGTTGTGTTTTCCAAGGTCGTAAGGTGTGCATTCCCTAACTCTTTGAAGTCACCTTTAAGTGTAGTAAACAAAATCCACTAAGTCATTCATAAACTAACTTTGAGGTTATCTTTGGGTTTAGTAAGCGAAATCCACTAAGTCATTCATAAACTACCAAAGATTTATCAAGTATTAAACACAACGATAGCCTAGTCGCACTCTAAGCCAATTACAATTAAGATTAGAGACAACCTAACAATAATTAACAACTAGGTTTCATATATCTAAGCAAACACACAAGTAATTTAGCCGGACATGGTAAACATGCAAGCATACACATAATCAATCAAACATAGGATGAGACATAATGATAAATTGAATATATGGATTAAGATATAATCAAAAACCATTACAAGATCTTTTGGAGAGATTGAAACCTTCAAAGTTCTTTGGAAAACACCTATCTAAGCCACGGAATCGGAGTTAGGGTTTAGAGCCTACAAAAAGTGAAGGTATAATGTTCTATTTATAGGCAGATTTTCTGTCGGCAAAGGGTGATGGCGTCACACTTATAGAGTGATGGCGTCACAACCATTTTTTCACCAAATTGTAGATTTTCTCGTTCCGGTCGCGTGGGCTTTTGAACCACTTAAATCCGAGTTCGTATGCAAAAGTTATGGCCAAAACAATATCAACTACTTCGTGCGCATGTTATGCCTTGACCAGCTTGTGACGGAGTCACCTTGTGGTTGTGACGCCGTCGGCTTCATCTTCTGACGTTGTCACTTGTAAATGAGCAATTTAGCTCGACGTCACAAAAGTCACAAAAGTGATGCGAGAGCAGTCTGAGTGGCTCGATTCTTGACTTTGGCCATTTTCTTCGTATATTCGCGCCTTTTCGTCCGAATAAGTGCCATTCCAGCATTTTGCCTTCAAGATACCTAAAAAGTGAAAAGGAACGATATTAAGTAATAACGGATACAAAAGTGATCAAATAAGGGCTTAAACGACCCCTAAAAAAGGTACATTTTAAAACCTTATCAGGTGTAAATATTCTTTTCAAAACATGTCTCAAAATATGGCTTACAGTTATTTCAGACTGTAACCCGTGCTTATACTATGGCTTGTAGTTACTTCTGACTGTAACCCATTCTTCAAAACTATGGCTTGCTATTATTTCAGATAGCAACCCGTTCTTTTAAAGGAATTGTTAGGAATTAGAAATTCCAGGTATTAAAGAGTCGGTCACCTCAAGTATATGCAATTGTTAGAAAGCTCGTAGTCGTAGTTATTTCAAGCTAAGTAGTATTTAGTTAAGTATCACCGTGGAGGACGGACGGGTCTTTACCCGCTGTATGCCTGATCCACAGCCCGTTGTGTGGCGTTTCATGTAAAGACTATAAATACTCTCTACCTCCCAAGGTAGAGAGTTGGAGCTCATAATAATATTTTCTTTCTCTCACTATAGTTCCCAACTCTCTGCCTTTCTCTCACTAGAACTTTCTCTCTCTAACATACTTATACGCCTACTTTGATCATGGTTTAGAGTGTTTGTGAAATCTAATATCCTACAATTGGTATCAAGAGCCATGGTTTGATCACTCATCTTTCATGCTCTTTGTTTTGGTGGATTTCATAAGGTTTTTGGTGTATTAAGGGTTTAGGAGAGTTTGATTCATTTGGACAAATTCTAGTGGTAAAGTTTGAATTTTGCTTGTACTTTTGTGTTTAGGATCATCATATGTGTTTATGTTTTGAATTGGAAGGCTTAAATCATTGTGGTTTGGTTGTTTTGGATTGATAAAGTGGTTATTTGTGAAAGAAGGACTAAGCGAGTTGAGTCTCGGACTTGTGTTTCTTCAAAGCGAGTTGCTTTGTTATTTGATGCAAGTTGGTACATGCGACTTAGCTGTTTAGCGAGTTGATATTTATGCAACTTGGGTTCTAAGCGAGTTGTTTCTTTAACCGACTTGAGATCTAAAGCGACTTAGCTATTTAGCGAGTTGTAACGCTAGCGTGTTAATTTAAGTGACTTAGTGTTCAAGCGAGTTGATTGTGTTGCGAGTTGATACTAAAGCGAGTTGGCTATTTAGCGACTTGATTCATTAAGCGAGTTGACTGTGTTTCGAGTTGATGCTGATGCGACTTGGCTATTAAGCGAGTTGATTAATTAAGCGAGTTGTGTAGTTAGGTACTTATTTATTTAGGCTTGTTACTTCTTCGTGATACATTCTTACGGTTGTTCTTTTGGTTTAGTAAAATCCCGTGAAAGAATCAATTTCCCGGTTTAATCAAAGAATAGTAAAATTCCGTAGAGCTTGAAACATGTCTACAAACATTCCTACTATCATCTCCTTTGTTGCGAGGATGTTCAAGCGGTGGTTGGATACTCGTCCACCCATGCTTGTGAGCCGACTATGACTCTTGGGCTCAATGAATCGATTATCTTGTCTTGGAAAAGAAAATGGGGTTAACATTCTCAAATACATTGATGAAGGACCTTACCGAGTTGAGACTACTAGAGATGTACTTGATCTTCTTGAAGATGGAACTCGATTTATGGAATGGACGGACCAAAGATGTATGATGAGCTTGAGGATAAGGAGAAAAGAGATTCGATCGGATATCCGAGCTTCCAACATTATCTTGCAAGGTCTACCAAAGGACATCTACAAGCTTATCAATCACAACACCGAGGCAAAAGCTGTATGGGATAATGTCAAGATGCTTCTTTACGGTTACGAGCTAGCTGTTGAAGACCGAGAATCACAATTGTATGATGAATTTGAGCACTTCAAGATGAAACCGGATGAAAGTGTTTATGAGTACTATGTGAGATTTCATAAGTGGTGAATGACATGAGGAACATCGAATGACTATGCCTAACATTCAATTTGAACTCAAAGTTTGTAAACAACATGAATCTCGAATGGCACAAGTTTGTTATACGTGAAGCTCACTAAAGGATTGAAGAATACGAATTATGAGCAACTCTATGCCTTCCTTCTTCAAAATGAGAGGCATGCCATGTTTGAAAAGAGGATTCTAGATCGGTTCAAAGCTCGGGAGAAGCAAGTTCAACAAATGATTCAAGCGCCTTCTACTCAAACATCGGAATCACAACCAAAGCCTCACAAGTCATACCCATGGGTAATGGTAATCACAAACTCATTCACGATCCTATGTTCAAACAAGGCGATCTTGATGCACACGTGGGAAACATCATTAATCAACTAGCTCTTCCGATTAGTCAAAACATGAATTCTCTCCCACAAACCAACAACAACCTCGAGCGACATCTAACCCACACAATCAAGCTTTGATCGAGATGGGAGGATCGTGGTGCAACCAATTCGGGAAAAGCAGTATGATCGGGGAAGAGGTGGAGTGGTAGAGGTTATGTTGGTAATCGAATCGAGGAAGGAATGGAAATCAAGGTCAAGCTAAGCCGATCAAATGCTATAATTGTGGTTGTGAGGACACATTGCAAGGCGCACATCTCCAAAACGTCCACGAATCCGATTACTTGAGAGATAAGATGTTGCTTGTACAAGCTCGGGATAATGGTCTTGCTTTGGATGAAGAGGAGTTGTTGTTTCTTCTTGAGGGCAATGCTAAGACCTATGATGCAGATGTGGATGAGCAGCCAATTCAGGAGATAGGTCACAATCATTAGAATGCCTTTCTGATTGTGATGCATACGACTCTGATGTGAATGATGGACCTACTGTACACACAGTTTTTATGGCTAGCATTTCTCCAATGGTTTCTCCCAAGGTCTCTTCTTCACCACAAGCTGGCCCATCCAATGACAAACTCATCTCAAAGGTTTTAAAACTATACGATGATGCTGATGTGCAAAAGATGCATGACAAAGTACAATCATCTGAAACTATTGAATCAAATATTGAAAATATGGGTAATATCAATGTTGTCCCATATGATCAATATGTGAAACAAAGTGAAAGTGAAGTTATACCAAGTGATGCATCTTCTGCAGTCAACAATGACTATGTTTTTATGAATTCACTTTGCATGTGCTCGATGATTATGTAATTTCGAACTAAATGCCTATAAAGAACGTGTTGCTATTTATGAACAACGTGCAAAATTTGAGTTGACCACTCGTGAGTAGGAAATGGATGACCAAGTGCGTACAATCATTAGAAAAAGTAATTTTAGAGAAGAAGTATTAAAACAAGAGTTAAATTCCTTGCAAGAAAAGCTTTCTAAAGCGCTAAGCAAAAACAAGAACTTCAAGAAAATGTGAAAATGCTTAAGCAAGAATTTAATGCAAAGGAATCAAAACTCTTGAAAGATTTTCTAATCGAAAACTTTGAAAAACAAACTTGAAAACAAGTTGTACATACAAGGAACACCATTGATTGCTCACATGATCACTAAGCATAGAGTCTTAAGCGATAAGCATAGCATTCCCTTGTTGAGGAACCAAATCCAGAGGTCATTAAAAGGCTAGAAATGCTCATAAGGTTCTTTATGATGGCAATGAAATCCTTAAACCTAGGCAGAAACCTAGTTGCGTTGAGTGCACCGAGGAAGATAAGAAATCGAGATGAAGTCACTAGGAAAAGATGAACAAGAAATTAGATGATCCTAAATGTAAAGAGATGAAAATAAAGATCACACCCCATGATTACAAGAAGGAAAATTGGATTTCCTTGAACATGTTTAAGCCTCGAGACATTGTTAACACCGAACAAGTGTTCGGAAAAGGATTTAGATAAGCAAAAAGCAGAGAATCTTGTTGTAACCAACCCTCCCTTAGGAAAATGCCTAAAGCATTGTGTATCCTCCCAATACACCAATGCATCTAGTTCCTAGAACTATTGCTACTAAAAGCAAGACCTTAATCGGTCAATATGTTATTTTTCAACTATTTGTTGATTTTGAGAAAACTTGTAAGAAAAGGATCACACCCATTGGGATAAGCTGAAGGGAAAGGGTTTTGAACAAACAAAAGAATGCTATTTAAGCGAGGTCATGCCTTTCTTTAAACTTCTAAAAGATCACTTTGAGAGTCTTAAAAGGGATAGATCACGATATTAAGGGAATGGAAAAGGAATTTGATGCAATGATAGTTGAGGTTAGTGACTATGAGCGAGCACTAAAATATAATGAGATTGAGAGGAAGAACTTGCATACACTAAATGAGAACACGATTTACGAATGTATTGCTCAAGATGTGTTCTACACTACTACTAACTGTTCTATTCTCGCTTCTCGATTTCATGAGCATGTCATTGCTTTGAAAGTCTCCCATGATCGTGTCATTGAGCTTGAAAAACTAATTACGAACTAAATGAGAAAATTGAGCGGATGATCACGACAATTTGGTTAAACATTTTTCTAAACTAGAAGTTGATCATTTTAATTTACAACTAAAATATCAACATCTTAAAGAAAATGTCAAAACTTCAAATATCAAGACATCCTCGGATGCTCGAGTTTGATGCGAGTTTTCAAATTAACAAGCGTGATGAGCAGATTCAAGCTCATTGCAACACGATCAGAAAGTTGAAAGCCCAAATCTCTCAATTAAAGGGTCAAACGAACAATGTGACTGGTCCCCAAATGCCTCCTCCTTTAGATTCTCAGAATTTTCAAAACTTTCATCTTCAAAACTTAGTAAATGCTTTACAAAAGGAAAATGAGGGTTTTCTTGAAGAAAATGAAAAGGTTAAACGTCACTTCAATGAGTTATTTGAATCTATAAAGGTCACTCGTAACAAAACTAACGAAACGGTAGCCTCGTTACAAAAAGAAATTGAGAATCTAAAGAGTCAGGTAAAAAGGAAGATGCCAATGACCAATGGGGAGAATGGTGTATCAAAGGTTCATGTCTATAATAAATATGCTTTGTCTGTGAAATATGTTCCTCCTCATCTTAGGAATAACAAACTTGCTATTCAAACATATGTCTCATACCTTAAGGACAGCCTAGAATGTCTCCGTGAGATTGTAGAAGAGGATAAGTTAGAGAAACCAGATGATAATGCAATTGGCCATGCATGCTTATATGCCAAACGATCTCAAGAACTTCTAGAATGCCTAATTACAATATGCCCTAAAACCTTAGGTGAGCAAGTCAATCCCTTGATACCGTGTTCTATGCCTAGTGCCAAGCATGCAAGTCATTCAATGCCAAATGTTATGAATGTGAACCTAATGTGCCTTCAAGTAGTTCGATTCCAAATCTGTTAGTGCTAAGAATGTGAACTCGAGTGTGCCCTCTAGGTGTTCAAATCCCAGCTATTCAAGTGTTAAAAAGTTAATCTTAGTGTGCTGCATGTAGCTCGGATCCCAAAGCACATCTAAGCGGTGAAGCAAATAGTAGCAAAACCAACTAATGTTCCCATTCCCTACAGAGTAATCGGTGACATTAAAGCAAGCGGTCAAAGTCTCAAGACAATACAAGGAAGGACACGACCTGCAAGCTAAGAATGTGCATTGGAAGAAAGTAGAAGACCTACCTAGGAACTTTAAGTTTGAGCAAATAAAGCGAATCGTGTTGATTCTAGTATTAGCCATAGGCGTCTTGTAATTAATTCAATTTTGATACTATTTGCAAACCTTGTATTGATGTCTGCTTGAATTCTATTTCTAATCATGAATGTGGTGTTAATGTTTTGCCTAATGATGTTAATTGTCCGATTAATATTGTTAATGCTAAAAATCATGCTAAGAAGGCTAAAAGGCAAAAGCGAAAGAAAGTTAGAAAATAGTGGAAACCCCGGGAAGAACATTTAGTAAGATAGGCTATCATTGGATACCTATTGGTCATAAGACTAATCGAGACAATGCCCACTAGAAAATGGATGCTTCTTGGTAGAACTATTCCCTTAAGAAGTAAGCACACTTTGAATAGGGCTATCTGAGACACTAATCTTGCATCTATTCATAATCATTCCATTGCCTTAATTTACGATATGAATGCTTCTATTTACGATGTGGGTGTTCCAACCATTGTTACTAACCAAATGAAACCCATTCTTGCATGGGGATCCCAATTATCTAGTTATCCATTCTTATGCATGTTCAAGCTGCAGATCGTTCAAATCGATTACGTGGTACACGGACTCAGTTGTTCCAAACATATATTGGCGACGGTCGCGGCTCATGAACCGTGAGCAAATTCATCGGGACAATTAGATTCGGAATGATCATTTTGGTACAATTATGGGTTATGGAGATTATGTTGTTGGCAAAAGTGTTATCTCGGGGTTTACTATGTAGAAGGTCTTGGTCATAACTTGTTCTCTGTTGGTCAATTCTGCGATTACGATCTAGAAGTAGCCTTGAAAACATACCGCTTCGTTAGAGAACTTGATGGTAAGGAACTTTTAAGAGATTCACGTGGTTCAAATCTATACACCATCTCTATCGAAGATATGATGAAGTCTTCTCCAATTTGCTTCTTGTCAAAGGCTTCTAAAACAAAGTCATGGTTATGGCATCGTCGTCTTAATCACTTGAACTTGGCACCATCAATGATCTCACCGAAAGGACTTAGTTGTAGGTTTACCTAGACTCAAGTATGAAAAGGATCATCTTTGTTTAGCATGTCAATTGGGAAAAAGAAAAAGTATGCCCATAAACCCAAACCTACTAACTCGTCACGAAGTTCTTCATACAATTCATATGGATTTATGTGGACCAATGAGAGTGCAAAATATCTTTGGGAAGAAATATGTGTTAGTTGTGGTTGATGATTACTCTAGATTCACAGGTCAAGTTCTTAAGGACAAAGGATGAAACTCACGATATCATCATCAAACTCATCAAACATTGCGAGTTCGACTTAACAAAACCGTCGAATTATCCGAGCAGACAATGGGCGAGTTTGTTAACAAACAACTTAGTGAATTTTATGAAAGCATTGGAATCACCATCAAAGAAGTGTTCCACGAACTCCTCAACGAGCGGTGTAGTTGAAAGGCGAAATCGAACTCTTGTAGAAGCCGCTAGAACAATCTTGATTTACTCAAAGGTTCCAATGTTTCTACGGTGAAGCTATTTCCACTGCATGCTACACAAAATCGTTCCACGATTCACCTTGTTCATGGAAAAACTCCATATGAACTTGTCCACAACAGAAAACCTAATCTCTCTTTCCTTCGTGTGTTTAGTGCATTGTGTTATCCAACTAATGAGGGTCAAGACTTAGGCAAACTTAGAGCTAAAGCGAGACATTGGAGTTTTGTAGGGTATTCACCAAACAAAAGGGATACCGAATCTACAACAAAAGAACCCGAAATATCATGGAAACAATTCACGTTACGTTTGATGAGTGTCCGGTCAAATGGCTCTGGACAATCCGATTCGGGACCCGCACTTCAAAAGCAGACCCATTGGTTCATCCTTGTTCCAAACTCTTCTCAAGAAACTCCATATGTACCTCCATTTGAAGATGATTTAAAGAAATTGTTTGATCCTATGTTTGATGAACTTTATGATCCAAGTACTAATGAGGTGTCGATTCCTACAACAAAGGTGCTCATATTCACGTGATTGAAGTCAATCCTTGATCTCAATATCATTAAGTCAAGAAGCGCTGCTGCGATCCTTGATCTCATCAACAAATCATCATTCTTCAAATGTACATCATGGAGCATTTACGCATCAATGATGAAGTTAATCCCTTTGCTACTCACGAAGATGCTCCATTTGAAAACATATTTGCTCTGAATCATCATCGAACCATCTTCTTGAGGAAACATCGACTCTGCTACCTCGGTCCCTCAACAAGCGCCACATGAACACCTTAGAAAATGGACTCATGATCATCCACTAGACAACATCCTTGAAATCCTCTCGTCTGTATCAACACGGAAACAACTTGCAACCGATGCCTTATGGTGCTTCTTCAACTCCGTACTATCTAAGATCGAACCAAAAGATGTTAAAACCGCCATGAATGAAGATAGTGGTTCAATGCCATGCAAGATGAAATTCATGAGTTTGATCGACTTGATGTATGGGAGTTAGTACCGCTCGAGGCGTGCTATGATTATTGCTCTTAAATGGATCTTCAAAGTGAAACTTGATGAGCATGGTGATGTGTTGAAGAACAAGGCTCGATTAGTTGCTAAAGGATACCGTCAAGAGGAGGTATTGTCTTTGAAGAATCTTTTGCTCCAGTTGCTCGAATCGAGGCAATCGAATCTTTTGGCTAATCTTGCTAGTAAGAACATGGTTGTCTATCGGATGGATGTGAAGGCGGAATTTACGAGCGGAGATCATAAAGAAGTCGTCTCGTCGACCAACTGAAGGATTTGTAAATCAAGAGCATCCTACTCACGTTTATCGGTTGAAGAAGGCTCTTTACGGTTTAAAGCAAGCTCCAAGGGCATGGTATGATACATTGTCAAAGTTTCTTCTATCTACGGATTTAGCAAAGGAGCGATTAATCCAACATTGTTCACCGGAAGTCGGCAAACATTTAATTCATGTTCAAATTTATGTTGATGATATCATCTTTGCCTCGGTGACCCCAATGAGTGTGACCATTTTTCAAATGAAATGAGTTCAAAATTTCAAATGTCAATGATGGGACAAATGTCATTTTCTTGGGATTACAAATTTCACAAAGTCCGGAGGCATTTTCATAAATCAATCTAAATATGAAACCGAGATCTTAAAGAAATTTGGATTTGATTCAAGTGACCTGTTGACACTCCATGATTGATCGAACCAAACTAGATGAGGACCACTCGGGGATCATGATTGACCAAACGAAATATCGTAGTATGATTGGATCCACGATGTACCTCAACGCTAGTAGACCAGACATCTTGTTCATTGTTTGCATGTGTGCTAGATACCGTGCTAAGCCTACTAAAAGCACCTTGAAGCGGTTAAGCGGGTCTTCGGTATCTCCAAGGAACCATCAATATGGGTCTTTGGTACCGAAGGACACCGGTATGTCACTAACGACCTATCGAGATCTTGATCATGCAGGTGTCAAGATACTCGTCAAGTACATCCGAAGGTGCTCGGTTTTGGGTGATAAGCTTGTGAGTGGTCTTCAAAGAAGCAAATGAGTACTTCTATTTCCTCTACAGAGGTTGAATACATAGCCATGTCATCTTGTTGTGCTCAAATCTTATGGATGAGATCTCAATTATCGACTATGGCTTTGAATTCAACAAAATCCCTCTGTCTTGTGATAATAAAGTGCTATTGCTCTCTCATGCAACAACGTTCAACACTCAAGAGCAAAGCATATCGACATTCGACATCATTTCATCGGGAACAAGTGGAAAAAGGTGTGGTGGAACTCTATTTTGTGAGGTCCGAATACCGGTTAGCGACATCTTCACCAAAGCCCTTCCAAGAGAACGTTTTGAGTTTATTCTTCCACGACTTGGCTTGAAGAGCCTTCAACCGAAACACTCAAACGTCTTCGAGGAGGAAGGCGAGGAGTAAAGGTTTCCTTCATCTATCTCTTGTATATATCTATTGAAAAACAAAATACAAAAAAAAAAAAAAAAAAAAAAAAAAAAAAAAAATTGTCAATTTGTCATGTTTTTTTTTTTCGGTTCAATAATATCTACGGTCTTTGTGTTGTCATTCAAAGAATGACACGGGACTTTAGATATTGTTCGAATTTTATATATATATATAAAAAAAAAAAAAAAAAAAAAAAAAATCAAAAATCAAAAATATTTTTGGGAGAAAGAGAAACAATGGTTTATTGTCATTTCGAGCGATAACCCGCTTTTTTAAAGAAAAACGAGCTATTCTTTATCATTTTTAAAAATTCCATGCTCGATTCTATAAACATTTATCTCATTGAAAACTAAGCGCTTTGAAAAATAACTCGGTCTCTATTTTTATAATCATCTGGACTTATTTGTCACAATATCAATCTCTCAATCAACAACCTATGTCATTGATTGAGGGGAGAATGATTTCAATTAAATTAAAAAGTTATTTGGCTTTAAATTGTTTTCAAAAGATATACATGCATGTTTTATCAATGGAGTTTTAAAGTCTTAAAATCCGATCCTTATCAGTTAAAACGCTTTCATAATCAAGACACAATTCCCCTTAAAAGCTTTCAAAATCAATTTAAATCTATAAGAGATCACAAATCTCAAATGATTTGATAATTGTGATCGGGTGAGAATGTGTGATTTAAACTGATAATTCGGTAAATGGTTTTATAAGGATGTACAAGCTCTCCTTCCCACATGTGACAAACGATTTCAAATTTTCCATGCACATGTTGAGGGGGAGCATCTATCTTAAACCTATGATTTGAAACGTGATCACTTATCTCAATGTGTAGGTTCCCTCTAGTATGTGCAAAACTCTTTTCAAATCTCGAGGCACATATTGAGGGGGAGCAAACTTATGAAAACCTCATCCTTCCGGAAATGCTTTATCTACTTGATTTGATCGGGAAGTGATGTTGATATCTTTAGAAAATGGTAATAAAAAAGTAAATTCTTCCTCTTGCCTCCGTGCAAAACGATTTCAAACATTTGATGCACATGTTGAGGGGAGCACTTGTTCTAAAAATATCAAAACAATTCGGTACAAAATGTTTTGATAATATATCACAAGTATCCGGATTGATTTTCAAATGGTTTTCAATTGGTTCCAATGGCGGATGAACAATACCAAATAGACCGACCAACTTTACTTTATGTACGGTGATATAAGGATGATAAGGTTAGGTATTGGTTCCCATGATCCGCCGAGAACCGGAGGGATCTACCGAGGACAATCCACTAGTTAGTGTAGAAGTCCTTAGGTATGATGATAATAGGAGAAAAGTGAGATATGGGAAGAGTGCGGATGAGATAGAGCAAGTCTTGGAACAAACCCAACAAGGTTCTTGCTATGAAGTCTCGTAAGCTTGAAGGGTTTGAAGAATTAAAAGGAATTGAATGAGAAAAGGGTGAAAACAAATAGCCTCCATATATTCAACCTTAGGCGTAAACCGGGTTCAATTCATATACTACGATGGTAACATCGGTATTGAAGACAAGACGTCATGGACCCAAAGTGACGATCGCACCTCAACTTTCCAAACCACTCAAGTTCCTCTTAAAAGGACTTGTTTCATTCTCACGGGAACCGACATTATCTATCGACTTTCTCTTAGAGATTGTTGATATTGAAGAAGGAGACCCTCTCCCTAGTCTCCCACACACAGAACCAAATATGCACATATTGAGTCTAGAGCCACGAGATCATCTATAAATCTCATTAGGACACTATCAATGAAGACTCTCTGTTTCACACAATGTGGAAAGAGATATTATATCTTGAGTCCACGCATTATCCTTGTGGTATTGCGAACATCCGAGTGATATGCTAACATATTCACAATGAAGATGGAAAGCCTTCGGAGCCAACATCAAACAAGCTCTGGTGGGTGGCATGTGAGATCTATTATATAGATCAACCATGTGACAACCGAGCAGAAACAATGGGGCGATTCAATCTCTTGAATCAATCACGGTTCGAGTTATGGATTGACGGATACCTTTGAAAAACCGGTCTTTGTGCTTAAAAACTCTTTTCTTTAGCAAATCGACCGTGTACGGATATTTCAAATCAAAGGTGTTTTATGATTGATAATTGATTTTCATTAAAACCTTCGTTGTATTGCAAAAACAATTTCTATTGAGCAATACACGATTGTTTTCAAATATCTTTTCATCAATCGGTGAATTTCTATTCATTGGTTCACTCACTCCGTGTTGTCTTCTTTGAGAACGTTCGGTTTGAGAACATCTAGAGCATTGCGAAACCACGTCAAGGAAATTCTTGAATTGTACCGATCACAGGAAGTACATGTCTTGATCAACGGGAACCGTGGGCGTGTACCTCAATTCATCGAAAGTGTTCAAAGACACTTTCGTGCGATTTATTGCTAAGCTGTTGTATGCGTGTACGTCCTATGTTTGCGGTGATCGAATGAAGCGGTCAATCCCGAGCCGCATGCTCACTTAACACATTCATCTCAAAAGAAATCATGATTAGTGCATCAATGACTCGATATATTCACTCCATACTTACGCTACGCTGCGCCAATATCATGAATCAACGAAAGCTTCCGCTACTCGATGAGAAGATATCATGATCCGAATGTGAGCATGTCGGTCCGAATGTCATAACATCACAATATTCCAACACCACAATGGATGTCTCGAGATTTTTGTTGGTGATGGTCTCAAAAGTGGCTCAAATTTATTATCACGTGGATCGGTAAATGACCTCCACCTGGAGTAACCAAACATGCAATGTGAAGAATCAATGACTACGAGCTTAGGAGCAAAGTACTACATCAAGAATGCAAGAACAATTGTTAATGTAATATCGGTTTGTATTCAATATAATTTTAGTACATGATTGAGGTGACCTCCCTTAGGGGGAGATTGTTAGGAATTAGAAATTCCAGGTATTAAAGAGTCGGTCACCTCAAGTATATGCAATTGTTAGAAAGCTCGTAGTCGTAGTTATTTCAAGCTAAGTAGTATTTAGTTAAGTATCACCGTGGAGGACGGACGGGTCTTTACCCACTGTATGCCTGATCCACAACCCGTTGTGTGGCGTTTCATGTAAAGACTATAAATACTCTCTACCTCCCAAGGTAGAGAGTTGGAGCTCATAATAATATTTTCTTTCTCTCACTATAGTTCCCAACTCTCTTCCTTTCTCTCACTAGAACTTTCTCTCTCTAACATACTTATACGCCTACTTTGATCATGGTTTAGAGTGTTTGTGAAATCTAATATCCTACAGGAAGGAAAGTGTTGCGCTAAACCTATTTTCAAAATATTTCGTGCACTTATCCTAAAAACAAAACAAGGAAAGTATGTCAAGGATCATTGCTCCTACACAAATGTTTTACCGTCTAAAATTCTTCAAAAATATTTGGTGTTTTCAAAATGGTGTTAAATGAGTTGCTTTAAAAACAATCAGTTTCAGAGTTTTTATTAAATTTGCAAACTCAATCAATGACTTCAGCGCTTTTAAACTTTTCAGAAAAATGAGTCATTGATTGAGGGGGAGAATGTTTTTCAAATTTACATCATCTAACGGGCTTTCTTAATTATCCTAATATACTTAATTAAAAATGATGTTAACCTATGTTGAAGGACTAGGTGCCTAGGATATGATTGCTAGGATTAGATGATTAGAGTTTGATAAACACATTATTCTCATGCTTTATATGAACTGATTGATATGTTGAATTGACTTTTATTAGTCGATTGCTGTTTGGGTGATGTCGACCACCATATATCTGTATGTATGTTCACTAATGTATGCAGGTATATTGGTATATAAGAATGTTCCCGATCCGGATCCCACAATTGAAGATGATTGGATGCCGAAAGGAAAGGGTAACGATATCTTGGGTTGACAAATGAAGAAACGTAGCTTAATTGGACTTCTATGGAGAGTTGGCATAATGCAACGTAAAAGGTCTCACTGCATCAGCAGATGGTTTTCTTCTAATTGATTGAAGAAACGGAGCTTAATTTGACCTCAGTTGGCATAAAAAATGCAACGTAAGAAGTTCCACTGCATCAGCAGACGGTTTTTCTTCCAAGCCTTACAGCAACAACAACAAAAGCGGCTCAACCACCTAACGTATCTTTGTGCAGGATACCATTTTTAAACAATTTTGAATAATTGGATTAAATTGTTTTGAAAATGGAAAAATATTGTTTTGAAAATAAATTGAACTAAATTTTGAAAATCACCGGACTTCTTTTTATCAAAACCTATGTCACTCAATTATCGACTTCGGTCATTGATTGAGGGGGAGAGTGATTTAAAATATAATATTTTCAAACAATATTTCTTCACAAAAGTTCCGGTTTGTACGTTAAAATGTGGTGATCTAAAGATTTAATGTTATGTCATGGTATGATTTTCTTTAAAAATCAAGGTCTTTTAAAATGAAATTTTTTCTGTTCTTGTTTGATTGTGAAATTGTTTTATTTTTCTAAAAGATCTCTTAAAACAAATCATACCTGACACTAACATTCTTTAATGTCTTAAAATGGTCCTTATCTGTCATTTTTCAAAATCAAATCTTGCCACGTCTTTCCCCAAAATTTTCTAAATGATTTAAATCTTTTGGGATCACAAATCTCAAATGGTTTGAAATTCCTGATCGGGGTAGAGATCGTGATTTAAATCTCAAATATGTTTTAATGGAATCGGTTTTAGTCCTTTATAGGCACTCCTGTCTCTATGTGCCAAACGATTTCAAATACACAATGCACATGTTGAGGAGGAGGATTTATCCAAAAACCAGATGAGTATTTAAACAAGGCAACATTTTCTCCTATGTTTTCTAAACCTAATTAAATCACTTGGGATCCAAAATCTCAAAGGGTTTGATATTTTTGATCGGGGGAGAATTTGTGATTTAATAATGAAATTTGATAAAAGGTGATCGTGTTGATTTAATTGTGTAGGCTGCTCTCTCATATGTGCTAAACGCTTTCGAATCTCGAAGCACATTTCGGATAATTGAGTGACATAGGTTTTGATTGAGTTTTCAAATGGTTTCTTAATGGCTCTTGTGATTGTGGATGTGCTTCAAATTAACTCTTGCCTCTATGTGATAAAATGATTTCACTTATCCTATGCACATATTAAGGGGGAGAATTTTACCAAAAAAATCAAATGGCTTTTTGTACGAAATTATGATCAAAGAAAATATTTCAAAGTCCTCTTGCCTCCATGCGCGAAACAATTTCTAAATCATATGCACATGTTGAGGGGGAGGTTTTCTAAATGATCAAAACTATTAAGGTACAAAATGCTTTGATCTCGTATCACAAGTACCTTGATTGTTTTTCCAAATGATTTTTAAATTGGTTTCGAGAAGGAATGAACAATACCAAAAGACCGACCAATTTACTTTATGCATGGTGTTATAAGGATGGTTAGGTTAGGTATTTGTTCCCACGATCCCGCCAGAGCCAGAGGGATCTACCCAGGGATAATCCACTAGATAGTGTAGAGTCCTTAGGTATGATGAAAAAAGATGAAAAGTGAGATATGGGAAGAGTGCGGACTGAGATAGAGCTAGAACTGGAATAAACCCAACAAGGTTCTAGTTATGAAGTCTCGTAATAATCGAAGGGGTTGAAGAATGAAAAAGAAATAAATGTGAAAAGGGTGAAAAGAAATAGCCTCCAACAATTCAACCTTAGGGCAAGAACGGGTTCAATACATATGCTACTCGGTGGTTACTAAGGTAACCCCGTATTGAAGACAAGACGTCATGGACCCAAAGGACGATCGCACTAAACTTCCCAAGCCACTCAAGTTCCTCCTAAAAGGGCTTGTTTCATTCTCACGGGAACCGACATAATCTATCGACTTTCTCTTAGAGATTGTTGATATGAAGAAGGAGACCCTCTTCCTAGTCTCCGGCATAGGAACCAAATGTGCACAATTGAGTCTAGAGCCTTGAGATCATCCATAATATCTCATTAGGACACTAAATTAATGAAGACTTGCTGTTTCACACAATGTGGAAAGTAAGAATATATTAAGAGTCCTACGCATTATCCTTGTGGTATTGCCAGAACATCTGAGTGATATGTAAAAATATTCACAATGAAGATAGAAATCCTTCTAGAGCCAACATCAAACAAGCTCTTGGTGGGTGACATGTAAGATCTTCTCGTAAGATCAAGCTTGTGACAACTGGATAGAAACGATGGGGAGATTCAATCTTGAATCAACCTTGGTCTAGGAATGGAATTGATGAATACTTTTGGAAAAACCGTTCGATGTGCAAACCTTCTTTTCTCTAGCACGTCAAATGTGTACTTATGTTTTCAAATTCAAAAGTATCTCGATTGAAAAATACTTTTGGAAAACCGCTCGATGCGAATCTCTTCTTTTATCTAGCATATCGAATGTGTACTCTTTTCAAATACAAAGGTATTTTTGATTGAAAATTGATCTTTCTCATAAAACCTTCGTCAGATTGCAAAACTCTTTCTTCAAGCAATACGCGATTGTTTTTCAAATCATTTTCATCAATCGGTGAATCTCAATTACCGGTTCACTCACTCCGTGTTGTCTTCTTTGAGACGCCCGGTTTGAGAACAACTAGAACATTGCGAAACCCTATCAAGGAGATTCTTAGGAATCCCACCGATCACAGTGCAAGCTTGTTTCGATCAACGGGAACCGTGGGCGTGTACTCAATTCAACGAAGTGATCAAAGACACTTTCGTGGGTTTTATTGCTAATCGTTGTTTGCGGTACATTTGGACGGTTGCGGTGATCGTAATTAAGGAGTCAATCTAAAGTCGCATGCTCACAAAGATCCACACTTAATTGAAGAAATCATGACTGGTGCATACCTACATAACTCGGTTTCGATATTTTTATACTATGCTTCGCTACTGCGCAAATATCATGAACCAAAGAAAGCTTCCGCTACTCGATGGAAAGATGTCATGATTCAAAAGTGTGAGCATGTCGGTCCGAAAGTCACAACTTCACATGATGGCAACACAATAAAGGGTGATCCAGAGATTTACTGTGGCTGATGATCTCAAAGAAAGCTCGAAGATCATCAAAGATGTGGATCAGTTAAAGGCCTCCACTTAAAAGTATAAATTATGCGGACTATGAAGAATCACTACAAAAGCACAAAGATTACAGAATTGAAGAATTGAAGTCTACGAGCTCAAGAACAAAGTCAAGAATAGAATGCTAGGATCCGAAATGTAAAACATGGGGTGACCTCCCTTAGGGGGAGATTGTTAGGAATTAGAAATTCCATAAGTGAAGAGTCGGTCACCCCAAATATTATCTAGCATAAGTTAGCTCGTAGACTTATAGTTATTTACGTTGTTTAGTAGTTTATTAGTTAATTAGTAGCGTAGATTAGTTTAGTGTAACACCATGGAGGAAGGACGGGTCTTTACCCACTGTATACCTGATCCACAGGCCGATAGGAGGTCGTGTAGTCTGTAAGTATAAATACCCCTTCCATCCATGGAAGGGGTGTGGCTTGTCAATCTAACCTTTTACATTTTATTGAACCAACTCTCTACCAAGAACACCATCTCTCTACTTTTTCTCTCTAAAATGTCAAACATGTATTTTGATCATCCAAGACCACCCGAATCATCAAAAACAATAATATATCGATCCTATACAATACATTATGTGGGCACAACAAGCGGGAAGGATTTCTCGATTTCCCCTAAGACTCCAAACATTTTCACGTAGGATGAGTGTGAGAGCCTTGTACTCTTCTCGGATATCCCGTGTATAGATAATGTTTGGATCGGAGTAATAAGGTCGAGGTTCGCATATTATGCGAGTCAAATCTTCCGGGGAAGGTATGTGTGAACAATATGGACTATTTTCTTCACGAAAGTTGAAGAGAGAATCAAGAGACCAATCTTCAGTGAAGGCACATTGTCCATGATTTAGAATTCGGAGGATGTGAGCAAATTGCCCAAGGGTTAAAACAAAATTTTGGTTTTTGATCCAAAACCAAAGAGATAGAGAGCAATCCTCGTTACGAACGAGTTCAACTTGACGGAAGAATTCCGATACAAACCTTGGACATATTTTCTCGTTAATTTCGAGAAGACATTCTAGTCCTATGGCTCGGAAGGAGTATTGATACCTTCTTCGAATTGTTGAGGGGTGTCTACAATACGTCCTTCATGGAAGTGACGGGTTTCAAGATTATTGAACCCACGGACATGATTGCCAGGTGTGTTGGGTTCAAGAGAGATGTTAGGAGTGTAGACGCTAGTGAGTGAAAAATCAAACTCATATTCATGCGACATAGCGAGACCTATAGGAAGAAAAGTTAATAGGACGTGACGTATTACGGGAAAAACAATGATTACCTAACGTTTTTACAAGATGTTTATTAACAATGACATTTAACTCACTTAATGTTTGACATTCTAGTGGAACATTTCTTTAAATAAGAAAAACGGTTTTTATTTTGCATGGAAAACTATTATCCAGAAGGACGGTTCCCACGGTTCCCTTCTGTCAGGGATCCGGCTAGTATACCTACATGGATCCGTGGATCTGTAGTAACAGAAACAAATTTTTGATAAAAACATAGGTTTTTTTTTTAGATTTTATAGTTTTACACCAAGATATGTGTATTAGCCTACATCTTCTTTTAGCATGCATAAATGGTTTCTAATGTATCATGAAAAAATACGAAAGATATAAATCAAAAGAAATGACAAACACATTATGATAATAAACTAAATAAACTAGAATATTAGTGATATTTCATTTCAATACTAAGAACGATACAAAGGATTGGGTATATAACACCAATGTAGATTAACAATACAAAGTATATGTCTCCATATTAGAACTTCATCATAGGGAACACGAGAGCGATGAGTGTTACGGCGATGAGCACGAGGGCGATGTAAACCATGTTGATGACGAACTTTGTTGGTTTTGGTTTGATATGAGATGAGATGAGGAGGAAGATGAAGTTTTGAGTAAGAGGTAAATTTTTGAAAATGGAAGATTTTTAAAAAAGTGGGGATTTGGTGGAGAAGCGATCGGAAGGGATATTTATGGGGAAGGAGGAATTTTTGAAATTTGTGTTTTGTTTTATTATTAGAAAGATATGATTTTTGGATTAAATGAGATAAAACGCAAATTTTATAAATCTCGACTTAAGACGGAAAAATAACACGTATGCGAGAAAAACCTCCTAATGAAGCTACATGTAATATATGAATATGCACAAAAGATAATTATATAAATACCTATGTAAGCATGCTTATTTAACGAGCTAATGTTATTTAGAGATAAGTGGAAAGTCATACCTCTAATGCACTTTAGGAATGTCTTTACAAATGACACAACAAATGTCAGTAGACAATTCCGGCTACTTTGTGTTAAGGATACCTTCTTAGGGAAGGTATTCTTGTTACCAAGCAATTCCTATGGCTTGGTAGGTATGAGCTTTAACTAAGCAACATGACAAAGAATATTAGTGCATTTTAAATAAATAGTAAAAAAAAATGTTGTCATCTAATCAACATCTAAACAAAGAGTTTTAAAAACATGGTATTTGTTTTTATGAAATACCTTCTTTGTAGTTTTCAATTAACCACGGATCGTATCAAGTTTTTAAAGTACAATATACTTTTAAAAACTTGGTGACGAAGCTCTGATACCAATTGTGGAAAACTAGAATGTGGGGTTGAATAGTTTTGCCAATTAAAACTTTGTTTTAAACCATTTAGATCGACTTATGTCAATCTATTTTGGATGTTGATAAACAAACATATAGAAATATAAATATGTAATGAAAAAGATAAAGAGTTAGAAGCACAAAACCACAACGCGAGTATTTATAGTGGTTCGGCTACACGGACACCTTCCTTGCTCTACTGCACTCCCCGAGTCACATACTCGAGAGTTTGTAATCACTACACAACACCGACTCCTTATGGTGGAGAAACCTTCACAACGTTGCCTACTCTTTTTTCGGTACTAGGCTAACCACCGGGTTCTTTCACCAAGGAGAACCACACCTACCACAACGTCGCCTACCCTTTATCTAGTACTAGGCTAAGTACCGAGTTCCATTACAATGGAGGAACTACTAACCAACACTACACAACACCTAAACTCAAAGGAGATCTACTCCTTACAATAAC
The DNA here is from genome assembly GCA_022545495.1 of Chrysanthemum lavandulifolium. Lineage (NCBI taxonomy): Eukaryota > Viridiplantae > Streptophyta > Magnoliopsida > Asterales > Asteraceae > Chrysanthemum > Chrysanthemum lavandulifolium. The sequence goes on along the minus strand of CM040242.1, from coordinate 107,699,154 downwards.
ATCATCAAGGATAACAATATCATTTGACCCAATACTAATCTATCATGTACATCGAATCACACCATATCGAATGTACACCTTAGGCACCTTTCACTAATGCCTTTGACTTGATCTTTAAGACACCCTTCACTAATGTCTTGTGTCTTGACTTCTAGGCACCCTTCACTAATGCCTCTAGCCTTGACTTCTAAGCACCCTTCACTAGTGCATTCAATACGGATGATCGACACCCTTCACTAATGTCTTCGTCTTAACACTTGAGACATCTTTCACTAATGTCTTCAACACTACACTTCTTATGAGAAAGAAGAAAACTATCAACAAGAGAACCTCAGTAGTTATGATGCTAACGAAGCATGGCAACTCATGGACTTGAGCTTGCTCATCTTCAAAAGATGGCGATCTCGCCTTTAAGAGGAACCTAGAAAATCACATGAAAACAAAACTACATACATAGATCACTTGGATCTGAGGTTAGAGAGTTTATAACTCAAAGAGAAAATATGTGAGAAAGGGGTTCGTAACAATGAAGAAATGGCTCACTATTTATAGAGAGAAAATGTCTACCGTTCCACGGATCCCACGGATGTCTCACTTGAGGGATCCGTCCAGTGCAATACTGGGGATCCGTGGGACGCTCCCCTTTGCCCATGGGTTTTGGGTCATGGGTTATGGATCATGGTATCAAGGTAGATACAATGTATTTCCAAGATGCAATGCATCCAATCCATGGTTCATGGATTAAAACTATGGGCCATGGATTAAAACCATGTATGACTTAAGCATGATGTCATGCAATGGGTTATGGGTCAAGCTCCATGGGTATGGGTCATGGACTTTGGGTTGTACCCAACTATATTCAATGTATTTGGTCAATGGGTCAAATACTTAAGTTTCTACCCATTTATATTACCCATTATAATACATACTAGTTATGTATATATTTGTCCAATATGTAAACATTAATTGTTGTACATATGTATTATTAAATCATAAAATCACTTATACTTGTTTTAGTGTTTTATGTGAAAACGTAAGTGTGTTAGGAAACTATTGGCTCAAACCATTTACGTATTTTATTTGTTTCGTTAAATTGATTTTACGTTTGTTATCGACAAAACATTAGAAGATCGTAAAATATAAATAAACGTTTTTTACGGCTTATTTGTATTAACATTAGTCTTTTTGTTTATTTGGCATATTTTTGGCAAAATTCATATCTTATTTAGAAGTAACAAAATTATTGGCAATAATCAAGGAAATCCATTAATATTTTATAAGAACTTTCAAAACAATTCGAATTTTGCACAAATGGTTTCTCATCTTTTTTATCCTTTTTGTAAAAAATTGAATTGTTTTTTCTTAGTTATATCATTGCTCTCTTCATAAAACTAACAATTTTATTTTATACTTTATGTTTATTTTGCAAATTGATGCAGTATGTTTGATGAACCACTATGAAAAACATGTCACAAAGAAGAACATCATTCTTTTTCAAAGGTATGTGCATATTAGGTAGATTTTCAAACGTATGTGCAAATTAGGTAGATTGAAATATCTGAATTGGTTCTTTTTTTTTTAAATCATGTGTTATGTATGTGTCATTGAATTTCATGTAATTGTTAGGGTGCTTTTAGTGTAATGTATAACCTCATTCAAGGTAATTAATAACTGATGGTATAATAAAGGGAGATGACACCGTTTGGGGTCATGCGGAAAACTTAGTATTGTTTAATATTTGCTTATTAATTGACTTAGCATTGGTACAAAATTTATATTGTTATAATCAAATATTTTGAGGTCATGTAGAAGAATTAGTATGATGTAGACAAAAACTATACATGTGTCAATTGTGTGCTTTTTATCAGAATTCAGAAAATTATTGATGTGAAGCAAATTTATCCCTTATCCCTATTAAGTATACATATTTGTGATTTTGGTTTACAATATACTTTATGTCTATTCTCACTACGTTAAGAATTTTTATTATTGTTCAACCTATCTTTGTTAGTCACATTGTGAGAGAAGAAAAGTTAGCTCTCAAATTTAATTAGTATTGAATTCCAATTTTTAATTGATACAAATATTTATCTTATTATGAAGTTTCTTATAACTGGAGATAGTTTAAGTTTATTGTTCTATATGTGTGGATATTTATTGTTATTCTAATACTACGAGTAATAGTTTGTAGTATGCTTGAACCCGAAGGTCTGAAGTAAGGTTTAATCATCTTCACTAAACTTTATCAAGTAAGCAAACATTTCGTTCACCGACTTTAACCCGAAGGTCTGAAGTAAGGTTTAATCATCTTCACTAAACTTTATCAAGTAAGCAAACATTTGATTCACCAACTTTAGTTTTGTAATTTTTAATGAAAATGTATATGAATGCTCTCATGTTGTCTTATATTGAATAAGTATTTTAGGTAAGCACTAAACCCTCGTACTTGATCTAAGTTCTTACCTCAATGTGTTATTATTTTTAAACGAGTAATGCATTTTAAGCAATTGTTTGTCATAATTAAATGGTTACTTTAACTGGTTTTCACAGCAGCCAATACAACAATAAGAGATGACATGGTGACATTGACAAAGAAAAAGCCACAAGTAAGGAATTGCTTATTCCCACTTACAAGGGTTGTTATGAATGCATAATGAAATACTTGTTAAGAAAAAGTGACTTGCCACTTAACTTTGAGAAACTCATTTTCCCCTAAATTGATTGATTATAGTTGGAAAAAATCATTCTATAAAGGTTTTATAGTCTCTTTGTTTTTAGTCATATTTATAACAACTTTAAAGTTTCATGCATGAACAGGAATTTTGGGGCCTTGATAAATTAAGGGCTCACTTTGCTCACTCTGATTTTCATAGATACTTTACATTTCCATATCATCTCTATGCTACCTACTTGCTAAAATCAATGGTTGTGCCTTTTTCTTTGAATGTGTTTTGGATATGTGTATACTTTAACTATACCGCCTTTAAATTAACTTTTAACTTTAAGGTTTCTGTTCACATTTAAAGACAAAGAGAAAAATTGGTGAAACTTTGAAAGACCTCAAGAGAAGGTGTGAAGACATCTAAGCCTTGCTTGTGGAACAACATTGGTTATTAAACGAAAACAATGTTAAAGTTGTAGTTTGGAATCATTTCAAAAGTATTTGATAACTTATTGCAACATGTTTATCATGAAACGAGTTATGTGTTTTGAATAAATTGTATTTCAACTAGATTTATGATATATCAACTTTTGGATGTTATATGCTAATTGTAATGTTTAGTTATCCTTTATTATTCTATGCAGGGTATAAAGACATATTGTCCATCACAAACAAGAATTTTTATAAACACAATTGTTATAGTTTTTTAGACTTGGCACTTAAAGTAACAATTAATACATACGAACTAATAATCCTAATATTCTCCATGCCAACATGAATCATAATTCATAAATGTAAACATGAAAATGCCAGGAGTTATAGGTATTACTTATTATTGTCAACTATCATTAGGACTTAACATTGCATTAAGTCTTATTTTTAAAAAAATGAGAAAAGAAGTGAAAATCCTACTTACCCAAATATGTGGGATAACTTTGATGACTAACGTACGTTACAAAAAAAAAAAAAAAAAAAAAAAAAACATATTTTATCTTATAAACGAGGTTGTATAGTAGACACTAGAAACGATCATTTGCTTTTGGTTATTCATGAAAAAAAAAGTCATGTACTGAATTTGCGACAGTGTTTGTAAGCCGGAAAATGTTACGAGTATAAACTAAGATGTATTGCCTGACGAGTTTATTAATGGTGTAATATTTTCTTGGCCCAACCAAAAATTTACAACAAAAGTGGTGTTTTGATAATGCTTTCTGAGAATATTGATAAATCTAATGGTTTGGCAATGGAACAAGGCTTCGTGTGTCCCCGTTGATGAGAAGTTGCATTGAGGATAATATATTGTGAGAAACGATTGTTTATCCTAACGACATCGGATAAACGGTTGACATTAAAGACAACGAGGAAGCAGTTCCACGTGTCCGTATTTTTCGCTATGACGATAAAAACGGCCGGAACAATCTTTTGGGCAGGTGGATTTTTATTTACCAAGGCCTGTTTTCACACATGGCCAGCTATATGTGATCGTGCCTCACATTAGAGGAAAAAAAGATCAAAGATGGTTATTAACAGCAAAGACGACATCCTTATTAATAACACAACAAGTGTAGTCTACACAAAAGTATTACAAAATTTGGGATAACATGTTATCATACTGACCTAAATATTTGCGTACACTTTGTTGTTTTAAAATAAAACGTCAAGTTTCAAAAATCTAATACATATATGTCAATTTTTATTGTTCGTACATGATGTATTTAATTGATTATTAAAGATATGTCGACAAATTAATTAACGTGCAATAACAACAAATTGAGCTCAACCTAAACAAAAACTAGGATACGTCCCTATTAAAGTTTATTTTCTTTTTTTATTTGATTATTTTGTTTGGTAGATAGCATGTTTCATTATTATTAGTACCAACTTTATGACAATGTGTATGTATACCAATGTGATTTTTTGTAATGACATGCTTTATAATACATAAGATATTAACTATTTTTATGATCTCTCTTTAAAATACCCGTAAATTTTACGGGTCTTTTAGCTAGTAATAAATAAATACAACATTTTATATTTAATTATTAACTTTAATTCTCATACGCAAAGTGAGCAATCACGTGGTCTCGAGTTCGATCCTAACACACATCTATTAATATTTTGTCCATTAAACCAACAGCTCCCACTTGGACATATCTTAATAGCGTGATTACATCGGTTAGCGTCTAGCAACACTTCGATGCCTCTAGCACAACTCGAGTAAGGTCTCATGGAAAAACCTTTTAATGATTTCTCATTATTATTATCCTTTTGTTTCTAATACCATGTTAAATAAAGATATGGATTTCAGTCATTCTTTATTCAACCATTCTGTTTCTCGTTATTAGTGATTGAGCTAGATTACCAAATCTTCTGAACATATTCAGGGGAGATCTTGGGCATGGCCCTGCAAACATCTTGTCAACCCTACGAGGGGCCCAAAGAATATTAAAAATTTAAAATAAATTTGAAGGAACAAATTTATCTTGACTACAAGAATAACTCACAACTTTGTAACACTACGAAACAACCCTTATGACTACCGATTCATTATAGCGTTAAGTTGTTCCACAGTGCATGACATTCATGACACTTATCCGGTATCTCAAGTCGAGGATAACTATTCATGATTTACTTAATAACAACATCCATAAAGTAAAATCATGTAGTTGGGATAAGTCCTATATTCAATTCATTGAATATTATCCGAATTTGTTATGCTTTCTCATCAATATACTTTTAAGTATATTCTATCAAATCACTCAGATTTGTCTTAATTTAACGATACTCCCATATCATTAATTGAAAAAGACGATTTAGAATAAATGAATTTATTCACGGATTAAACATGCAAATATAGGATACAATATAATATAAAATCAAACATACCAAGTATTTGATTTATTATAACAATTGTTTAACATCCCTTATCCAAATATTAAATAGATCAATGCATGAAAATTCCAGTTGATGAATTATGCATCAAGTAATGACAATCATACTTGTTGACAAGGCATAAATCAACGAACTTGATCTATCATAATTTTGAGAATACTTATTTTAACAATTCAATTAGTGAAGTTCTTGTATATGTGCATTCAACAATCCACGTAATAATTCATAAAGTGTGTGATATCCTCTATCACCAATTTATGACAATTAAACTTTCAAATATTTTAAAGTTTAAAGTATTCTTATTCTTTAATGTATAATGCAACTGTGCTTTTAGATAAGCACAACTAGTTCATATGTCCATTAACAAGGATGTAATCCTATTATGACTAGTATTGAGTGTCATCTCAATTAAACTAGCATCATTGTATACAAACAACAATATGCTCATTAAAATTCCGTAAACTTTAATATCTTATTGTGTAATGTTTGATGTCTTCCAAACTTTCAAGTTTGTAGCCGATGACAATTTGCATAACAATTGACATATTGTTCATCCATAGAATCTAGGAGCAATTCCAGGCTGAAGATGTAATTCTATTAGAATATTTATTACACAAGTTATTTAATAACTTTTAGTTAGATATCAATGTTGTCTAATCATCTATCATTCAAGAATGATACAACAATTTGAATATACTACATGATGTACATGATGAATCTACATGTCAAACTTAGATTTCACTTATGTTCTATCTTGTCAAAAGACATGTATCCATTTCCCAAATGATATATCATGTTTTATTATAATTATATATTTTTACCGCACATGTTCATTAACAATAAATATATATTCCAAGGTTGTATGTTTTAATTCTTAAATCTTACAAGTGAAGTTTCATTCCAATCTAAGACTTAACATAAGTGAATGTTACTTCCTATATGTTATACAACATATAAGTTTTAAGAAACTTAACATAATACTCCCACTAGCTTTCAGGAATACTTAAAATTTATCTTATTTCAATTATAAATCAAAACTATGATTTAATAATTAAACATAAGAATAATTTCATAGATGCATGCATTTATCCGTTCATAGATTATTACACTTTGTACATTTCCAAAGATTATATGAATTCAAAATACCTTTTGATTACTTATCGTCCTCGCTCAAGTAATTTCTCAAAAAAGAGTTTTGATATTCCATTGTCATATTTTATATTAATGAAAACAAGTATGACAATTATCATCTTTATATATTTAATGTGTATAGGAAAGAATATTCAATCATATTTAATTGCTTAAGTATGATAAATAATCTTGTCATAAAACAAGCATTAAACTTGTGTACAACATTGTCCATATGATTTCTATATAGAAATTCAAACCACTAGGGTTTTCCATTTCTTTGAAGAAACTCATTTCCTGTAACTCCCCAACCCGGCAATGGTAGAAGTGTCACATTCTGGTATCATATCAGAACATACAATTAAAAGTTTGCAAACGGAAGCCTTATAAAACAATTTACCAAGTCATATAAACGAATGACTTACAAAGAAAATACAAAATCCAATATGTCCAAAACGAAATGAAATCTAAAAACAACAGCTCTTCAATTCAATCCAAATTAATAAGGAAAACTAGGGTCGGTCCACTCAAATAATCCAACTCTCAGCCCATCAAAGCCCATCTTCCAACCTAAAACCGCCGCAGGAAAAGAAATGCGGCTGAGCTTAAAAAGCCCAGTGAACAGATATAACGAGACAAAAGCTAAATCAAATCAGAGATACAAAATCAAACAGGGAAGCTGATAACAAGGTCACAATGAAATGGAAACAATGAGTCAATGAGGATCCTGCAAAACACAATTATACAGATATCCAGAAAGAATAGATAACAAGGAGAACGAAGCAAAGCAAAGCATCGATGACATATATATAAGCACATACAACCCAGGCATACAAGTACCGAAACATAAATAAGCATAGCAGACGTCGCATCCACTTAACATATATATGGCATACAATAAATTCAGGAAATCAGAATACGTACAAGTCAAGCAGAAATCTAAAAGTAAGCGGAAGCAATTAATTAGTAAGTGAGCATGGCAATCACACAAGTCAAATAACCCACAGTTAATAACATAACCAGTATCATAACAGCGGAAGTACTAACAACAGTCAAAACATGGTAGCCACACGTAACAAGTAGGAATACAGTACGAACATTTGAATGAATTAAGGACATAGCAAGGAAACTAACAAGTTAACAAGCCAGACAACATAAGTTGAAACAATTACCCAATCACACAGTAGCATAAGCAGAAATGTAAACATGGTAGGTCAACAATAAGCAGATAAGAATACTAACGGATAGTCATAGTCGACGAGATTAACTGAACGAAGTATACATGATGAACAGACAAAACAATCGATTACACACTAGCATGGTTACCAGAAAAATCAAAGGGTCACACAACAGTAAGATAACATATAGCCAGATGACAACAGGTGAAACATATAATCGCATATTTACTCATATCGTAGCAAGTAAACAGTAGTCACATAAAGACATGCAACAGCATAATCAAACTCAATAATCATATAAGCACCCGGTACGTGAATGGAATGATAGTGTGAGGTAACGGAATAAGAGTATGAAAGATCAATGCAATGGAATATATATTGTTAGGATCCAAATATTATTGTGTTGATGATTCGGGTGGTCTTGGATGATCAAAATACATGTTTGCCATTAGAGAGAGAAGTAGAGAGTTGGGTGTTTTCTTGCTAGAGACTTGGTTCTCAAAAGTATGGAATATTAGATTGAAAAGCACCACCCCTTCCATGGATGGAAGGGGTATTTATAGTTACAAGAAATACGACCTCCTATCGGCCTGTGGATCAGGGATACAGTGGGTAAAGACCCGTCCTTCCTCCACGGTGTTGCACTAAACTATTTTACCCTACTGAATAACTAATTAACTACATAGTAACGTAAATAACGACAAGTCTACGAGCTAACTTATGCTAGATAATATTTGGGGTGACCGACTCTTCACTAAGGAATTTTCTAATTCCTAACAATCTCCCCCTAAGGGAGGTCACCCTATGTTTTACATTTCAAATCCTAGCATTCTATTCATGACTTTGTTCTTGAGCTCGTAGACATGAATTCTTCATTTCCGCAATCTTTGTGCTTTTGTAGCGATTCTTCAAAGTCCGCATAGTTTTGTACTTTGAGTGGAGGTCTTTAAACCGATCCACATCTTGATGATCTTTGAGCTTTCTTTGAGATCATCGACCACGAGAAATCTGGATCACCCTTTATTGTGTTGCCATCATGTGAAGTTGTGACTTTCGGACCGACATGCTCACACTTTTGAATCATGACATCTTTCCATCGAGTAGCGGAAGCCTTCTTCGGTTCATGATATTTGCAACAGTAGCGAAGCATAGTATAAAAATATCGAACCGGTTATGTAGATAAGCACCAGTCATGATTTCTTCAATTAAGTGTGGTTCTTTGTGAACATGCGGCTTTGGATTGACTCCTCAATTCGATCACCGCAATCGTCGGGTGTACCGCATCTGACGATTAGCAATAAAGCGCGAAAGTGTCTTTGATCACTTCGTTGAATTGAGGCACACGCCCACGGTTTCCATTGATCAAGACAAGTATCGCTCGTGATCGGTAGGATTCCTAAGAATCTCCTTGACGGGGTTTCGCAATGTTATAGTTGTTCTCAAACCGAACGTCTCAAAGAAGACAACACGGAGTGAGTGAACGACAAATTGAGATTCACCGATTGATGAAATGATTTGAAAAACAATCGCGTATTGCTTGAAGAAAGAGTTTTGCAATCTGACGAAGGTTTTATGAGAAAGATCAATTTTCAAACAAAATACTTTTGTATTAGAGGCGAGTACACATTCGACGTGCTAGCGAAAAGAAGAGATTCGCACATCGAACGGTTTTCTAAAAGTATTTTCAATCGGAGATACTTTTGAATTTGAAAACATAAGTACACATTCGACGTGCTAGAGAAAAGAAGGTTTGCACATCGAATGGTTTTCCAAAAGTATTCGTCAATTCCATTCTGGACCAAGGTTGATTCACGAGTGAATCGCCCCATCGTTCTATCCGGTTGTCACAAGTTTGATCTTTGCAAGATTTCACATGTCACCCACCAAGAGCTTGTTAGATGTTGGCTCTAGAAGGATTTCCATCTTCATTGTGAATATTTTTACATATCACTCGATGTTACGGCAATACCACAAGGATAATGCGTGGGACTCTTAATATATACTTACTTTCCACATTGTGTGAAAAGTAAGTCTTCAAGAATTTAGTGTCCTAACGAGATATTGTGGATGATCTCTTGGCTCTAGACTCAATAGTGCATTTTGGTTCCTTTTGGGAGACTAGGAGAGGGTCTCCTTCTTCAATATCAACAATCTCTAAGAGAAAGTCGATAGATTATGTAGGTTCCCGTGAGAATGAAACAAGCCCTTTAAGAGGAACTTGAGTGGTTTGGGAAGTTTAGTGCGATGCATCACCGGGTCCATGATGTCTTGTCTTCAATACCAGTGTTACCTTAGTAACCACCGGTAGCATATGAATTGAACCCGGTTTACGCCCTAAGGTTGAATTGATGGAGGCTATTTCTTTTCACCCTTTTCACATTCGGTTCTTTTCATTCTTCAACCCTTGATGCTTACCGAGACTTCATAACTAGAACCTTGTTGGGTTTATTCCAAGACTAGCTCGTCTCATCCGCACTCTTCCCATATCTCACTTTTCTCCTTTTTCATCATACCTAAAGACTCTACACTATCTAGTGGATTGTCCTCGGTAGATCCCTCCGCTCTGGCGGGATCGTGGGAACGAATACCTAACCTAACCATCCTTATAACACCATGCATAAAGTAAAATGGTCGGTCTTTTAGTGCAGTTCATTCTTCCTTGAAACCAATTGAAAAATCATTTGGAAAAACAATCAAGGTACTTGTGATACGAGATCAAAGCATTTTGTACCCTAATAGTTTTGATCATTTAGAAAACCTCCCCCTCAACATGTGCGTATGATTTAGAAATTGTTTAGCACAAGGAGGCAAGAGGACTTTGAAATATTTTCTTTGATCACAATTTTCATACGAAAAAGCCATTTGATTTTCTTGGTAAAATTCTCCCCCTCAATATGTGCATAGGATATTTTAAAACATTTTATCACATAGAGGCAAGAGTTCTTTGAAGCACATCCACAATCACAAAATCCATTAAGAAAACCATTTGAAAACACAATCAAGGTACTTTATAATCTCTTTTAAAACTTTTGTACCTCGATGGTTTTGCTCCCCTCAATATGTGCTTCGAGATTCAAAGCGTTTAGCACATATGAGAGAGCAACACACAACCGAATCAAAACGATCAACTTTATCAAATTTCATTATTAAACAAATTCTCCCCGATCAAAATATCAAATCCTTTGAGATTTTGGATCCCAAGTGATTTAATTAGGTTTAGAAAACATGGGAGAAAATGTGGCCTTGTTTAAATACTCATCGGTTTTGGATAAATCCTCCTCCTCAACATGTGCATTGTGTATTTGAAATCGTTTGGCACATGGAGGCGGGAGTGCCTTTAAAGGACTAAAACCAATTCCATTTAAAAGCAGATTTGAGATTTAAAACACGATCTTTACCCGATCGAAATATCAAACCATTTGAGATTTGTGATCCCAACCGATTAAATCATTTAGAAAAATTTGGGAAAGGCGTGGCAAGATTCAATTTTGAAATATGATGATAAGGACCATTATAAGACATTAAAGATTGTTAGTGTCGGTATGATAGTTTTAAGAGATCTTTTAAGTAAAACAAAACAATTTCACAATCAAACAAGAAGAAAAAATTTCATTTTGAAAGACCTTGATTCTAAAGAAAAATCATACCATGACATAACATTAAATCTTTAGATCACCACTTATATTGTACAATCCGTACTTTTATGAAGCAATATTGATTGAAAATAATTTATTTTAAATCACTCTCCCCTCAATCGATGACCAAGTCGATAATTGAGTGACTTAAGTTTTGATAAAATGAAGTCCGGTGATTTTCAAAATTAAGACCAATTTATTTTCAAAACAATATTTCCCATTTTCAAAACAATTTAATCAAATTATTCAAAATTGTTTAAAATGGTCTCTGCCTAAAGATCGTTAGGTGGTTGAGAAGCTTCATTGTTGTTGTTGTAGGGCTTGGAAGAAAACCGTCTGCAGATGCGGTGAGACTTCTTCTTACGTTGCATTTTGAATGCCAACCGAGGTCCAATTAAGCTCCGTTTCTTCACTTGTCAAGAAAACCATCTCGATGCTGATAAGACCTCTTACATTGCATTTCACGCCAACTCTCCATTGAAGTCCAGTTAAGCTCCGTTTCTTCATTTGTCAACCCAAGATATAGTTACCCTTTCCTTTCGGCATCCAATCATCATCAATTGTGGGATCCGGATCGGGAACATTCTTTTATACCAATATACCTGCACACGTTAGTGAACACACATACAAATATATGGTGGTCGACATCACCCAAACAACAATCGACTAATAAAAGTCAATGCAACATATCAATCAGATCATATAAATGTATGGGAATAATGTGTTCATCAAACTCTAATCATCTAATCCTAGCAAATATCCTAGGCACCTAGTCCTTCAACATAGGTTAACATCATTTTTAATTAAGCATATTAGGATATTTAAGAAAGTCCGTTAGATGATATAAATTTGAAAACATTCTCCCCCTCAATCAATGACTTATTTTCTGAAAAGATTAAAAGCGCTGAAGTCATTGATTGGGTTTTCAATTTTCACAAAAACTATGAATCTGATAGATTTACAAGCAACTCATATACCACCATTATAGAAAACAACAAATATTTTTCTAAAGAATTTATAGACGGAAAAATATTTGAGTAGGAACAGCAGTCCTTCGACATACTTTCCTCATTTGTTTTTAGGATAAGTGCACGAAATATTTGAAAAATTGGTTAAGCGTGAGACTTTCCTTTCTTTAAAGAACGGGTTGCTATACGAAATAATAGCAAACCATGGTTTAAGCGCGGTCACGGTCGAAGTAAGCGTAAGCCATAATTTGAAGCCGGTTCTGATGCGAAATAATCAGTAAGCCATTGTTTGTGACATGTTTTGAAAAATATTTACACCTCCTGCTCGAACTTCATCTATGGTCCGTGCCATTATTGAATGACATTTCTAAGACCGCAGATGTTATCGATACCGAAGACATGTCTTGAGAAAAACATATTTTGGTATTTTGAAATTTTCGATTTTATGGTTTTGAAGGTTTTATATTTTCTATTTTCTTTTGTTGGTTTTATATTTTCTATTTTCTTTTGTTGGTTTTATATTTTGTATTTTGTTTTTCGAATAAATATTTACAAGGATAGAATAGATGATATAGTTAAAGAAGATGATGATACGAGTACCGAGATAAGGATATCGAGCACCCGTTGTAGAAGATAGAAGTCATCATCCTTAAACATTCACCACCAAAGCTTCGTGGCTCCGAATAGAAGATAGAACATGAGCCTTTGAGAAAGAGAGACTTTGGCGACTTCCCCAAACCGAAAATCCTTTAGTGAAAGATTCAAAGCTTTCTTTAAAGCTTCTCTTAGCTAGGTGCACAAAGAAGCACACCATTATCATCGAACTTCTTGCTCCTTTTAAGAATAATCACCGTGATTCTTCGTTCGAGGTTATATCATCCAATAGAACACCAACAACGTTTCATCCCACACTTAAATAATCTTCTCAAATTTCTTTTCCTTTGAAGTGCAAGCGATCCATTCCAAAAGGTGTCAAGAGAACAATTCCCCAGTAGTTGAATTGAAGCGGTCGGTTTCTTTGTATAATGCTCAAGAACTCTCCGAACACACATCATGAGGGAATGAAAACACCTTCCCATGTTCACATTTTTCTTCCGGATGATTGTGTAGGAAGCTCAAGAACCAAGTACACCAATACCCAAGAGCTCTCCCAAATACACATCATGAGGGAATGAAAACACCTCCCATGTTCACATTTTTCTTCCCGATGATCGTGTATGAAGCTCAAGTATCCAAGTATACCAATACACAAGGAATGAATAAGCGATAACATTGAAGAAGCATGCCAAGTCATCGATTATCTCTGCGGGTGACAATCTGCGGATGTCAACACCGAATAAGTGATTATATCTCGAATCAGCGATTAAGCACTCAAGTGAAACAGCTGAGCATCCCCAATGTACACAATATCTCTCCCCTGATCATTGCGATACCATCGAAATCACAACACACTAGTGTACCTCTTATATCTTCAGAAACTTTCTCTAACATCACTTCCCCCACGTAGTTGGAATAAGAACACTAAACGCCATGATGAGTAAAACCTTGATTTTCTCTGCGGTCATGACATTTGTTTTCCCGGGATATCTTCAATCACTTTGAAGAGTTAAGTTCATCAAGTTTACTCGCCATGAGTTAAACCTTGAGTTTCTCTGCGGTAATAACATTTGTCTTCCCGGGATATCTTCAATTACTTAGAAGTATTAAGTTCATCAAGTTTACTCGCGTTTAGATGCTTGTCTCCTTCTCCTTTTCTGGTTTTGATACTTCAGAATCAGCAATTCTTTGAATGCCCAAATACTTGAAATTTGTTTATGAGAAGAACACTTGAACTCTTGTGAGAATCAACTTGCTAAAGACTCTCTCTGACTATTTTTATCAACCCTTATGTAGACAATTTGAAGTGACCATGAAGAAGAACACCGATATAACATACTTGGCTGAAGTCAACATCCCCATTTGTATCTTAAGCTTGCACCTAATGATGGAAGAGCGGTGTAGAGAATTTATGCTTCAAGCAAATCTCTAAGTACTCACTACCTAAACAAAGTATGAGACATTAACACCTCTTGCTTTTATCCACACCGTCATATCGTGTGACATCGAGTAAAACAAAGTAACTCCTAATAGTGATAGTTAACCGGTCTTCAACCATCCACCTCATTCTTGGTAACTAGATAAGCCAAGTCTTCGACTCAAATTCTTAAGCCCGAGCAAGTTATCAAATAAGAACACGCCTTTGTGAAAGTCAACTTCAATCTCAAATAAGTGATAAATAATTAACTCAAGTAATCACCTTGTGTCAAATGTCCAACATTAGTCAATATCAACGTCTCGAGTAGTCACCGCTAAAGAATATGAGCAAGTCTAATTGGGAATTGAATCTGACTTATAACTTTCTCCCAATTAGTGCTCTCCCCTAAACCGACAATCTGTTTGATAAATGCCCAGATTAAGAAGAAGTCTTTAGATCGTTAAATGCAACTCGTCTTTAGTCTTCTAACATGTAGCAGAAAATGTAGAACAGACTGTAGACTCGACCTTCTTCAAGATTGTCCAGTTAGGGAATAGAAAGTCAACATCTTCAACTCACCAAAAACAATGTTAATACAAATATCGTCATTAAACGTTATTTATATTTTTGATCTTTGCCTAAGTTTTGTTAACGACAAAAGTAAATTTAATTTATAAAAGCTTAAAGCTTGTCAAGTTTATTAAATATTAAAACAAGCTTTCTCAAACAATATATTCATCATTCAAGCATTTACATTTATGATTAGTAACATCTTGATATGACTCTAATCATTATGTATGATAGTAGTTTGTAGAATGTGTTAGGTTCTTAAAACCAAACACTACATAAGCATTGCATATTTCTATTAATAGTAATACAACATTTGACATCATGTATTACATCATGGAGATCATTGGAAGATTCCATTAGATATTTTGTGAAGATTTGTACTCTTCATATCTTACACAATCTTACTTAGATAGAGTTGACTTTAGGCAAGATTTGATATCTTGATTTGTCGATGGCGGTACCAATTTGGTACAGGCGGAACCCTTTTAAGGGGTCCGCGGTCCGTGGACGCCTCTGTCAATTTGGCTATAAATAGCAATGCCAAGCCAAGTAGTTTCTCATCCCTTTCTAACATACTCTTATACATATCTTTTCTAACCTTTCTAATTGGGTTTCATATCATATTAGTGATCTCTTTTGTAGCAAAGAAGATCAAGTCATATTCAAGCTTCAACGAGAAGTTGGAAGTCTTGTTTATTTAGTGTTGTATGATCTAGTGTTGATCCATACTTCATTGTTGTATCAAACCATCATAATCTTGTGAGTGTGAGTGGTTAGTATTTTAGTCCTCAAAATACATTGTATGTGGGAGTAGTTGTACCCTTGGAAAGAACTCGACATCTAGCTTAGTGTCGGAAATAGTGTAAGCGAAGTGTAAAGGTTTTCTCCGCCGGTGAAAGGAGCTTGTTGACTAGTGAAGTTAAACTCTCGAGTGTGAGACTCGAGGGTGGAGTAGGGCAAGGAAAAAGAGTCCTTGTAGGGCGAACCACTATAAACAACTTGTTGTGGTTTGATCATTTCTTTCCTTATTTACTTATTACATATAGCTTGCGATCTTGCAAGAAACCGTTAAGTCGTAATGAGACTTAAAACGACTTAAGCACGAAATCAATGAGGATCCGAGGAGTATAGGGCCTCCCGGTCGTTATGTCCCGGTAGTGTGCAATGGATCACCTCGCGTATAGTGATCGGGAGATTTGGACGGAAAAGAGAATTTGGAATTATTATAACTACGGAAAAAGGACATAAACTACAAGGGCTAAAATGAAAATTAAAGGAGATTAAAAAGATAAAATCTATTAAATAAACGCTATCACTATATTTAAAATGATGTTTTTGTTTTTATGTTTTTACGAAACTGAAATTAAAATCTACGCGACGTACAAAATAAAAAAGTGAAACTAAGTCAATATTAACCCTAAAAATATGAAAATGATGTTTTTACAATCCTAATGATAAAAGAAAATTTATGGAAAAAGAAAATTATTTTTAAGACTAATTATCTAATTAAAAACTATTTTTAACTATTAATTAATTACCTAAAATACAAGAAAATGAGAAATCAAGCTAGAAAAATAAAATTATGAATTGGAAAAGTCTAAAATATCAAAACAGAATTTTCAAAACTATTTTTGTATTTTTCTGATTATTTTTCTATTTTCTAGGAATTTAAATCTATTTAAATTTAATTTAAATTATTAAAAATACCAAATAAAAGGAGAAAAATAGGGAAAAATATTTTTTATGCTTTTTATATTTATCTTAAACTATTAAAATTGAAAAATTATTTTTTTGAACTTTTTCTCAATTAATTGCAATTAAAGGCTATTTAAAAATGATTAAAAACTATTTTATTTAAGAAAAATGGCAAACAGTATCCAAAAATTATGAAAATTTCAGGGAAAATCTAAAATATTATTCTAAAGCAGGGAAAAATATAAAAAACTGATGCTTATGTGGAAGAATCTAAGGCTGTAGTGTAAATGTAGGGAAAATAAGCACTTAAGATAAGCTATTAAGCTCTAAAAGGTACCAAACTTCTACAGGGCCTGAATTATATTAAAACTACTATAAGGCAACTTAATTCAGCTACTCCTATCACCTAAATAAGCATCTACAAAGATTTGAGCTAACTGCTACAATACCAAAACAGTGAAAATGGCCCTAAGTTTAAGCACTTGACCGGCTTATTCAATAAGCTATCTTTGAAAACAAAAGGTAGGGTTCTAAACACCACCAACCATAGACCATATGCACCAAATTTCAGCTCTCGAGGTCAAGTAATTAAGCTATAAGAGACCAAGCAAAATGGCTAAAATCGACAAAGATTAAGCGATGCAAAGAAAAAGAAAGAACAGGACTAACTTCAAGCTAATGAAACTGCTTATTTAATAAGCTAAAACAAAAACCAAAAGTTGACATAAGTAGACCACCTAGCAGACTATGACTACACCAAATTTGAGACCATGAGAAGCTGAAATGAACAGTGTGCATATGATCAAAGTTCTGCAAAACTCTGATATTTAGACAGATTTGACTTTCTAAAATGGTTGCTAGTTTGACTAATCTGAGATTCAAATTCAAATGCAGGACTGATAAGGATGTAATAAGCTAAAATCCAACTGAAACAAGCTAGCTTAACTCAATCTAAACCTAAATGAACTGAATTCGAGTCGATTTTGTGATTTGAAAGTAGGAGCGGTTTACATGAGTTGTTGACTAAAAGCTCAAATGAAAGTGAAACAAAGGCAGATGTGAATGCATATAACTATATCAAACTCAAACCAACTGATCTAATCCATTTAACAAACCTCCAACACAGTTATCAATCAAACCAAACACCCCTTAAAGAATCATATGCAATACAAATGAAGCTAACTAGTGGTCCAACTTGAACCAATGACCAAACTGAGCTTCCATGACCATAAAACAACTAAATTAACAGATTAAAACTAGTGGAGACCTTAAATACACAAATAAGCATAAACTGCAATTTTGACAAGAAATTGAAAATGAGAATTTAACTCACAAATGTCCAGCTGGTGTACAAGCTAAAACCAAACCCCAAACAACTATACCAAGCCATTTCCAACCCTAATCAACGTTTGCATCACCCAAATTCCAAATCCAAGTCCCATTAAGTCTCGATTGACTTTTGTTGACCAAGCATCCAAAATGTCTTAAACCTTGTATGTAAGCTTATACACAGCTATAATAAGCTTTAATATGCTTATATGAGATGGAAATAGAACTGATCAAGTTTGCAAATGACAGTTTGAGATTAAGATTTTCAACAGTAACTCATAAACTTGGAAATTATATGAAAACTAGAATTGATGCTCAAAAGTGGCTTACAATGGTATTTTAACTTAAATGAAATACAATTACAGTGAAGCTACAACATTTTAATTAAACTACAACATTAATTTTAAAAAACGACATTGAAGGAAAAACTAAAAAACTCGCTCCTTTGAAAGCGCTTCTTCTTCCTTTTATAGCTCCAAGAGCTTTCTCACCTTTTGAGATAATCCCACCACAAATCTCAACCCTTGGATGTCTTAAACTTGATCTTGGCCATTGAGTGTTTTTGGCGGGAAAATTGGTTCTCATATTTAGAGACAGGGAGAGGTGCATTTAATGTGGTTTTAGTTGTTAGGTGAGGTGGGGAGGAGACAAATGGTGGAGTAGAGTGGACTGGTAGGTGGCTGGAGGGGGGGGAAGATAGCAGACACTTTGCCTGGGAATGGCGAGGAAAGGCGGGTATGTTTTGTTTTGAAATGTGGGTTTGGGTTGGATTCGGTCAAGGGAAAGGGCCGGGTTGGATAATAAGTGGATTGGGCCAAGGATGTTTAGGTTGGGCTTGGGATTTTATATAAGGTCAGGATGGTTTGTAGAAATATTAACATAGGGACCATTTGTGTAATGTTTGAAATTCAAGGGCCAAACACATAAATTATGAAAATGTAATCCAAGGACTAATGTTGCCAACTTTTAATAGACCAAGGTCTAGTTTGACATTTTGAAAATTTCAAGGACTAAATTTGACAATTTTGGATTTTCGAGGACTAAAGCTGTAATTTTCTCAAAACTCTTAGATTTTTCACCAAAGGACTAAATATGACAATTTATGATTTTAAAAGACCTTTGGTGACTTTTCTTTGAAATTTTGGCTCGGGGACTATTTTGACAATTTTGAAACTTGGGGACTAAAGCGCAATTTTGCAAATTTGATATGTTTTCATCGATTTTGATATTTTGCATTTAAAACACATAAAACAACGATTTGTGATATTTTGATCATTTTGATGTGTTTCGAGTGTTTTCGATGATTTTGCGTTTATTTTGTACAAAATGATGAGTATTTACACACTCATCAATCCCCACATCGAGATATTGCTAGTCCCTAGCAATGATTTGAGAAAACATAATGGAGTTTAATCTCTTTACCAAAAGCCATTACTCGAGTAGCCAAATGTTTCGGTTCAAGTAAGAACCATGGTACACCGATAACCATGTGATTTTGAGCAAACCACCGACTTTCTAACGGTTTGATTTGTCTTTACCGAAGCCGTACCATACGGACTAGCCAACTCTTAGATAAATTATCAATATTATCTTTGGTGAGTGATTACCAATTATGGTTTTTCCATCGCCTTTACCACAAGCCATAAACTTGCGGGCTAGCCAACTCTTCACTTTTTAGGATATGGTGAGTCGAATACCATACAATTTTGGGCAAATTGCAAGCCATATAAACGGATTTGAGAAATCTTTACCAAGAGCCGTTTGCTCTGGATTAGCCAATCCTTTAGTCTTCTGAGACATGGCGGACTTATAACGGATGAGAAAGTGTAGAACACTTACTCAAAAAAAAATTTTGGCCAAAAGCGGGGATTAGGCGGTATAATTACATGATAAAATTCGTGAGAATCCCCCACACTAGAGATAAATATTGCCCTCAATATTCAAAGTACCGCGGTTATGCGAAACAAAGAACGTAAAAGGAAATACTACGGCCATTATTTTAAAAGATTTTTTTTTTTTTTTTTTTTAATAACATGTGGGCATCACCCCACACTTAGGTGGTAGAAAGGGTAAGAAGTCGAAATATGGGTGAAAACCCATATGGTGTGTCTCTTGTTTTTGATTTCAGTCGCTAGCTTGACTCGACCCGAATTCATTGGTTCATGGGAAGCAAAGTGGAAGAAGCAGTCTCCATCGGACTTTCAATCAAGATGTTTGAACAAACATTTGAAGCACGTGAAAGTTCCACACCGATGAGATATACATAGAACCGCTCAAAATGAAAATGCGGGGTCAAAGATAGTATCTTCATTCCCAAGGAGTGAAGATGAAGGAAATCACAAGATATTTGAGGAAAGGAAGAAGGTCTTGATAACAATCAAGATCCATTCTTCATCCTCAAATGAACATCTTAGGGAGGAAGGGTGAAGGTAGTATCATCAATAAGCAAACTCATACGATAGAGTACACCTTCCTCCGAGCTAATATCATCCTCAAGATCAAAATAAAATGATCATGTTCCGGAGGAGATATGTCATGAGAGAGTTCACCGGAGAACTCTTCATGAAGAGAATCATTCACATCGGTGAAGTTGTGAACTCTTGTTCCATAGTAGGCTCATCACTATCCTCAATCGGTATCAAAGAGTAGATTCTCGAAATTGAAGTGAATTCGAATCGAATTCAAATAGAGGATTGGTGAAAGTAGCTTTGAATGTTTCGGGAACAAAGTGATCAACATTCTCTATTGAATTGTTGGGGTAAGAAGTGAGTGAGCGATCATTATCAAGGAGACTTTCGGTTTCTCCAAGATCGGCTTGAAATCAAAGAGTGGATTGATGTGAGTGAGTTCACGGAGAACTCCTCAAGAAAGGGATCGACATCGATTGAGGAAGTGATGCCTCAACAAACTCGATGTTTCCAAAGGAAGCACAATCGTCGCTAAAATCGGAGAAAGTCTCAAATTGATCATTTGAACACTCAAGAGGGGAAGAAGAATCACACATGATCGAAGTTCCTCGTGACTCTCTCGGGATTGGGACAAGGTCCTCAACACTAGACTTTATGAATTCGTCCGATTCCTTTTCGTGAACAGTGTCAAGATGCTCGTCCCCATGTTCGGAGAGTGAGTGGGAGCTTGGTGTGATAGCGATTGTTTGAGATGGAATCTCAGCTGCTGGAATATCAACCGACCGGGGTTGAGAAATATTACTTTTAAAAGGATAAAACCCTCCTCGTCATCATCATAAAGAGCGGCCTTGAGAAATTGGGAACGCCTTAGATTTGCATGCTCTAGGGCTAATAATTCTTCCCTAGATTTGCGGGCCTCTCGCTCTTGACTAACAATTCTCCCATGGTCTTTTCACCACTCACTTGATTCTTAAAATTACTCATCATATCCTCAAGTGTTTTCATTGCGGTTTCAAGATCCGGGAGATTTCATGAGACAACGGCTCGGTGGAGTTGGAGCCGTATGGTCTTTGTGGAGGTTGGAAATTATCACACATGTGAGAGTCATAATTGTTACAAGGAACTGGGTTCCCTATTTGACAATCGAGGCGTAATGGGGACCTCCACAGTACTCACAACAAGAGAGCTGTTGAGTGCGGATAGGTGAATCATATGGATTTTGGTCATAACCAAAACTCGAGCATCACCGGAAAACTGTTCATAGACAAACGTATTTCGGATTGACACTCAAATCCTTGGTGAGGACCTCCACAAAATTCACAGCGGTATGTTGATTATATGAAGAATAGTCGGGTGTGGTGGGTAATGGGAAAAGTTAGAGAGTCGTTAAATGAGTTACGATTCGGATTATAATCAAATGAATTACTTGAACCACAAAACAAACAACTCCGTTATGGATATCATTACCACATCGTACACATGTACACCAACGATGTGGTGAACCAAAGAGAAGCTCACCACAACCGACACAAGGAATAAACGATTGCATTTGATAGTTATGAAGAGGAATCAATTTATCCAAAGAATCAACAAAACCAACATTGTGATCCGGATGACTATCAAGTCTCAAGAACATTCGAAAGATCCGGAGGTGGGACAAGTGGTGTGCTCGAGAGCTAGCAATTTCCACTACTTCCGTTATGGTCTCGGTTTTGGTTCTTGAGAAATGTGAAGATTAGGCAAGTCATTCTTGCTAGTCACGGTGCTTGAGCAGGTTCATCGTAATCAATTCTAATTCTCGACCTTTTTCATCGGTTTGAATTTGTTCGATTAGATTACGGGCTCTATCTTCAAAGAAATTGTCCTCGTAATCCTCGGTGGGTGCTTGGGGTAGCTCAGATGTTTGAACCGGTTTGTCAAGATTAGAATGTATTTCAGGTTGTGGCGGGTGGTTGAAATAACTTTGAAAAGAATTTTTGATGGATAATTCGCACGAATAGCAAAATTCGCTTGAACTAGGCCCTCCACACCGCTCACACACATTTCTGACGATGAAGTTGACGATTGTTGACATAAGAATTAAACATATAGAGGATTAAGAAGAGAATCAAATGGTTGAGAGGATACGAAGAATAGAATTAAACGGCAAAAGAGGGTAAGAGAAATAGAATCAACGAATAAGAGGAATGAGAAGAATATTTTGGTATTTTGGATAAGAAAATATAAACATATCTGAGATGGATGGTATGAACAAAGAGTGAGTATCCAAATCACTAATCTGCTACACGGAAGATAGATCAACCTGACTCCCAAGCTAGCCTGGCGCCTAAAAATTTGATCTTGCAAGAAACCGTCAAGTCGTAACAGACTTAAAACAAACAAGCATGAAATCAATGAGGATCCGAGGAGTATAGGGCCTCCCGGTCGTTATGTCCCAATGAGTGTGCAATGGATCACCTCGCGTATAGTGATCGGAGATTTAGACGAAAAGAGAATTTGGAATTATTATAACTACGGAAAAGGACATAAACTACAAGGGCTAGAATGAAAATT
The DNA here is from genome assembly GCA_022545495.1 of Chrysanthemum lavandulifolium. Classification (NCBI taxonomy): domain Eukaryota; kingdom Viridiplantae; phylum Streptophyta; class Magnoliopsida; order Asterales; family Asteraceae; genus Chrysanthemum; species Chrysanthemum lavandulifolium. The sequence goes on along the minus strand of CM040242.1, from coordinate 107,676,122 downwards.
AAAGGAGATTAAAAGATAAAATCTATTAAATAAACGCTATCACTATATTTAAAATGATGTTTTTGTTTTTATGTTTTCTAAACCGAAATTAAAATCTACGCGACGTACAAAATAAAAAGTGAAACTAAGTCAATATTAACCCTAAAAATATGAAAATGATGTTTTACAATCCTAATGATAAAAGAAAATTTATGGAAAAAGAAAATTATTTTTAAGACTAATTATCTAATTAAAACTATTTTAACTATTAATTAATTACCTAAAATACAAGAAAATGAGAAATCAAGCTAGAAAAATAAAATTATGAATTGGAAAAGTCTAAAATATCAAAACAGAATTTTCAAAACTATTTTTGTATTTTTCTGATTATTTTTCTATTTTCTAGGAATTTAAATCTATTTAAATTTAATTTAAATTATTAAAATACCAAATAAAAGGAGAAAAATAGGGAAAAATATTTTTTATGCTTTTTATATTTATCTTAAACTATTAAAATTGAAAAATTATTTTTTTGAACTTTTTCTCAATTAATTGCAATTAAAGGCTATTTAAAAATGATTAAAAACTATTTTATTTAAGAAAAATGGCAAACAGTATCCAAAAATTATGAAAATTTCAGGGAAAATCTAAAATATTATTCTAAAGCAGGAAAAAATAAAAACCGATGCTTATGTGGAAGAATCTAAGGCTGTAGTGTAAATGTAGGAAAATAAGCACTTAAGATAAGCTATTAAGCTCTAAAAGGTACCAAACTTCTACTGGGGCACGAATTATATTAAAACTACTATAAGGCAACTTAATTCGCTACTCCTATCACCTAAATAAGCATCTACAAAGATTTGAGCTAACTCACAATACCAAAACAAAGTGAAAATGGCCTAAGTTTAAGCACTTGACCGGCTTATTCAATAAGCTATCTTTGAAAACAAAAGGTAGGGTTCTAAACACCACCAACCAGAGACCATATGCACCAAATTTCACTCATCGAGGTCAAGTAATTAAGCTATAAGAGACCAAGCAAAATGGCTAAAATCGACAAGACTAAGCGATCAGTGAACAAGAAATGCAGGACTAACTTCAAGCTAATGAAACCGCTTATTTAATAAGCTAAAACAAAACCAAAAGTTGACATAAGTAGACCACCTAGCAGACTATGACTACACCAAATTTGAGACCATGAGAAGCTGAAATGAACAGTGTGCATATGATCAAAGTTCTGCAAAACTCTGATATTTAGACAGATTTGACTTTCTAAAATGGTTGCTAGTTTGACTAATCTGAGATTCAAATTCAAATGCAGGACTGATAAGGATGTAATAAGCTAAAATCCAACTGAAACAAGCTAGCTTAACTCAATCTAAACCTAAATGAACTGAATTCAGAAGCTGATTTTGACAGATTTGAAAGTAGGAGCAGTTTACATGAGTTGTTGACTAAAAGCTCAAATGAAAGTGAAACAAAGACAGATGTGAATGCATATAACTATATCAAACTCAAACCAACTGATCTAATCCATTTAACAAACCTCCAACACAGATTATCAATCAAACCAAACACCCCTTAAAGAACTGTTATGCAATACAAATGAAGCTAACTAGTGGTCCAACTTGAACCAATGACCAAACTGAGCTTCCATGACCATAAAACAACTAAATTAACAGATTAAAACTAGTGGAGACTTTAAATACACAAATAAGCATAAACTGCAATTTTGACAAGAAATTGAAAATGAGAATTTAACTCACAAATGTCCAGCTGGTGTACAAGCTAAAACCAAACCCCAAACAACTATACCAAGCCATTTCCAACCCTAATCAACGTTTGCATCACCCAAATTCCAAATCCAAGTCCCATTAAGTCTCAGATTGACTTTTGTTGACCAAGCATCCAAAATGTCTTAAACCTTGTATGTAAGCTTATACACAGCTATAATAAGCTTTAATATGCTTATATGAGATGGAAATAGAACTGATCAAAGTTTGCAAATGACAGTTTGAGATTAAGATTTTCAACAGTAACTCATAAACTTGGAAATTATATGAAAACTAGAATTGATGCTCAAAAGTGGCTTACAATGGTATTTTAACTTAAATGAAATACAATTACAGTGAAGCTACAACATTTTAATTAAACTACAACATTAATTTTAAAAAACGACATTGAAGGAAAAACTAAAAAAAAACTCGCTCCTTTGAAACTGCTTCTTCTTCCCTTTTATAGCTCCAAGAGCTTTCTCTCACCTTTTTGAGATAATCCCACCACAAATCTCAACCCTTGGATGTCTTAAACTTGATCTTGGCCATTGAGTGTTTTTGGCGGGAAAATTGGTTCTCATATTTAGAGACAGGGAGAGGTGCATTTAATGTGGTTTTAGTTGTTAGGTGAGGTGGGGAGGAGACAAATGGTGGAGTAGAGTGGACTGGTAGGTGGGGGGGGGGGGAAGATAGCAGACACTTTGGTCGGGGAATGGCAGGGAAAGGGGGCGGGTATGTTTTGTTTTGAAATGTGGGTTTGGGTTGGATTCGGGTCAAGGGAAAGGGCCGGGTTGGATAATAAGTGGATTGGGCCAAGGATGTTTAGGTTGGGCTTGGGATTTTATATAAGGTCCGGATGGTTTGTAGAAATATTAACATAGGGACCATTTGTGTAATGTTTGAAATTCAAGGGGCCAAACCTGTAAATTATGAAAATGTAATCCAAGGACTAATGTTGCCAACTTTAAATAGACCAAGGTCTAGTTTGACATTTTTGAAAATTTCCAAGGACTAAATTTGACAATTTTGGATTTTCAGGGACTAAACTGTAATTTTCTCAAAACTCTTAGATTTTTCACCAAAGGACTAAATATGACAATTTATGATTTTAAAAAGACCTTTGGTGACTTTTCTTTTGAAATTTTGGCTCAGGGACTATTTTTGACAATTTTTGAAACTTGGGGACTAAAGCGCAATTTTGCAAATTTGATATGTTTTCATCCGATTTTGATATTTTGCATTTAAAACACATAAAACAACGATTTGTGATATTTTGATCATTTTGATGTGTTTCGAGTGTTTTCGAGATGATTTTGCGTTTATTTTGTACAAAATGATGAGTATTTACACACTCATCACTTGCATATTTCATTAACATACTCAAGATCAATATCAATTGATCTTTCAATAAGTTTCAAAACAAAGTTTTAATCGGTAAACTATTCAACCCCCTTCTAGTTTTCTACAATTGGTACGAGCCTCGTTGCTCAAGAATTTCTAAAATAACTTGTATTTTATAAACTTGAAACGATCCATGGATTCGAAAACTTTAAAGAAGGGCAATCTATGCAAAGACCACCACTCTTTGAAACCAATGGATTTATCTATTGGAAAAACCGTTTTGAAACATATGTAAAATCAAAAGATATAGATCTTTGGTTTATTATTGTTAAAGGAGATTTTAGTTCTACAACAAAGGATATTTCCGTTGATGAACAAAAGAAATTAGTTGCTAAAAATAATGAAGCTAAAATGATGCTTTATAATGCTTTACCTAGAAAAGAATATGAAAGAATTTTTATGTGTGAAACCGCCAAAGATATTTGGGAATCTTTAATTGTTACACATCAAGGTAATTACAAGTCAAGGATAACAAAATTGATCTTCTTGTTCAACAATATGAACAATTTGTTATCCACGAAGATGAAACCATTGATTGTGGCTTTGCTCGTTTAACACTATCATTACATCACTTAAAGCACTTGATGAATCTTTTCGTAGTAAGAACTTTGTCGAAATTTCTTAGAGCACTCCATCCCAAATGGAGAGCTAAAGTGACCGCTATTGAAGAATCAAAGATATCTCAATAATGTCACTAGACGAGCTAATTGGCAATCTCAAAGTTCACGAAATGGTAATGGAGAAAGATTCGGAGATCATCAAAGGAAGAAAGGAAAAGATCAAATCCGTTGCTCTTAAAGCAAAGGCGGAATCAGCGATGATGGTGAATCTTGTTCGATAGTGAAGATGAGGAGTATGCCATGGTCGTTAGAGATTTCAAGAAGTTCTTTAGAAGAAGAGGAAAGTTTGTAAGACAACCTCGAGAAGAAAAGAAGCCATTCGAAAAGATCGGGATGATAAGAAGATTAAAGGTGAAAGAAAGTGCTTTAGATGTGGTGATGCAAGTCATCTCATAGGAGAATGTCCCAAGCCACCTAAAAGCAAAACTCAACGAGCTTTTGTAAGTGGTGCTTGGAGTGATAGTGAAGGCGATGAAGAATCAAGCAAGGAAGAGATCGCTCTAATGGCACATGAGTCAAATGAGGTACTTTCCGACTCTTCTTATTCTTCTATAGATGATGACACCTTGCAAAAACAATATAATCAATTGTGTGAGCTAAGTCTAAAATCATAACTAAAAATAAATTTCTAAAACCAAAAGGAGTTTTTGGAAAATGAGGTATATGAGTTAAAAGAAAAAGCAAAACGTCTTGAAAAGGGAAAGCAAATGACGATGATTGTAAATCATGTCAAGAGCTTAATCTTGAAATAGAAAACTAAAGCTCACACAAGAAGTTTTAATAGAAAATAATTCTAAGTTTAAAAGGTTTAACAAAAACATCGCTCTTGCCGATGAAATAGTTAAAATCCATAAAACACCGGGAGACATGAATGGGCTAGGTTTTAATGAAGTATTAATTCCAAAGAGTCAAAACAAAACGGCGAAAAGGACGAACATTCATCAAAATTGTTAAGATGCAAAGACGGACGAGACGGAACCAAAATAAGGGTTCCGTCCGTTGTAAAATGGTACCATGGTACTTCAAATTGAAACAGAATGTTCGCAATCTGACCGTCTTGAATTTGTTAAAGTAACAAAGAAAACCAATGATAATGTTAAACTAAAACCAGCCATTATATCGAGTAGGACTTGTTAAAATGAATTTAGATCAAAACTACTCAACAACGATATAAAACTTCTTTGCCAAACGCCTTTCCTAAGAGCAACCACAACGTTCAACCTAACTACCAACACAATGGTTGGAATCAAAACTTTCCTAGACCATATCAAACTCCAGATTACATGCCATGGAACCCTTACCCATCATTTCCATACATGAATCAAATAAATGGTATGTTTAACCCAAACGGACCCATGAGATATTGGGGACCAAATGTTTGAGTTATTTGCTTCTTAGGTATGCTTGAAAGTTGGATTGGAACCTGATGAATGGATAAAAGATAGTGGATGCTCACGACACATGACGGGCAACAAAAGTCTCTTCTCATCATACCAAGAGTATGACGGAGGTAATGTCACTTTCGGTAGCAATCTCAAAAGCAAAATCATTGGCAAAGGTACGATTGCTCATAACTCTCTAACTATTGAAAATGTTGCTCATGTGGATAGGTTAGGATTTAATCTACTTAGTATTAGCCAACTATGTGATAAAAAAGTATAAAGTACTATTTGATGAAAATGGTAGTAAAATACTAAAAGACGGTATCACCATAGCTAAAGGAGTTAGGAAAAATAACATATACGTTATGAAAATAGATAAAACATATAATGACAAACTTTGCTTAACAACTTTAGACGATAGCTCATCTCTTTGGCATAGATGCTTAGGTCACGCTAATACGAGACTTATACAAAACCTATCTTCAAAAGAGTTGGTTAGGAATTTACCAAAACTAAAATATGACCAACACTTTTGCGACGCTTGCAAAATTGGTAAACAAACACATAGCAGTCACAAATCTAAAAATATGGTGTCCACATCTAAATGTCTAGAATTATTACATATGGATTCGTTTGGACCATCTGCTATAAGAAGCTATGGAGGCAACTTATACACTTTGGTCATAGTAGATGATTACTCAAGGTTTACTTGGACGTTATTTTTGAAAACCAAAAATGAAGCTTTTGATAAATTTGAAATTCTTAGCAAGAAAATTCAAAATCTTCTAGGTGTCAAAATTGTGTCGATCCGAACGGATCACGGTCGTGAATTTGACAACGAAATTCAATTTGGAAACTTTTGTGATACAAATGGTATAACACATAACTTTTCCGCTCCACGAACACCTCAATCAAATGGAGTAGTAGAACGTAAAAATAGAACAATTCAAGAAATGAGTAGAACAATGCTTAATGAACAAAACATTCCTCAAAAGTTTTGGTGTAACGCCGTTGACACTTCTACATATATTTTAAATAGAGTCCTAATCGTCCTTTCCTAAACAAAACACCATATGAACTTTATAAAGGTAAAAGCCAACATTAGGATATTTTAAAGTCTTTGGTTGTAAATGTTTTATTCTTAATACTAAGGATTATCTCACCAAGTTTGACCCAAAGTCTTATGAAGGTGTATTTCTTGGTTACTCTCAAACTAGTAAAGCTTACATTGTCCTAAATAAAGAAACAATGATAGTCGAGGAATCGTTGAACATAACATTTGATTGAAAGTCCACCTCCTCTAAGACATCACCTTTGGTAGATGATGACTTAGTTGAAAGTCAAATAATTGAAAGTCAAATTAATAATAACAAGGAAAATGAACCATTAAATAAGGAAATTATCAACATAAAAGAATCTAAAAGTCATCCATTAGAAAAGGTCATAGGAAAACTTAATCAAAGAACCTTAAGATCACAAGCTCAAAATCAAAGTAATCATTTTTGTTTTGTATCCACCATTGAACCAAAAACCATAAATGAAGCAATAAAAGATGAATCATGGGTAATTGCTATGCAAGAAGAATTAAACCAATTCGTTAGAAATGATGTTTGGAAACTAGTTCCAAAACCCAAAGATCAAACTATAATTGGAACAAAATGGGTCTTTCGAAACAAAATGGACGAAAATGGTGTAGTATCTAGAAACAAAGCTAGGCTTGTTGCACAAGGTTATAATCAACAAGAAGGAATTGACTATGATGAAACTTATGCACCGGTAGCTAGACTTGAATCTATTAGAATATTACTTGCTTATGCATGTGCTTATGATTTTAAATTATTTCAAATGGATGTTAAAAGTGCTTTCCTTAATGGGTTTATTAACGAAGAAGTGTATGTTGCTCAACCTCCCGGTTTTTACCGACTTTGAGAAACCACATTATGTCTTCAAACTCAAGAAAGCATTATACGGCCTTAAACAAGCACCTAAAGCTTGGTACGACATTATATTCTTTTTACTATGGGATTAGTAGATAATACTCTTTTTACTAAGAAAAAGGAATCGCAAATTATTATTGTTCAAATATACGTTGATGACATTATATTCGGATCAACTTGTCAAGAGCTATGTGATGATTTCTCTAAAATCATGCATGACGAGTTTGAAATGAGTATGATGGGTGAGTTAAACTTCTTTCTAGGACTTCAAATCAAACAACTAGATGATGGTATTTTCTTTAACCAATCTAAATATATAAAAGACATGCTTAAGAAATTTGGTCTTGAAGATTCCAAACCAACTAAAACACCCATGTCCTCGGACACTAAACTCACCAAGGACGAAGAAGGTGAATCCGTAGATAACACTAAATATAGAGGAATGATTGGTAGCCTACTCTATCTTACGGCTAGTAGACCCGACATTATGTTTAGTGTTTGTCTATGTGCTCGCTTTCAAGAAAACCCAAAGGCATCACACTTAGAAGCATTAAAAAGGATTTTTAGATATATTAAGGGAACAACGTGTTTAGGATTATGGTATCCCAAAGGAACGGGTATAGAAACCATAGTGTATGCCGACTCGGATCATGCCGGTGATTATGTCGATAGAAAAAGTACAAGTGGTATTTGCACTTTTGTTGGATATTGTCTCACCTCATGGTTTGCAAAGAAGCAAACGGCGTTAGCCATCTCTACTACTGAAGCCGAATACGTCTCGGCCGGAAAAGCATGTCAACAAGCTCTTTGGATGAAGCAAGCTCTCGTAGACTACGGAATTCATCTCAACGACATTGTGATACTTTGCGACAACAAAGGAGCCATCGATCTCAGCAAGAATCCCGTTCAACATGCTCGTATAAAGCACATTGAAATCCGTCATCACTTTCTTCGCGACAATGTTCAAAAGGAAACATTTCAATCGAGAAAGTATCCTCTCAAGACAACATTGCCGACATCTTTACTAAACCTCTTAAACGAGAACCTTTTAATCTTCTTAGACTTGGTTTAGGGTTAATGGAACCAAACATGTAGGATAAACATAGCCTAAAACATTAGAATAGTCAAACCAAAACAATTTTGTCTTGTATCTCGCCTCAGTAGTACGGCACCAAACGACAACACGGACGGAACCAAAATTTGGTGCCGTCGGTCCGTGGTGTCTCTCTGAAACAAAACGACTTTATACATAACATCTTCTTCCTCACAACCCACTTTACCAAAACGTGTATAACTTAAACCAAGCTCATTATTGTCATCTTCCCACTCACTAATCATGAAGATAACATCATTGTAAGTATCCTAACTACATTTCATCTCTTAATTTCGAGTCTAGGATTCTTATTTATGCACGAACTATCACAAATCATTACATGGGGTTTTATGTATGCTTTTAAACCAAATATGAATTCAATTGGCAAATTGCATAACTAGTCATTGAAATTAGGTACTACATTATCATATTGCATAAACAAATCATGTTTCACACTAATTGATAGATAATAAATATAAGACCTTATTCAAACAACCAAACACCCCATGTCAAAAGTTTTGAAAAGCTTCTCACTTGTAGGAAAACATTTTTCATTGCTAATACAAATAGAAACGTTAGAATTTTCATCACTTGCATGCTCTTGAATACTAAAGATATTGCATAACTAATATGCACTCCCGGGTATATTCAAATGTAGCCACATGGAATTAGGAGCATTTGGGTTATCTCATGGTATTTGCCAAACACTCCACTAAAACCATTTTGTGCATAAAATGAGTCGAGATAACCGCAACTCCAAATTGTTTTCATATAGGCACACACTAGAATCAAAAACGTTAAAATTTATCTTAATTTTTTTTAACATGTTAATTCTTGTCCTTAGGAATAACCATGGTAGCCGCAAGATTCTATGATCACAAAGACACTCTTAACTACATTCCCAAACACCACAAAACCAAAGGACTCACCAAGGAACAAGTAGAAATATTTAGGGGTCTAGAATCTAGGTATTTCCACGAGGGTAGAACCATTCACCCATCCTTCCTTGAGCATACCAATCTTCGTGAAGAACTAGCCGCCATTCAATTCGATTGTCTTCTTGACATTGATGAACCAATTTGTCCTAGGTTCGTGTTAGAATTCTATGCTAGTGTGACGGTTTTAGTGATGAAGATGATGATGAATTTTGTCTTAGCTTTAGAATCAACCAAAATGACTACACCATCACCCTAAGTGAATTTGCTAGAGTACTAGGAATTCCCAACCGAGGAACTTGTGTCTACACGGATAAGTGGTCACTCACCGCCCTTGATGCAATCAATGACCGCTCTTCCTACATAACCCGTTTAGCCGATAAGGATGTCATCCGTGAACACCTTTTTAACCCAAAACGGATACAATCCGAGTAACCCAAAAGGAAAAGAGGTAGACCGAGATCCATATGGAATGGAGCTCAATGAACTTAAAGCAATTTAAGAAATGGGAGGAGTTACTTAGAGCAAACGTCATTAGCACCATAGGAATAGGGATCACATAAACGCTTGTCTTTGCCACATGCTTTACAACTTGTCACCGACAACCATTCAACTTAGCCTACTACATAGCTAGAAGAATGATTGATATTCCAACTCAAGGATCCGTTGCTCTTCCATACGGGATGCTTCTCACCCGTCTCTATAGAAACTTCGCCCAATTCCACCAACCCCAAAAGGGATGCATCTTCACTATGAACTCATCCTCACATCTTTGTACCTTTGAGTGATGCTCGAGTTGCTAAGACTAAAGGCAAGAGAGCTAAACCTCCAACTCCTTCATCATCATCATCAAATAGCTCCGAGGATGGTCTTCCAAGCTCTCGTCTTCCACCTCAAGAGTATTACACATCTCTTCCCGAGATTGAGAATGAATCAGCAGAATTCAAACAAACTAAGGGAATGTTTAAGTGCATTGGTAGGATGATGAACAAGATTTACAAGAAGTTGGACAAATAAGGGTACTTTAAGGAGTGTTTGGAACAATGCATTATCATTAATGTTTGATACTATTTAGTTACTTTTATTATGTAGGATGATAATATAACTTGAAACAATGGTGTATGCTAACAATCTCATGCAGGGGGATAGCACAAGTATGCTATCAAATTTTACCCATTTTCACTATATTGTGAAAATCAATAAGCCTTGCTCAAAATCTATGCTCCACTATGTTTACATATGTGTTATTTACTTTTCCTAACTAGAAATGTTTAGTATAAACTGGTTTTAGAAAAATTTCGTGTTTGAAATTTCGTGTTTTGAGAAAAACTCATCCATATTTGAGACTCCACGGATCGACGGCACCATTATTTTGGTACCGTCCTTTATGTAATTTGGTACCGCCATACCATGCAGCGGACCAGACGGCACTCTTTTTGGGTTCCGTCGGTGTATGATTTTGGTGCCGTGGATCCTCCGGGTAATTTTCAATTTCGACTCTTCGTGATTCCAAATTATCTTCCATCACTTATAAATCAATCTTAACTAGTTTATCTGTTATTAGAACTGGTATTATTCACTAAGGGATGTAAGAAATCCATTTCCACCAAAATTCAAAATTTTGAAAAATCCACCCAAGGAGCCCTTTGGCATAAAGGAAGGAACCAAATTTTGGTACCTTCAAATCCGTGGTAATCTGAATATTAGGAAATTCCACTCACTAGAACACATTTATTGCATATCTTTTCTTCTTCACTCCATCTTCTTTGTATGGATTGACTTGGGTGATATGACTAGCATTCAACCCACTTCCAAATCATTAGGAACCTCATCTCTTCAATGGTTCAACATCAAATCAAGCCTTTTCTCAACAATTTCTTACCTCTATAAATTGAAAGGTTTTACCATGATCATCTTCACACCTTCTTCATTCTCACTACTATCTAGCAAATCAAAACCCAAGATAAAAATGACTAAATCATCACCAAAACCTTGCAAGAAAACCGCTAGAATGAGCGTAAGGCCTTGTTGTTTTGTTCATCTTAGCTCATCATCCGAATCTTCACCACTAACCATCTCATCTCCCATTAGAGATGATACACACCTTACCTTAGCTACACCCACTTCATCACACATTGTGATCACCACTCCACCACCAACAAAACACCTACTTCACCTCCACCGCACCCATCCAAACATCCAAAACACCTCACCACCTTCACCAAGGTAACCCACTCTCACTCCCATGGAGTTATTTTCAACTCCACCAACATCACCAAATCCTTTCCTAGAGGACTTGGAAGACTTGCCTCTAGGCCAAGTCATCCACCACCATTGCCATCCTTTGGCACCATTGAGCGAATCGCTCATGAGTCACCTCGGTCATCCATTGACCCAAACGCCCATTAGGGCCAAGACCTCTCCTTTTCCACCCCATTCACAAGGACATTCATGGTCCTTTATACGGGATCATCCACTTCCATCATCAATGTCCCTCATATTGAGGACATTCCGGAGAGCATGTGGGATGACAATCCCACTAGAGAGGAGATTCAAGCCGAACTCCACAACCTCCACCAATTCAAAGGCATGGTGGATTCTCACTAAGTGAGACAATGCAAATGCAAAGTGCTTTGCTTGCATCCATCATGACCACTCCAAACATCCCCAACACCACCAACACATCCACCATTCCACCACCACAACCTCATGGAACTTTCTACCCTCCAGGCATGGTTGCTCAACTTGTGAGCAAGCGGGTCAAACCGTGGAACGGACCCGGATTATGGTCCATGACTTCCACGAAGAGATGAGGTTCATCCTCAACCACATTCTTGAGCGTCTCAACGCTCTTTCCCATCCACCATCACTTTAGGATGGTTTTTAGAATAGTCTTTTATTTGCTTTTTTTAGGATAATTTTTATTTTCTTGTACTAGAAACACATCATTGTGTTCTCTTTTCATGATCTTTACTCATGAAAAATTTTAACTAATGAATGTTGTTTATTATGTTGTTGGTGTCATTACATAGTGTTTGGAAATGCTTATGAATGATCATTATTACTAACATTTTTTTTGTAGCTTTATTTTCACAATCCATGTATCTTCCCATTAAAGCACCCAATTTAGGGGGAGCTTTGAACAAGGGGGAGATAATAGCTCGGGCTCATTACATTCAAGATAGCCTCTTCTTTTGTTGAGACAAAAGGGGAGAAAATATAGAACTTTGAAAGTATTTATATTTGACTTTTCCGAAAAAGTCAAGCGCATACATTGACTTTCTAAAAGTCAAACAGAACTCATTGATAATACTTGACTTTTCTTAAAAAGTCAAAGCGCATACTTTGACTTTCGAAAAGTCAAACATCATGCATCAACTAGTGAATTCTTTGACTTTCATAAAAGTCAAATCTCATACACTGCATTATCATTTCCTTTTCAAATTCTAAAGCGATATTTTATAACTCTTGTACAAACTTGTTTCTTTTATAAAATAAAATTTATATTTTGTCCTCAACAAAAGGGAGATTGTTAATACAAATATCGTCATTAAACGTTATTTATATTTTGATCTTTGCCTAAGTTTTGTTAACGACAAAAGTAAATTTAATTTATAAAAGCTTAAAGCTTGTCAAGTTTATTAGATATTAAAACAAGCTTTCTCAAACAATATATTCATCATTCAAGCATTTACATTTATGATTAGTAACATCTTGATATGACTCTAATCATTATGTATGATAGTAGTTTGTAGAATGTGTTAGGTTCTTAAAACCAAACACTACATAAGCATTGCATATTTCTATTAATAGTAATACAACATTTGACATCATGTATTACATCATGGAGATCATTGGAAGATTCCATTAGATATTTTGTGAAGATTTGTACTCTTCATATCTTACACAATCTTACTTAGATAGAGTTGACTTTAGGCAAGATTTGATATCTTGATTGTCGATCAAGCGGTACCAATTTGGTACAGGCGGAACCCTTTTAAGGGTCCGCGGTCCGTCGGACGCTCTGTCAATTTGGCTATAAATAGCAATGCCAAGCCAAGTAGTTTCTCATCCCTTTCTAACATACTCTTATACATATCTTTCTCTAACCTTTCTAATTCGGTTTCATATCATATTAGTGATCTCTTTGTAGCAAAGAAGATCAAGTCATATTCAAGCTTCAACGAGAAGTTGGAAGTCTTGTTTATTTAGTGTTGTATGATCTAGTGTTGATCCATACTTCATTGTTGTATCAAACCATCATAATCTTGTGAGTGTGAGTGGTTAGTATTTTAGTCCTCAAAATACATTGTGTGTGGGAGTAGTTGTACCCTTGAAAAGAACTCGACATCTAGCTTAGTGTCGGAAATAGTGTAAGCGAAGTGTAAAGGTTTTCTCCGCGGTGAAAGGAGCTTGTTGACTAGTGAAGTTAAACTCTCGAGTGTGAGACTCGAGGGTGGAGTAGGGCAAGGAAAAAGAGTCCTTGTAGGCCGAACCACTATAAACAACTTGTTGTGGTTTGATCATTTCTTTCCTTATTTACTTATTACATATAGCTTGCATATTTCATTAACATACTCAAGATCAATATCAATTGATCTTTCAATAAGTTTCAAAACAAAGTTTTTAATCGGTAAACTATTTAACCCCCCTTCTATTTTCTACAAACAAGAACATCAGCAAAAGGCATCCCAATCAACTTACATCTTGCGCATCCCCTTAACTAGAATCCCTCCCAATCAAACAAGAACAGAAAGATGTTCATCAAGGAAATCGACAATTAGGCCATAGCGAACACACAAGATGGTAGCCAAACTACCAATCACATCAAACAAGAACGAGAGATTGTTCGGAATCATCATGTTGATGTATCGTGAAGCATTAATCGGAAGCACTTTGTCGATAAACTCATCAATCCGGTGAAGATGTCAACCAACGGCTCTTAGAAGAAAAACTCCATGTGAAGATGACCCGATAAGAAGAAGCTCGGTTCTTACATGAGTTTAGAGCCGTATGACCATTTATATTCTCTAATATCAATCAACAAAGCAAAAATTCACACTTCTTCTCCCCTCAAGAATTGCATACGGAGATGCCATTCTTGATTAAACAAGTGAACATTATCCAAATGTAGTCTAATCACACTTCTCCCCATAAAATCGCACGGGATGTCGCCATCGTCATTATAGTTGAGAAAGTGGAATCGAAAACAATCAACAGAGGCCGGTTCACTTGATGACCAAGCGCATGGAAAAATATGAAGCATGTTGATGAGAATGGTCATAATAGAAGATTTCTCTTCTTGAAGATAAAGCGCTTGACACGTACACTTTTCTTTTCTTTAAGAACGAGGCTTGAGCTGTTGTGTTCAAACGTCATAAGAAGATTTCTCTTCTTTCGAAGATAATCGCATTGAAACGTACACATTTCTTTTCTTTAGAGTACGAGGCATGAACCGAAGTGTTCATACGTCATAAGAAGATTTCTCTTCTTTCAAGATAATCGCATGAAATATACACATTTCTTTTCTTTGAGTCTGAGGCTGAACCGATGTGAGCAGACGTCATAATCTCTCTTTTCAACTCTCTTAGCGAAACATGTAATCAACCCCATTATCATTCAAGTGGGCTCTTTGTAGTGACGGTGATGGAAAACCTAATATGATGAATTTGACCACAAGTAAAATACCCGAACTCGTGACTTAAACCTTCACATATGTAACAAAGAGCGGTGCGAGACTTCATGCCCATTTGAATCTCTAAGTACTCTATACTCTTCAACCAACCATCGAGTATAAGACGTATATCACCTCTTGAAAATCCACAATTGAATGTGACCTTTGAGCACTACAACGTAACTCCTTTAAGTGATAGTTATTTTGAGGTGATAAGAGTCCAATTCCCCATGTGGTAAAAGAAAAGGTAAAAGTCACCCAACAATAACTAGATTTCCAAGTCTTCGTTTTGATAATAAGCTTGAACAAGGATCTCAAGTATCTTCATCCAACCATCCCCGATACCTTCGGATACTAAGTGCACTCGCCCGTGATATTTCACTTCAACCTCAAATAAATAATCTTGAATTAACGCCGTTGTCACATCTTACGAGCTCGCTCAAATCTAGCCTTCTTTGACTTTTAAATGAACTTTGATAATGGTTTCATCCCGACCATGGTCAAAAGCACATAACCCCGTAAAACCATGTAATAACCAAACTGCCATGACGAAAATCCAAACACACATCCAATTTATGAAGTACACCCTTTTATCCCTTCTTCGAAACAAAACCCGTAACACCAGCATCATAAGACCCCGAGATACGCTTTCCTTTCTCCAAGATGGTTCCATCATCACGGGATTTTACAATTCAATGGTTTAAACCGAGAAATAGTTTCTTTCGTGAGATTTTACAAAACCAAGAATAAACCGTAAGATAGATCCGGAAATGCATTTTACTATTACCTGGATGTTTCCATTGTCACGGGATTTTACAAGTCTATGATTCAAACCGAGAAATAGGTTCTTTCTCGGGATTTTACAAAATCAAGACAAAACCGTAAACAATGTTAGCTTGAATGTGTTATGACAGCATTGGTTTCGGTGAATATATGTTTTAGGGGAACATGCAGTGGTTCATTATCCAACATCAACAACATCATCAACCATCCAATACACAATCTGGTAAACACATCATTCACGATTCGTCATAACATTCTTTGTGACCACGTGGTGAAGTAAACCCGATATGCCAAACTTGAACGAGACGTAACATTCCTCGGATTTGTTACTTAAGCTTGCACTAATCCTTGTGAAGAAGAAACGGTGTACCCAATGTACAAAACCTCTTGACATATCCTCAACTGCGTGAGACACCGAAGTGATAGCTACGTTGTGGGTCGAGAAAGAATCACAACCGTAACTGAATCGCCAAGTCTTTATCACACACTATAACAGCCCAAACAAGTCATCTTCACGAAATGGTAGAAAGAAAGAAGACGAAATAAGTAAGCACGCCCGGAAAACCTCACTTCAAATCCAAGTAAGGAATACCGTCCAAACAACTTTCGTAGTCACCTTAGTTCCAATAGAAATTCAAGCCGAGACAAAATATTCTTGGAGAAAATGTATAAACCAAAGCATCAATCCGAATAACACAACAAATCTCATCATAAATCAAATAATCACCCGATCCAAAATCCATTAAGCCCGGTTCAATCCAAATCAAATATCCAACAATCGTAGAGATTATCAATTGTATAATAACACATACAATTCTCAACACACATCAAATATCCAATATCCAAATTCACGACCAAAAAAAACAGGCTCACAGCACAATCCATATTCAACCATAATACATCACAAACTCAATTTGAGTTATATCACATTATATACAATATCCAACACCCAATTGATACCATAAAAGGTTTAGCCCAAGTCCACGGTACAACAGCTACCGAAGCCCAATCAAATGGTCCAATATGCAAACGATACTCCATCCCAAATCCATATCCGTATAACACTCTCGGTGTATATTAAGTCACTAAATGACTTTGACCTAAACCTAATCACATATATCACAAACATAACGCCTCATTCTCCTAATTTTTCTCCCAAGATAGATCTGGAAAAAACATTCTCATCACATCCCAATCACTCAGCTAATCACAACAGCTTCTCATCTCCTAATCATCACAAGCAACACACAAACCTATTAAAACGAATCATTCATACTCAACCATACCCCTACCTTTTAATTATGGTATGAATCAAGGACGAGACTTGGTGCTTCAAGATCCTCTCATGGGTCATGGGTAGGTTCTATGTGATGTACTTTCGATGTGAGTATATACTTTTGTTTAATTGTTTGACAACGAAACAAGAAAAGATTATCACAATCTTGGGATAACTCTTTTCTTTTGGGTTTCGGATATGTAAAACGAAGCAAAGCTTCACATTTCTAGATCAGTGATGATGAAGGGACAATTGAAAATCTTTTAAAGATAAAAATTGTCTCGATCTGAGATTAGTTTGCAATTTCGTTTAGAGTCTTGAGAGGCTAGGAGATGGGATAGTGATAGAGATGGTGGAGTTGGATTTGATTGTGTTGATTTGGTATTGAGTTTCGGATTTGATTTTCAGTTCCATTTCATCTCGTTTTCTTTAACCATGGACTGATGAGGTGTAGAAAATAAACTGAGGTCGAGTCTTGTTTATGGTATTGGTATATGTTATGGGTCATGGTCATTCTCATTCATCTACCTTTCTGTAAAGTTGTAAAACTTTTGAGTCAAGTCGTTAGTGTCAATGGACTTGAGCCAACTCGCTAGCCAATTCGCTAGCCAAGTCGCTAGCCAACTCGCTAGCCAAGTCGCTAGCCAAGTCGCTAAGCTAACTCGCTACGACTTGTTAAATAACAAGTCGCTAGGTAAAAGGTTTTACAAAAACAAATCGCTAACCTGCTAAATAGCAAGTCGCTAGGAAAAATACATTGAATCTGGACTGGTTAGTGACTAGTCGCTAGCAAGAATTATGGTATTTTCCGATGACTTTTCCGACCATTTTCCGACCACCTTCATAATAAACCCAGAAAAATATTCAAAGTGCATCTTTTATTTGACCCATTTTGACCATAATAACATACCAGATTCATTTAACCCATAAAAAATAATATGAGAAGACCTTTTGACCCATTAAATGACCACAAGTATTCACGGATATTGGTAATAAAAGTATGTCTGAAAAGATATGATATTTGACCATAACACTGTTTGGACCTGAAAAAGGACACAAGATATGATATGATATTTGACCACATGACATATTTTAACCAAACGAGATACATAACACTGTTAAAAAACTGGTTTTGACAAAAATAATAGACGGAAAAATTATTCCGACCACAAAAGTACACAAAAACAGCTTAAAAACATGTATAAACCACAATAAATCACCATAACACAAAAACCTTGGCTCTGGTACCAATTGTTAGGATCCAAATATTATTGTGTTAATGATTCGGGTGGTCTTGGATGATCAAAATACATGTTTGCCATTAGAGAGAGAAGTAGAGAGTTGGGTGTTTTCTTGCTAGAGACTTGGTTCTCAAAAGTATGGAATATTAGATTGAAGCACCACCCTTCCATGGATGGAAGGGTATTTATAGTTACAAGAAATACGACCTCCCATCGGCTGTGGATCGGGGATACGGTGGGTAAAGACCCGTCCTTCCTCCACGGTGTTGCACTAAACTATTTTACGCTACTGAATAACTAATTAACTACATAGTAACGTAAATAACGACAAGTCTACGAGCTAACTTATGCTAGATAATATTTGGGGTGACCGACTCTTCACTAAGGAATTTTCTAATTCCTAACATATATCATGGTAGTAGAGTGAGTCACATAAGGGTACTGAGTAATGGACAATTAATACAGAATATGGTGCGTTGGGGAATACAGAAGGTACAATACAGGTATATCAAAAGTGTAAGGGTTTTCAAAAATCTATCCTGAGCCAACAATACAATACAATACAATCAACAGTGGCATTAGCAGCCCAGTATCCAATAGTAGCCATTGTATTCAGAGGGGTGACCTCGGAATACCAAACCAATAGGAGGGGAGACCTCAGTAACCAATGGAGTAGCTAGTTCCTAGACTGTGAGGGGGTGTATTGCACACACGCACCACATCACCAATACAATATATCAATATCAATCCAATACAATACAAATCTACGATGCATCCATACGCCCCTGCAGAACAATAGTGGCCATAACAATAACAATGAAGCGCGCATAATCAATACAATATAGGGACGGTGTGGAGCATCACTCAACCATACTAGAGTCATGCCATTGGTGCATCAATGACACGGCCATGTTACCTTCATGGCTAGGATAACATATTTGGCTCGGGTATCAATCTAAAGGGTCAAACAAAGGTCCAAAGTGTAGCAATATATAAGTCTTCATAATCAAAGGTTCAATATCAATGGTTCCTAATTCAAAGGTTCATAGCAATAGTCCAATATCAATGTTCAATATCAAAGGTTCAATATCAATAGGTTCAATAGCAAAGGTTCAATAGAAAGGATCAATATCAAAGGTTCAATAGCAAAGGATCAATATCAAAGGTTCAATGTCAATAGGTCAATAGCAAAGGATCAATATCATAGGTTCAATATCAATAGGTCAATAGCAAAGGATCAATATCAAAGGTTCAATAGCAGAGCAAAGGTCCAATAACAAAATGGCAAGAGATCAAAGATGCAAAGAGATCCTGAGAAACCTTATGAGAAACATCAGAATATCTGTACCTCAAATGTGTGTGCGTAAGAGTAAGGTACACAAGCAAGTTCGACGTTTCCGCTTCATCAAATCTACGTTAGGACATATCATAAATCACATATGTTTTCTTTTCATAAATCATGTTTGACTTATCTCCCATTTATACTTAGTTTCAAGTTCATAAGTTTCTGTCTTTTAGTACTTCGAATCTGGACCAGACTTTAGCGATTTTTATAAAATATTTACTTAGCTCAACTAAAATCAAGGAAATTCCTAGGGGTTCCCATATGAGTTAAGAGACTCTAAAAATTTTTGGGGATTCTATTTCCAAGTCAAATGGCCTATGGAAAATCATAAATCCAGACCTGCCCAGAAAGTGATTAGGAAATACACCTTAAAAGTTTACGCTTATTGGACATGTTTAAACACCTTGGAAAATTTCGAAACTCCCAGAAAATCATTTATATCTTAAATTTCACTCCTGTAAAAGGAGAGATCCCAATTCCTTATGGTTTGAAAATGAAAAATCAAACAATCCAACTAAATTTCAGACCCGTTTTCTCAGCTTTGACACTTGATCTTGTAAAATTCAAAAATATGAGTTAGACAACTCCAAATTAGACCAAACTACTTGGAACACTTAACTAAGACATAAAATAAACTTTTCCAACAAAAATCCAGATTATTTATCTTATAAAATTCGATCTATAACACACACAAATTCGACTACAAAACTGTCCCGATCCAACATCAACACCTAAACCCTAATCAACGCAAGATAAAACCTCTAACACATCCCTAATTATGTTTTAATGATCAAACATACTTAATTACTAAGATTTTGATAAACCTTAATCATATCCATCATTTATAGTTACAAAAAAAAATTTAAAAACGAAAGAAGTTAAAGAAAATAGGCGATTAATCATACCAAACCTTCGCGGAATTACTACAAATCTTGATCTTGAGTTCTTGATGACAACTAATTATGGAGACTAGGGTTTCTATTCATTTTTTTTCTGTAAAACGTTTTTTTTTTATGGGAGGGACCGATTTTTCTTTTTCTTTTTGTCTAATATAGGTTTACTAAATTTGGGTTGGGCTTGGATTTGTTTGGGTTTTAATTTTTATATTTTATTTCTTAACATATAGTTTTCATATTACTTATTTATTTGTTCAACTTAGGATTTAATCCAGAATCTTAATAAAATTTTATTCAAATTTTTAGGGTGTTATATTTCCATTCTCTAGTCTAACTATTTGGATAAACCAAATTTCCAAAATTGATTATCTTTATGGACAACATCTTTAACATTCATAATATGAGTAATTTACCCAATTCAATATTTGGTAATCCATCATAATGATTATCATGTTTACAATAATCCTGTAACTCATATTTCTCAACATATAAGTCAAATATCTGAGATGTCCTTGCAGATCTATGAATGAAAATTCCATCATCATGAGGTATATCATTTACATGTCTAACCTCATCATGATATTTACTAGTGTGTTTTAGAAGATTATGTATCTTGTAATTTTATCTTTCAAGATAAAAACTCCCACTTGCCTTTTGTAATATACAGACTATCTATATAAAGTAGAACAACAATACAATGTTCTCTTTTGAAACATTAGAAATACATATTGACAGTTCATGACTTTATTTTGTCAATAATCACTCTTCATAAGAAGTTAACAATTCAGAACTTCAATTTTAAAACTAAATGTGATTCATCACGTTCCATAATAAAATGATGTTTTATTAATCTTCTAGGTTGGAGTCTTATTGAGTATATTCAATCCATACTCAATTTTTTTTAACCTTGATTACTTTTAAGAAAGAACCTATGGTTATCTTGAATCAAACAAATCAAATAGAGTTTGATTCTCCTAACTGAACATACCATCAACTTGTGGTATTCATTAGAATTAATATTGTAAGACAATCTAACAATATATAAGATAACCATATTCCGTTTGGCTTACCTATTTACCAACTAAGTCAACTTAATGGTATAATAGACTTTCCAAGCCAATTGCATGCTTTATAACACAAGTACTCTTTAACCAAGTCACTTCATATCCATGTCTCATCAAGAAAACATAAACTGTTATAATCCCATTATACGTTATAAATCATTGATCAACTCAATGACTTATTGTATATGTCTTAATTAAAAAAAACATAACAACTTAACGTCTTACTTTATTATAAGTCTTAAAAGACTTAATGATTATGTCTTTACAATGAATCATAAACATGTTTAACTAAAGTAATTATGAACACAACTCTTGGTTTCAATAATAATTTCAAGTTAATTTATTACTTCACAATAATGTAGGACTACATTATTTTTCATTTATGTCATTCCAAAATACATAAATAAACAAATTGAAGTAGTATTAGATTACTTCATTTATTTATGTCATTCCGATAATACATAAATATTTAGTTTGAAGTAGTCTTATATATCATTTTGACACATGTTCGAAATACTTGTCTAATTTAGAAACTGTAAATTTATTCCATATACGATCCCACGTAACATGGAGATTTACTTTGTTGTTGTAATCTCGCCAAGTTCTCACATGACGTAAATTGCAACACCAAGTGTTTCTTGAATTAGATATGTACAAGTCATATTATAACGTTAGTCTCTTACCTTACAGTCAAGAGAATCCGTTAAATCATATACCTATATGTTGTACCTTACACACAATATAGATTTCTCCCACTTGTGCATGGAACAACATCATGTAGCAGATAAACAACACGACATATGCTTATTTATGTGGCCAATATGATTGTGTCATTGGTATTAGCATAACTAGTAGATGTAGAACCACTTCATTGTCTAATAAGGAAATGTACATCACTATCCTTGAAAACATAAGTGTCTACAAGTGGAAAGTAACTATCTTAAGACATTCAAGAGATAATCTGGGTTACTAACAAGATGACAAAGCTTGTAACTCCCACTGAATTAGAGATCATTACATTAATTCCTTATTCAGTAATAAGAACACAATACTCCCACTGTATTTGACAACATTGTAAGTGTTTCATTAACCAGTGAAAGAAAATAGTGTTTGTCACACCCCCAAAATACCTGTTTTGTAGCGGAATGAAATTCCTGGGGGATGACTGCCATAGAATCACAATTACAGTTATATTGAACGACCTAAAGTGTCGTTTGGAAAATGCATCGTTTGATATAATAAAACATTCAGAGTTTACAAAAGATAGGTCCTAAATGAAAATTAACATGGGCGGAAATAAGTTTGTCACAATCTAAACGATGTTTTAAAAATGTATAAATTCCATGTGAGACGCGTCGTCACCGCGACTCTATGATAATTCCACATGCATACCATGAAGTATATGCCTTAGTTACCTGAAAATACATTGCTAAAAGTGTCAACACAAAGGTTGAGTGAGTTCATAGAGTTTATGAAAATGTTTTATACGACTACCACGAGTATAGGCCATGTATGACAAATATGTCACATAAAAGTGTTACAATTGCAATAAGCACATGACACCGAAGCTAGACTGATCATGATGTTCGCCCCAACAGAGTGTTTTGCCAAACAACTCAAATAATGATATTAAATGAAATGCATCCGTTTGACAAGTTGGGACCACCAACCCGGATGGAAGAGTCACCCTCAATAGATCTATTCACTCACCCTCGTTTCTTCCGGAATTAACGGTTCATGATTATGAAATGGGGACATTCAATTGGCAATGAGGTAACTTAAGCAATGTAATGAATTTGATATACTTGGTATCGTAATAAAATGATGTGCAATGTATTCTCCCCCGTAGGTTTGAAATAATGTATAAACTTGAATAAAACGAGGCTATGAAAACTCACTTGGTACAATGATATGATGGCAAAAGTGGATACACTGAAATGTGGCGCAATCTCTAACCGTGACCTATTATGAATGATATGATTCTAATATAAGTTATGAAATAATGTTATGCATGCAAACTCATATGATATCCATACCACTTGCGCTTTTGAAAATAGAGTTTATCGTCGAAATATATGTTTATGACATCTCGTCATGTTATAAAATACTTTATAAGTACTTACGTTGAAACATCATCCTACGATAGTCGTTTAGTGATTTATCAAGAAATTATAGCTTTTCGTCGTAAAATAATGTACTTTGATAATTCATGAAAGTGACTAAATGGCCTCGAAAAGCTAGTCGTAAAATAGTGAATATCGATTGTTAGGAAACAAACTCAATGGTTTTGGAAAGCTTGTAACATTATCTCAAAGTCTTAGAATTTAACTTTTGATCATAGAGGTCTCGATCATGGAGAAAAATATAGATGAAGTAGGGTACTTGGACTAAAAATATTGTTTAAGGTTAGTTTTCGGCAAAGTTTGAGTGACCGCATTTTACTCGTTACAACTCCGTTTGACGAACAGTTGAACATTTTGGAAAATAGGCTAGGTGAACTCACTTTTACTAGAAGACATCGTTTTTTCAAAAGTATTCTATCGATGTGAAAAACGACTCCAAACATAGTCACTTGCGACAACCATTTGGACTAATAGAAAATATATAAGAGTTATTACTTGTGAAAAATACTTACGATATCCACATTTAAAATGCGTATAACTTAGTCGTTATAAGTCCGTTTTCTACGTTTTATATATCCTTGGTTTTGTGTTAATATTTACTAATATATTTTTGACAAATCGACTCATTTAGATTATGTTTTAAACTCATTTTTGCCCTTTAAATAAACCTTAACAGCTTTGAATTTTCCAGAAAATTAGTTTTCGTCGCAAACTTGAAAATAGCATAACTTCTTCGTTATAAATCCGTTTTAACCCGTTCAAGCGACCACGGTTTCGTTTTAAAGTCTATTTTCTGAATATTTAGCCTAAAATAACCCATGACCTGTCGCAATTTCCTGATTTTACAAAAACAATCAGACCTCATTTTTAAGTTGTCGATAATGATTTTTCTAGCGTAATACTTGTTTCAATCACTTCAAATCAACACCAAATCTATTATAAACCTACCATACACCTTCTTAGGGTGTCATGGGTTCCTAAACATCATCAACAATGATATGTTTCATAGGAATATTATTAGGATAATTAAAACTCAGTAGATGTACTAAAAACAAATAAAAGTGGTATAAATACATATGATACTTGCATGATTTCTACTAGAATGATAAAAATAACTCAAGTAAGATTATAAAAGAGTAGTAAAAATATTTAGAACACTTACTTGAGTGATTGAAGAGTTTTGTTGCAAATATACCTAATAAATATTGAGGTTTTTATTTCAAAACCTAAACTAGATTACTACATGAACTTGATAAACACTTGATCTTGGAAAATTTATGGATTCCTTCTTGTTCTTGATCATGGCCGAATTTTGGAGAGGAAAAGGAGAGTGTTTCATTCTTTTTCACCTTTTAGTATGTATTTTGTATGTGTTTTTATTTTACACAACTCTTGCATAAAGTAAAATATCTAGACATAATGTGTAGGTGTACAATTTGGTGTGATTTTAAATAATTGAAATGGTGACCAGGGGGGTGGTCGTCCAAGAATAGATTGGGGAGGGATTGGATGAGTTTTTGTAGTTAAATGTATTATTTGATAAGTATTATGTATAATTTGTACATGTAATTAATAATTTAATGTAGCGTTAGCTAGAAATAAATTTAGCGGAACAAAATAAAATATAACGAAGTCGTAAAAATTATAAAAACACATTTCTTACAAGAATTGAGTGAATTAATAATTATCGAGTTGAATTTACGAAAACCGTCGTAAATATATATACATAACAATTTATATACAAAATAAATTCAAAACATCGGGTAAACTAATAATATAATTTTTATAGTCTTACAATGAGTATAAAAATATATCAGGATAATTTTTGGAAGTGTCGGATCAAATATTCAAAATAAATGACTATGCGATAGCGTTTATTTAATAAATAAATACGCGTTAACTGAAATATGCAAATCCATGCATAAATTAATATGAGAATGATATTGTTGATGATATGTAGACTAAATCTAGTCTATATGAAATGTTTCATAAATACGCAGCTTAGCCCTCAAGGTTACGCGTATTTGATACTCGTAAACCTAGTTTACGAAAAATGATGAATAATGAATCATGAATAGTGATTTTTCTCCGGGAATGAATAGTGTTTTGTGAATAGTTAAATTTTGAAATACCCTTTCAAAATATCAATTCGACTTCAAAAACGATGAATAGTAACTAGTGAATAGTAAATTCCCGAGATGAATAGTGAAATTTTCAAAGTTTGAGAAATGACCTGAAATTACGAGTTGTCACATTCGCCCACCCAAAAAGGAATTCAGTCCATGTTGGGTTCTACGGTGTTATCGGTAAAAAGGTAAGGATATTTAAGTCGCATCTGGTCTTCCCGCGTTTTTCTGAATCGTACCACGCCTTTCCAAGGCGAGACTTTCAACATAACTCTGTTGCCAAATTGAGGTCCTAATGGTTTGCGACCTATGGAACATATTGTAACACCCCCAATTTCGTGATACGCAGCGGAATTCAAATTGGGTGTTACTTCATGGCACAACAGTCATAACAATAGAAAACGAACTCTAATGGAGTCGTTTCAAAAGATTTATCATTCGATTTATATAAATATCAGGGTTTACAAAAATGAGGTCCCAAATGGTTCCATGTTTACAAAATACATTAAATTGATTTTTGAATGATAATAAAATTTATAGCCTTCTTCAGTATCCTTGCTCTTCCGTGCCAGCTTCCGACATTATGGACCTGAAATACATGCTTAAAACTATCAACACAAAGGTTGAGTGAAATTCATAGAGTTTGTTTGATGGTTGAACACATTATGTTTGTAGTGTGAGTTATAAATTCACACCCAAAATAGTTATTCTTAGACTAAGCATCATGCAATCAAGGCGTTAACGTGTTCCAAATTTAATTGGAGAAACTGTTGATACGTGCCCCAAGTAGGTAAAATTTGCCGTTTTACCTAATGTACTCAAATATATTGCGTTTGTTTACCGGACTTGGTCAAACAAATGAGATTCGCCAATCCCAATAGATCTATTCACAATCTTTGCGCCCACCTTCACTCAGTGATTAATGATTCATGATTTAGGGACTTAAGATTGGCAAAATGCGGTAACTTAGTGCTAATAAAACAATCAGATAAGCATACATTTTGAAAGCAATGTGTTCGGTTTAAAATAAAGCATGTATCTCCCCCAAGGGTTTGTAAATCAATTAAGTAATAGAAAGTGGGGCTATGAGCTCACGATAATTCTTAAAAGTTTAAAGTACTTATAAAAGTAAATGAAAATAGTTGAGCATGTATCTCCCCCAAAAGTAATTCAAAACGTATAAGAGTAGGGGCAAGAAACTCACCTCAGAGTATATGATATCAAAGGTATAATGAGAATGATGGATATGCCGTGAGAACTTCTACGAGCAACCTAGAATAGAATGTTGCGACTTAGGTTTGGAATAATGTTTAGGAAAACATAAACCATCCTATATACGTCTCTATGTTGATCATGATGTAGTACATGGCAGTTGTGTATGTCTTTTATAGAAATGGTCTAGTTGTGAAAACGTATTTAGTTTATAGATATCGTACTACCGTTCGGGCCATCACAATTCAGAGGTCATGTAGTAAACGTTCGAGGAGCTAGGACACTTTAAATCGTAAATCCAGTAACTCGTCGATACGTTTTACTCAAATGAAACCCCTCATATGAAGCTCCCTACTATTGTAGCACTTAGTAGATACAATATATGTTTTGAGTGAAGATTGTTATATAAATAAGTTTATCATGTTTTTACAAGTTCTCGTCGTTTCATAAATATGATTACCTTAGTTAACGGTCTTGGGTAAATAAGCCTTGAGGCTTTAGCCATGGCCTTGCCGTGACTTTGGTCTTGACTAACATGGTCTTGAGACTCAGCTTTGACCTTAGCCATAGCCGTGGTCTTGGCTTATGGCCATTAGGCCTCTTGGTTTGCTTTTAGTTGTGACAAAAGTATAGTTGTGAGACTATATAAAGGGCAGTTTCTGTTTTTGAAAGATAATGGCATATTTATGCGTTTTCAAGGTCCGAGCTTCTCTTATATAGAAGGAAAACGTCGTTCCGGACAACTTTCGTGTTTTAACTTTTTGATGATTCGGAACAGAAGTACCACTTTTACAACGACCAGACCCAAAACAGTTTCAATATGGCAGTTTTGGCGTTTTGGTTTCGCTAACTTCTTTTGCCTATAACTTTTGACTCGTTTGTCCGTTTTGGGTGATTCAAGTTGCTATGTTTACCTTTTTATCTTGTCTACCATAGTATGTAAGTTATAAAGTCCATATGTTACTGATTTTAATGGTCTCAAAGGTGTAGAATATGACTAGTTTACTAGTTTGTTACTTTTATGACAATATGTAAATTAAAGCATGTGATTGAGTATATGTACATCATGAATCAACATAGTAACTATATATATAGCATCAAATAGTTAATATTATTAATAATAAAGATGAGATGATGGTGGTGATAAGTTGCTTACAACTTTTGGCTTTCAATAAAGAAAGGAGTAACTTAGTAAGGATAGGACTTTGATTGATCACTTAAGACTTTGGATTGAGCTAGCTTTCCACACCTTGGCACCCTTGCAAACTTGAAGAGTTGGTGATGAAGTACTAAGTGACTTGAGTGGATTTAAACTCAAGAAGATCACTTAAACTTGCTAGAGATTTGATGAAGTAACTTGATACTTGAAACTTCTTTACATAAACTTGGAGTTTAAAGATCAAATTATGGAAGATATGATGGATTTATGTTATGAACGACCCAATTCAGTTTATGAGGGTGTTTAGGATGTATTTCACTTCCTATTTATAGGAGGGTAAGTTTGGTTAACCATATATTGGGTTAAATATTAACCATGGTTAAGTTAGGACACATGTAATGATCTAAATGAACCATGGTTAGGATGATGCCACCAAAATGATGACTCCCCCCCCCCCCTAAGGTCTGCCATGAAGAGATAATATGACTTAGGTGGATAGTTTTGGTATTATCTTGGTTACGGAGTGAGTTTTGGTTAGTTAATCGCTAAGCTGTAGTAGTTAAGCCAAAAGCGTAAAACCGGTATCGTAAAAATATGAAACTTATAAGAATGATTAAACTCATCATTATACTCCATTTAAAAATATAAAATGGGTGATAAGTCTCATTGGGTGCAAAACGCGCTTAAAAGCGAAATACGGGTCAAAAACGCGTAATTCGCAATTTATTAGAAAAGAACGAAATTTCAGAGAAATGACCGTGAATTTATTTAAAGTAGACTAAAATTAGTCTAAAAGTGATATGAGATGTCAAAATGTGGTTTTCGTCAGACGTGGGATAACTTAATGATTATACGTGAAGTTTAAAAGTTACGCGATTTAAGCAAAATATAGAACGTACAAGCTTAATTTCTTTATGGTCAAAGGAGGAGGAAATATGTTTTACTTTTCCAAAAATGTAAAAGTGTCAAAACATATTAAAAACACAGTCAGAATCGTTAAGTCGGGTCTAAGTAGAATTGTTTGAAACGTAAGTTTAGTTTAAATGCAGTGAGGTTTATTTGGTAACATTAAAATGAAATCTTAAAAATTCTCAAATTAATTATGAGTGATCTAAAAATTTATCTAATGTGAGAAAAATTGACAGAGTTGATTTTCGTTATGCGCGTGATGACTAAATGGTGTTCCGACCAAAATGAAACTTTATAACGATGTTTTCTTAATAACTTTTGCGAAGATGATCTAACGATTGTCGAACTCTCAGAATATTACTAAAATAATTTATCGTACGAGAATGTGAAATAAAAATTTTATGGATGAATAGTGATAGTGAATAGTAATGTGAATAGTAAAAGTGAATAGTAAATTCTCGAAAATGAAAAGTAACCCGAAAAATGCGCGTTGTTACACATATTTCCAATATTTTGCGTCGTATATCGACGTAGCTTTTCTATCTATTTGTTGTTGCTTGTAACTGATTATTGATCTATACAATTTTGTTAGAATCGATGCTCGAGGTTGTTTAGACCTTATCTAGGATTATCAATAAAGCACAAATAACAATGAACAATATATATGCACAGCGGAATAATCAAACTATCATTGTTATTATTAAGGTTTCTTCGTCATCATCATGTGTTCTACAAAACACATCTACAGCCCCAATCCTAGACGATCAACTCTAAGACGGTTACACAACAGGGATCAATGATCCTTGAGGCTAAACACTACAAGTCGACTATCACCTAGTCTAGGCGTTTACATACTCACGCCCTAGACCTACACACACACCCCTTTGTCTAATGTTTACATTGTTTGACACACTGAAACCTAATTCCCTGTATCTCTTTATATAATAGAGATACTAGGGTTACAAATACTACTAGGGACTATATAATAAATACTTCTTTAGCAAGTAGGTCCCTTGTCTTTCTTTGTCTTCAACAGTCCTTCATCTTTCATGTATTTTGTCTTATCAACTTTAAATATAGTTCCCAACAATCTTCCTCTAGCTGATTGA
The DNA here is from genome assembly GCA_022545495.1 of Chrysanthemum lavandulifolium. Lineage (NCBI taxonomy): Eukaryota > Viridiplantae > Streptophyta > Magnoliopsida > Asterales > Asteraceae > Chrysanthemum > Chrysanthemum lavandulifolium. The sequence continues at coordinate 107,646,083 of CM040242.1, read as the reverse complement.
TGAGTGTGTAAATACTCATCATTTTTATATAAAATAAACTGCAAAATCATCTGAAAACACTCAGAAACACATCAAAATGATCAAAATATCACAAATCAGTGTTGTATGTGTTTTAAATGCAAAAATATCAAAATCGGATGAAAAACATATCAAATTTGCAAAATTGCGCTTTAGTCCCCAAGTTTATAAAATTGTCAAAAATAGTCCCCGAGCCAAAATTTCAAAGAAAAGTCACCAAAGGTCTTTTAAAATCACAAATTGTCATATTTAGTCCTTTGGTGAGAAATCTAAAAGTTTTGAGAAAATTACAGTTTGGTCCCCGAGCTTTTAAATTGGTCAAAACTAGTCCTTGAATTTCAAAAGTGTCAAAGTTGACCCTTGGATTAGTAAAGTTGGCAAAAACAACCCTTTGACTACTCTTCATAAGTTACATGATTGGTCCCTTGGTTTTGAAGAATTGCACAATTGGTCCTTTATGTTAATATCTCTACAACCAACCGGACCCTAATTTATACCCAAGCCCAACTCAAACACCCCTGGCCCAATTTTGTTTACCCGGTCCAATCCTATGACCCGACAACCCAACCCAGTGTTTAAATAATATTAACCCGCCCCCAGTTTGTCTTCCCCGACATCTCTGTCTGCTCCTGCAACCCCCCACCTTTACCCACCTAAAACCACCCTACACCCCCATTTGTCTCCCCCCTCCTCACCAACCTTACAACCACATTAAATGCTACCTCTTTCCTGTCCCAGATATCCAAAATAGATTTTCCCGCCAAAAGCACTCAATGGCCAAGATCAAGTTTAAGACATCCAAGGGTTGAGATTTGTGATGGGATTATCTCAGAAAGGTGAGAGAAAGCTCTTGGAGCTATAAAAGAGAAGAAGAAGCATTTTCAAGAGTGTGGCTAGTTTTAATTTTCTCTTTAAATGTCGTTTTTTTTAGTTAAGTTTTTAATTCTAGTTTAAATGATGTAATTTCAGCTTATTGGCATCTCATTTATGATAAATCACCTTTGTAATATGATTTTGAGTTTTCAATCCAAGTTTAGATAAATTTCATGTTTCAGGTCACTGTTGCAAATCTCAGTCTCAAATCCTTACATTTAAGCTTTCAATAGCTTGTATTTCACCTCAAACAATCTTGTGTAAGCTTATGATAGCTTTGTACAAACTTGCATTCAATATTTAAGTCATTTTGTTACATGGTCAACGAAAGTCAACTTTGGGCTCAAACTGGAATGAAAGCTGATATGGGATGTTGCAAGTGGTGAAATAGGTTAGATTAGGTTAGGTTTGGGTTCTGGTTCTGGCCTGCATAAGCTGGACACAGTGGTTAGTGGATTTCTCATTCTTCATTTTTAAGTCAAATTGCATTTTAAGCTTATCTTGTATTTATGGTTTAGAATGGTTTGTATCTGTTCATTTAGTGTTAATTTTAGCTAGAAAACTCAGTTGGATCAATGATTTAGGATAAATCAAGAGCTAGCCTAGTGTAATTTACACATCAGTTGGATTTAAGGGGTGTTTGGATTGAGCATATAAACTGTGATTTAGGACAGTTCAGTGGTACACTTTTGTTGTTTCATGCTTGTTTAGTCCTTATTGACTCATTTGAGTCAAGTCCTTGTACCTTTTAAGCTCAAAAGTCAAAATCCCATTTCAAGAGCCTTAGCAGCTCACTGTTGGGGTTTTTACCAACTCAAAAGCTCATTTTTTGTTTAAATGTACTAGATATAGATTCCAGTAGGTTTATTTCATCATAACATATCAAATTCAGTTCTTAAATCAAGATTAAACTTGGAAAAAGTCAATCTTTCAGTTTTGATAAAAAGTCAAATTGTGCAAAATCTCAGTTTTGAGCCAAATGGGAGGAATTTTCTTGAGCTCAGTTATGGGCCAATTCATATGAAACTTGTTGTTTTTAAAAGTCTTCATGGTCTAGTTTCTTTTTGTTATTTTTGTACATTTTTGTTAATTTTGTATTAGGCTCAAAATTGCTTATAATCATGGGCTTAAATGCCCTGCTGAGGCTTCAAGTCTGCACAGGGGTTTAGCAGAATTTGCAGAGCCTATGCTGGTCTCATTTGAGCTCACCTAGGCCTCAACTTGGGGTTTTAGCTAGTCACCCAGGTCATCTTTAGGTCCCCTTAATTTTTTTTTAGTATCTAGCTTATTTGGTTGCTTATTTGGTGGCTGCAAGTTACCCCCCCCCAGAACTGCATTTTAGATCAAAATCTCATAAACATCAAATCATTGCAGAGTGCTAATTAGAGGTTTTAGCTTGTTGTTTTTTGCTCCATTCTAGTTCCTTTAGCATATTAGAGCTTCCCTCTCGGTTTGGTTGCCTTTGAGTCCATTTGCTTATTTTAATGCTTATTCCAATAAGCACTTGGTCATCGTTTCATATTCTGCCACATAACCTCATGATTTTCCATTTTCTTAGCTTCCTAATATTATTTTTAGCATTTCCTGAATTTTCAGATTTTTCCTAGCTTGTTTGGTATTTTCTTGATTTTAATTAGTTTTAAGTATTTTTAAATAGCATTTAATACAAAAATTAAGAAAAGCTTCAAAAAAATAATTTTCATTTTCTTAGGCTTAGATAAATATAAAAGTGAAAAAGTAATTTTCCAGATTTTTCATAGTTTATTTGGTAATTTTAGTAATTTAATTAGTTTTAATAGTTTAAAATTCCTAGAAAATAGATAAATAATCGAAAAATACAAAAATAGTTTTGAAAAGTCTATTTTGATATTTTAGACTTTTCCAAGTCTTAATCTTATTTTTCTAGCCTAATTTCCTATTTTCTTGTATTTTAGGTAATTAATTAATAGTTAAAAATAGTTTTAATTAGATAATTAGTCTTAAAAATAATTTTCTTTTTCTAAAAGTTTCTTTTATCATTAGGATTGTAAAATGTATTTTTCATATTTTTAGGATTTATCTTGTGTAATTTTCACGTTTTTATTTGTGCGCTTACGTAGATTTTATTTTAAACGTAAGTTTTTAGTTTCAAGTTTTAAACGTTCATCAATTTTAAAAATAGTGATAGCGTTTATTTAATATCTTTAATCTTTTTAATTTCCTTTAATTTTCATTTAAGCCTTTTTAGTTTATGAGCTTTTTCTGTAGTTGTAATAATTCACAAATCTCCTTTTCCGTCCAAATCTTCCGATCACTAAACGTTTGATAATCCATTGCACAACTCATTTGGGACATAACGACCCGGGGAGACCCTATACTCCTCGGATCCTCATTGATTTTGTGTCCGAACTGTTTTAAGTTCATTACGGCTGGTCACTCACAAGGGACCGGTTTGTGTGATTAGACTTGACGGTTTCTGCAGATCAAATTTTTACGCCACGCCGGGAGTTGTCCGATAATCTTACGTTTAGCGATTAGTGATTTGGATATTCACTCCTTGTTTATACCATCTGTATGTGTCTATATTTTCTTTTCAAAACCCAAAAGATTTTCGCTCTTTGTTTTACAAAATGTTTCTCAAAAATCCAAAAATATCCATCTTTACCCTCTCGCATCTTTTGATTCTACATTTCTTTATCCTCAAACCGCTTTAATTCTTCATTCCTTATCTTCTTTAACCGCTTAATTCTCCATTCCTTATCCTCTTATCCGCTTAATTCTTTATGTCATGGTATTTGACATGTTCACAGTGTGGAGGTCCATTTAACGGTGGAAATTGTCGGCGATGTACCAATGTGGGTTTCGGAGACAAGTTTGTCGGTAATCCCGATCCCATTTCAAATAATGAAGCACCGATTTTTCCTACCTACCTCCACACCCCAATACGAATCCCACTCATGCGAGTTTTGTGGAATGATTCTCATTACGGTTTTGATTGTCCACCACGGTCCCGCTTTGTCTATGAGCCGGAACCATGTTACAATCGAACTTTGGTGAAAGTTATTTTCCCAATTATCTCTGTTGTGAGAATTGTGGGGTCCTCATGCGACTTTTGAATGTCACCGGTGAATCAAAATTTTCAAAATTCCAATTCTCCCGGTTTGACAATTTCCAACCCCACAAGATTCCATCGGTCATCGACTTCCGAGCCTTCACATCATTTCAATGATTACGAGGAGTGTAATCTTCCTCAAAGTTCAAGAAATACGCATTCGAAAGAAACCGCAAATGAAAAGAATGGTGTGTAAGCTTCACAGATGAATATAAGAATCGATATGATGACGACGATGATGAGGATAGTATTCAATTGAAGGAATACTATGATTACGACGAGGAGAGTGTTACTCAATTGAACGATCTTATTTCTCAACTCCCCGCCTATTGCTATCACACCTATCTTACCTATTATTGCTTCCAAAGACTCTCTCATAATGGAGGATGATCATCTCAAGACTATTTCGGAAACGGAATCATCTAGTGTTGAGGATCTTGTCCCAATCCCAAGTGAGTCCGAGGATATATCCGATAGTGATTGTGATTTGCCTTTTGTGATTCTCTCGACATTTCGAGGTTACTTCCGGGATTTTCTCAAATCCTCTCTTTGAATTTAATAATGACTACACTTTTGAGAAAGTAAATCCTCTTTTCGATGAAATGTCCGAGGTCGATACAGAGACCATCACGGAAGTGGTGGAAATTGCTAGCTCTCGAGCACACCACTTGTCCCACCTCGTATTCTATCTTATCTCTTCCATCATGTGATGATGACTCTATCCTCATCGATGAGATTCATGATCCAAAAATCATGAATTCTCCTTCCGATAATGAGGAGTTAGTCATGATCATCATCATGATTCTCCTTCTTTTCTTCACGCACGGTGTGACTTCTCCATGTCTTAACTCCTTCGGGAGTGAAGACATTATCTTTGACCCCGCATTTTCGTGTACCATCCGTGAGCCGGGTGCATCTCTGCTCTCTTTATCTCATCGGTGTGGAACTTTCACGTGCTTCAAATGTTTGTCCAAACATCTTGAATGAAAGTCCGATGGAGATTGTCTCTTCCACTTTGCTTCCCATGAACCAATTAATTCGGGGTCGAGTCAAGCTAGCGACTCGGTAATCCAAAACAAGAGCTTAACATGGGTTTTCACCGTGTGTACTACCTAGTGTGGGGAATGCCCCATGTTATTAAAAAAAAAAAAAAAAAAAAAAAAAAAACTTTCTAAATAATGGCCGAGTATTTCCCTTTACGTTCTTTGTTTCGCATAAAAGCGGTACTTTGAATATTGAGGGCAATATTCATTTCTAAGTGTGGGGGATTCTCATGAATTTTGTTATATGTATTATACTACCCAACTCCGCTTTTGGCCAAATTTTTTTTTTTGGAGTAAGTGTTTTACACTTTCTCATTTGGTTATCATCCGCCATGTATCAGAAGACAAAAGGATTAGCTAATCCAGAGCAAACGGCTCTTGGTAAAGATTTATCAAACCGTTAATATGGCTTGCAATTTGCCCAAAATTGTATGGTATTCACTCACCATATCCTAAAAAGTGAAGAGTTGGCTAGCCCGCAAGATTATGGCTTGTGGTAAAGGCGTGGAAAAACCATAATTGGTAATCAGCTCACCAAAGATAATATTGATAATTTATCTAAGAGTTGGCTAGTCCGTATGGGTACGGCTTCGTAAAGACAAAATCAAATCCGTTGAAAGTCGGTGGTTTGCTCAAAATCACATGGTTATTTGTACCATGGTTCTTACTTGAATCGAAACATTTGGCTACTCCGAAGTAATGGCTTTTGGTAAAGAGATTAAAATCCATTATGTTTTCTCAAATCATTGCTAGGACTAGCAATATCTCGATGTGGGGGATTGATGAGTGTGTAAATACTCATCATTTTTATATAAAATAAACGCAAAATCATCTCGAAAACACTCGTAAACACATCAAAATGATCAAAATATCACAAATCGGTGTTGTATGTGTTTTAAATGCAAAATATCAAAATCGATGAAAACATATCAAATTTGCAAAATTGCGCTTTAGTCCCCAAGTTTATAAAATTGTCAAAAATAGTCCCTGAGCCAAAATTTCAAAAGAAAAGTCACCAAAGGTCTTTTTAAAATCACAAATTGTCATATTTAGTCCTTTGGTGAGAAATCTAAAAGTTTTGAGAAAATTACAGTTTTGGTCCCCGAGCTTTTAAATTGGTCAAAACTAGTCCTTGGGAATTTCAAAAAGTGTCAAAAGTTGACCCTTGGATTAGTAAAGTTGGCAAAAACAACCCTTTGACTACTCTTCATAAGTTACATGATTGGTCCCTTGGTTTTGAAGAATTGCACAATTGGTCCTTTATGTTAATATCTCTACAACCAACCGGACCCTAATTTATACCCAAGCCCAACTCAAACACCCCTGGCCCAATTTTGTTTACCCGGTCCAATCCTATGACCCGACAACCCAACCCAGTGTTTAAATAATATTAACCCGCCCCCAGTTTGTCTTCCCGACATCTCATGCTCTCCTCCGCAACCCCCACCTTTACCCACCTAAAACCACCCTACACCCCCATTTGTCTCCCCCCTCCTCACCAACCTTACAACCACATTAAATGCTACCTCTTTCCTGTCCCAGATATCCAAAACAGATTTTCCCACCAAAAGCACTCAATGGCCAAGATCAAGTTTAAGACATCCAAGGGTTGAGATTTGTGATGGGATTATCTCAGAAAGGTGAGAGAAAGCTCTTGGAGCTATAAAAGAGAAGAAGAAGCATTTTCAAGAGTGCGGCTAGTTTTAATTTTCTCTTTAAATGTCGTTTTTTTTAATTAAGTTTTTAATTCTAGTTTAAATGATGTAATTTCAGCTTATTGGCATCTCATTTATGATAAATCACCTTTGTAATATGATTTTGAGTTTTCAATCCAAGTTTAGATAAATTTCATGTTTCAGTCCTTTGTTGCAAATCTCAGTCTCAAATCCTTACATTTAAGCTTTCAATAGCTTGTATTTCACCTCAAACAATCTTGTGTAAGCTTATGATAGCTTTGTACAAACTTGCATTCAATATTTAAGTCATTTTGTTACATGGTCAACGAAAGTCAACTTTGGGCTCAAACTGGAATGAAAGCTGATATGGGATGTTGCAAGTGGTGAAATAGGTTAGATTAGGTTAGGTTTGGGTTCTGGTTCTGGCCTGCATAAGCTGGACACAGTGGTTAATGGATTTCTCATTCTTCATTTTTAAGTCAAATTGCATTTTAAGCTTATCTTGTATTTATGGTTTAGAATGGTTTGTATCTGTTCATTTAGTGTTAATTTTAGCTAGAAAACTCAGTTGGATCAATGATTTAGGATAAATCAGTAGCTAGCCTAGTGTAATTTACACATCAGTTGGATTTAAGGGGTGTTTGGATTGAGCATATAAACTGTGATTTAGGACAGTTCAGTGGTACACTTTTGTTGTTTCATGCTTGTTTAGTCCTTATTGACTCATTTGAGTCAAGTCCTTGTACCTTTTAAGCTCAAAAGTCAAAATCCCATTTCAAGAGCCTTAGCAGCTCACTGTTGGGGTTTTTACCAACTCAAAAGCTCATTTTTTGTTTAAATGTACTAGATATAGATTCCAGTAGGTTTATTTCATCATAACATATCAAATTCAGTTCTTAAATCAAGATTAAACTTGGAAAAGTCAATCTTTCGCTTTGATAAAAAGTCAAATTGTGCAAAATCTCGGTTTGAGCCAAATGGGAGGAATTTTCTTGAGCTCAGTTATGGGCCAATTCATATGAAACTTGTTGTTTTTAAAAGTCTTCTGGTCTAGTTTCTTTTTGTTATTTTTGTACATTTTTGTTAATTTTGTATTAGGCTCAAAATTGCTTATAATCATGGGCTTAAATGCCCTGTGCAGGGCTTCAAGTCTGCACAGGGGTTTAGCAGAATTTGCAGAGCCTATGCTGGTCTCATTTGAGCTCACCTAGGCCTCAACTTGGGGTTTTAGCTAGTCACCCAGGTCATCTTTAGGTCCCCTTAATTTTTTTTTTAGTATCTAGCTTATTTGGTTGCTTATTTGGTGGCTGCAAGTTACCCCCCCCCCAGAACTGCATTTTAGATCAAAATCTCATAAACATCAAATCATTGCAGAGTGCTAATTAGAGGTTTTAGCTTGTTGTTTTTTGCTCCATTCTAGTTCCTTTAGCATATTAGAGCTTCCCTCTCAGTTTGGTTGCCTTTGGAGTCCATTTGCTTATTTTAATGCTTATTCCAATAAGCACTTGGTCATCAGTTTCATATTCTGCCACATAACCTCATGATTTTCCATTTTTCTTAGCTTCCTAATATTATTTTTAGCATTTCCTGAATTTTTCAGATTTTTCCTAGCTTGTTTGGTATTTTTCTTGATTTTAATTAGTTTTTAAGTATTTTTAAATAGCATTTAATACAAAAAATTAAGAAAAGCTTCAAAAAAAATAATTTTTCATTTTTCTTAGGCTAAGATAAATATAAAAAGTGAAAAAAGTAATTTTCCAGATTTTTCATAGTTTATTTGGTAATTTTTAGTAATTTAATTAGTTTTTAATAGTTTAAAATTCCTAGAAAATAGATAAATAATCAGAAAAATACAAAAATAGTTTTGAAAAGTCTATTTTGATATTTTAGACTTTTCCAAGTCTTAATCTTATTTTTCTAGCCTAATTTCCTATTTTCTTGTATTTTAGGTAATTAATTAATAGTTAAAAATAGTTTTTAATTAGATAATTAGTCTTAAAAATAATTTTCTTTTTCTAAAAAGTTTCTTTTATCATTAGGATTGTAAAAATGTATTTTTCATATTTTTAGGATTTATCTTGTGTAATTTTCACGTTTTTATTTGTACGTTTACGTAGATTTTATTTTAAACGTAAGTTTTTAGTTTCAAGTTTTAAACGTTCATCAATTTTAAAAATAGTGATAGCGTTTATTTAATATCTTTAATCTTTTTAATTTCCTTTAATTTTCATTTAAGCCTTTTTAGTTTATGAGCTTTTTCTGTAGTTGTAATAATTCACAAATCTCCTTTTCCGTCCAAATCTTCCGATCACTAAACGTTTGATAATCCATTGCACAACTCGCTGGGACATAACGACCCGGGGAGACCCTATACTCCTCAGATCCTCATTGATTTTGTGTCTGAACTGTTTTAAGTCTGTTACGGCTGGTCACTCACAAGGGACCAGTTTGTGTGATTAGACTTGACGGTTTTGCGCAGATCACTGATAATGACAAAACCAAATAAGCACGAACAAATATGTCATGAAAGAGATAAACAAACTTCCCCTTAAACATGCAATCACCAAGAATCTTCAAGTTGCAATCTTCTATGTAAATATTCTTCCCCTTTTTGTCATCTTTAATTAGGGGTCATAAGTGAGCAACCTTGATCTTCAAAACTACGAATCAATATCATACGTCCAATCCATCCTTCCAATGTTTCAAATTACCCACCATTAAGTTTTCCGCATCTAAAAATGAACTTGAAACAGTAGAAATCAAAATCAGCAGTAGTAATAACAACTAGCAGTTTTAAAAACCTTCTCCCCGAATGATGCATGAAAATGGTTAAACATTTTAACATTAAGCTTCCCCTGAAACCCATATGTTAACCATTTGAAGAATGTAGGCTTTATGTAATATTTACTGATGAAGAAAACCAAGTATAACCAACTTGATGCTGAAGTAGAACAACCCAAACCTGTGTCTTATATCTTGCACTATAGATGACATCGAACGTATACCCAATCATGGTGTATAGGGAGACCACAATCCCTTGACATTAATCACTGAGCACAATAACGTCACTCCTTTAAGTGTTATGTCAATTCTTCGTCACAATCATTGAAGTACGAACAAGTTACCTTAAAGTGTAATCTCCTACTTTAAGATATGATAAAACACAAACCCAAAGAATTCCACTTCATCTTCAAATAGGTGATAAACGCCTTTCTTCGTAATCAATTATGACAATAAGAATGAGCCATGAACCTGTTAAGAACAAAAACCAAAATCCAAACACCATGTGTGTGTCCAATAAACTCCGTACCAAGAATCTGTACGACTTCCCCTGAACATGAACATGATATCTACTTCAAGCAATGTACCTTGCAACCTTGTGAATAGACCAATCACCGATGGTCATTCACTATGTGATATATATACCACTGTTTGGCAACAGAAAATTCCTTGTGTCCCATGCTCATTCACCATGCAACCAATCATATACATACAAGCCACCGTCCCACTCAGTTTAAATAGACCAATCGATGAATTAGTAGAACAGGCTTTGGACGAAAATTTAAGCCTTGCACATCCTATGAGAATAGACAACCATGGATGACACTGATTTGAGTATTAACAACAGCAGTGAAGAATAAGTGTAACAACAGATTCATCACAAGCATCCAATGAAAGCAGTACCAGGTATGCATATGAGCAGTGAGCAATACAAACTAGTCGTGAATGTCGAGTAGCAGTCAAAACAATGATGTACCTTGGCAGCAGAATCACGAGTAAAGTTCTTGAGACGAGCAGTAGTAATCTCTCATAACTAGCAGTGGAAACCGAGATAACTAGCAGTGGAAACAATAAAGGCGAGCAGTGGTAACTTGAATAAGCTAGCACTGGTAACAAGATGATAGCAGTGGTAATCGGTAAACAAGCAGTGGTTACGAGATAATACTAGCAGTGCTAAATATGTGTGTTACCAATAATAGCATCTGTTATTCCATGTAGTATCGCTGCAAATCTGTTTGCACAGACTCGAATAATACAATTTTAAACAACAGTAATTTGTAATAAACTCCCACGATTAGTAGCACATCATCCTTTACTGCCATGTTCCTGTAAGATTTTGACAAAAACACCACAGCAGCGAACATTATCAGCGGATAAACTTAAAACCCTAATATCCAACAAAGCACCGCCTATCAATTATTCCATTCTCGCATAAACCTTATAATACTTACAAAAACCATTATCTGCTGCTCATTACACGTTCACCAACATATTACATTTGCAAACCCTATGATATTTAAGACAGTAGCATCCTAGGGTTTCCATTAGTCACATCAGGTTTATCAATACCAATAATCTTGACAAACCCTAAAAATTCAATTCATTCTCCAAGGCTGCAATTTTTCTTGATGACATGGTGAGGGTATGAAGTTTAAAGCATAATAAGCACACATATCGACTTTCACTATGAATTAAACTAAATAGTACCAAATACACAAAGCTCGATATCACAAAAATCTTAAAAATTCGAACTATAATACCTCCCTCTGCAGCCAACTTCGACAGCCTATAACTTTCACATAAAAGTTCAAATCGACAATCCCTCCGGTGGAAAGTTAGATGTGTATATAGAGAACATCCACACAAAATTTCGTCACAATCCAACGGTTAACGAAAACGTTATACCTGTTTGAAAACGGACCTGCAGAAGCATTACGAAAATTGAACCAGTTGCGAATTTTTCTTCCTCATCAAGAAACCTTGCGAAATCCTAGATATCAAGAGCAACCCGCTCTGATACCACATGTTAGAATCGATGCTCATGGTTGTTTAGACCTTATCTAGGATTATCAATAAAGCACAAATAACAATGAACAATATATATGCACAGCGGAATAATCAAACTATCATTGTTATTATTAAGGTTTCTTCGTCATCATCATGTGTTCTACAAAACACATCTACAGCCCCAATCCTAGACGATCAACTCTAAGACGGTTACACAACAGGGATCAATGATCCTTGAGGCTAAACACTACAAGTCGACTATCACCTAATCTAGGCATTTACATACTCACGCCCTAGACCTACACACACACACCTTTGTCTGATGTTTACATTGTTTGACACACTGAAACCTAATTCCATGTATCTCTTTATATAATAGAGATACTAGGGTTACAAATACTACTAGGGACTATATAATAAATACTTCTTTAGCAAGTAGGTCCCTTGTCTTTCTTTGTCTTCAACAGTCCTTCATCTTCATCTATTTTGTCTTATGAACTTTAAATATAGTTCCCAACAGATTTCTTTGTTGTTTCCTGAATAAGTTATGGACTAGTGAGTTGGACTTTCCTGATTTTGGCCCGTGAATAAGTGATTGACACCTCAACCATAGAGTGCCTCAATTGGTGCAGTCAATATGTTCATGTGATAACTATTGTTGTAAGGGAACTTGTTCGATGAAGAATGATTTGCCTAATCATTTCCAGAAAATCACACATGCTTGAGTATATCTTCTAATGTTGGAATTGGTCTCTCGCTCTGACCATTGAGCTGAGGATAATAGGCGGTACTCATGTCCTAGTAGATTCCATGTGAAACTTGAAATAATTGTCAGAAGTCTAAGGTGAATCGGCTACCTTATATTAGGTATAATTGAAATTGATACTATGTGTCTCGTGCCAATTTCAAAGTGTCAAGTCTTTCGAAAAGGGCATTATTGAAAAGAATAGATTATGTTCCTCACGTTTCTAGTTTTAGCGAATGTCATGACTTGAGTCTTCCTTGTCTAAGGTGCTTAGTCTCCGTTAATAAGATGTTTATTGCTTGATGGTGTCTCTCTTAATTTACCTTATCGAAATTTTTCCATGCTCTATGTTGCCAAGTCACAAAACCCTAAATATTTAAGTGATGTGGTGTGGTGGTTAATTTTCAAGATTTGTTCCGATATTGAGTGCTTCTAAAATAGTGCATCACTAAGATTGTTATCATGCTGGCAAAAACGTAGATATCAGCTCCTACTATGTCGAAGAATGTATGTTCTATTTCACTTGTAGATGGAGAGTCATTGATTGTCTGATATGTTCAGACATGTTGCATCTCTTGATATGAAAGTGCGGTTATCTGTAATTTCTAGAGAACACAATGCCTTAGGGGAAGTTTATATCGATAACCTTAATTTAACTCAATTATCCTTTAAGGGAAACTTATTGTAGGGAAGTTCACATATTGTTGAGGCCATGTTTAATGCAATGTTCTGTAGTCTCTGTTAGGAGGCTTGGTTTATTTCTACAGTGTTGCTTAGTGTGTATTCGATTTGTACTAAATCTTGTAACTCGGTCTAGTTGGTACTTTTGAAATGATAGGATTTGGCTTCTAGTCCAAAAATAGTGGTTCAGATTATCTCGTGATGTCGTAGAATTTCTATTGAGTTTTGAAGCATCTTACTACATACTTCTAGTCCTTGTAGGTAGTTCTGAAATCCTTTCATGGTTTTCTTGTATCGAGGAATCCTCCTCGTAGATGGTATAGAAAGTCTTTCCTACAAAGTCACTAGTAAAAATTTCAACTTATCGGTTGAGTAAGTGATGAATGGTGTAGGTATCTATAGAGTGTTAACAAGAAGAGATGTTCATGAATAATTTATCTGATTACAAAGCTTTGCTTTTGAGTGAAGATTGTTTTAGGAAGTTTGAAAAGATGCTTGTTTCTTTCATGACATAATTCTTCCTGAATTATACATAGGTGATCAGACTATGTATAATCGAGGAAAAATGATGTGATGCTTGGTTTTATTGAAATGGTATTATGTTTCTTCGAAGTTTTAGATGGTATTCAACGTTTTGTTTTTGTAAGATAATGGCTCAAACCATTTTTCAGAGTAACATGAAAATCGTTTCGCGTAATGGTAGAAAATAGTTGATAGAATGACTGAAAATCAATTTATAGGGTGGTAACAAAACAAATTGTCATAGAACTCTGTAAAACAATTTTTCCTAAGATGGTAGTTAAATAGCTTGAAATAAAACTAAGTGAAATAATTTCATGAAGTGGTATCAAAATAACTTGACATAAAATTTGTTGAATGGTTTGTAGGATACATGGGAGAACCTCATAGAATGGTAATAATCTCCTAATTAGTCAAGAATAAAGTTGGCCTAATCCCTAGTATGATAGCGGTATATTGTTGCGAAATAGTTGAAAATTGGGCAATTGGAATATGGAATGAAATAAACAAAGGTTGTGATTATTGTGGAGATAATAAAGGATAAAGACTACATCAAATAGAAAGGTACTTATTATCTGTTCCTGTTGATGGTCTAATCATGTCTCAAGTGTAGGAGCAGTAGGCTGTCTAGCAGCAGCAGCTCTGAAACTCTCACAGTCCTTAAACCTATAAGATGGTGTAGTGTCTATAGCCTTAGTGATAGATGGTAATGGTGTGTCAAATCATGCACGCTTCCTAAGCTGCAAGTCAGATGTATGAGTAGTGTATATAAGATGTGATGGTACGGGTGGTGCTCTAGATGATAATGATAATGATGATGGAAATCCTAGTGGTAAGTTAGGAGATGATGGTGAATGAAATACTACTCGCTTTCGTGTTGTCTCACGACGTTTCAAAGGTAAAGCTGGAGTATGCACTATAGGACGAATAATAGTGGTATAAGTAGCTGATGGTGATTTTATTACATGAGTAGCAGGTGATCTAAGAATGAGGGTAAGAGAATGTACTCTCTTCTTGTAGTAAGCATCCTAATAGGTCCATTAGTACTAAGCCTATAAGTCCTACCAAATGGTATGATCTGTCCCGACTGAATGATAGAAACTGTCCTGATCCTACGGTGAATCAATGGTGATCGTGGTGTAGGTGCAACTTCGCCCTCCTCAAAGGGTTTAGTCTCCACATCGGATAATATGTGTGGTGAGTCTGGTGTAGAGCCAACTGATGTTAAAATTGTGATAGGGAATAACAAGGTATCCTCCATGTCAGAGTCTGATGTGAGTATGATGGGATGGGTATCTGAAGACATCAATGTGACAATCGATTTGAAATGAAAGTAAATAACCCGCATAATGTGCGTATAAAACCGCATGTATAGTAAATATGCACTTATGATGAAATGATGAGATGCTATGATGATGTAGTTATAGTCTAGGGTCAATGATACAACCTAGTTCTCTATAACTCTTGCTCGATTCCAATCTGTCACACCCCAAAATACTGCTTTGCAATGAATGGAATTCGGGGATGATTGCCACAACATCACGATTATGATTATATTGAACGACCTAAAGTGTCGTTTGGAAAATACATCGTTTGATATAATAAAACATTCAGAGTTTACAAAAGATAGGTCCCAAATGAAAATTAACATGTGCGGAAATAAGTTTGTCACAATCCAAACGATGTTTTCAAAATGTATAAATTCCATGTGAAACGCGTCGTCACCGCGACTCTATGATAAGTCCACATGCATGCCATGAAGTATATGCCTTAGTTACCTGAAAATACATTGCTAAAAGTGTCAAGACAAAGGTTGAGTGAGTTCATAGAGTTTATGAAAATGTTTTATACGACTACCACGAGTATATGCCATGTATGACAAATATGTCACATAAAAATGTTACAATTGCTATAAGCACATGACACCGAAGCTAGACTGATCATGATGTTCGGCCCAACAGAGTGTTTCGCCAAACAACTCAAATAATTATATTAAATGAAATGCATCCGTTTGACCAGTTGGGACCACCAACCCGGATGGAGGAGTTACCCTCAATAGATCTATTCACTCACCCTCGCTTCTTCCGGAATTAACAGTTCATGATTATGAAATGAGGACATTCAATTGGCAATGAGATAACTTAAGCAATGTAATGAATTTGATATACTTGGTATCGTAATAAATTGATGTGCAATGTATTCTCCCCCGTAGGTTTGAAATAATGTATAAACTTGAATAAAACGGGGCTATGAAAACTCACTTGGTACAATGATATGATGGCAAAAGTGGATACACTGAAATGTGGCGCAATCTCTAACCGCGACCTATTATGAATGATATGATTCTAATATAAGTTATGAAATAATGTTATGCATGCAAACTCATATGATATCCATACCACTTGTGCTTTTGAAAATAGAGTTTATCGTCGAAATATATGTTTATGACATCTCGTCATGTTATAAAATACTTTATAAGTACTTACGTTGAAACAACATCCTACGATAGTCGTTTAGTGATTTATCAAGAAATTATAGCTTTTCGTCGCAAAATAATGTACTTTGATAATTCATGAAAGTGACTAAATGGCCTCGAAAAGCTAGTCGTAAAATAGTGAATATCGAGTGTTAGGAAACAAACTCAATGGTTTTGGAAAGCTTGTAACATTATCTCAAAGTCTTAGCATTTAACTTTTGATCATAGAGGTCTCGATCATGGAGAAAAATATAGATGAAGTAGGGTACTTGGACTAAAAATATTGTTTAAGGTTAGTTTTCGGCAAAGTTTGAGTGACCGCATTTTACTCGTTACAACTCCGTTTGACGAACGGTTGAACATTTTGGAAAATAGGCTAGGTGAACTCACTTTTACTAGAAGACATCGTTTTCTTAAAAGTATTCTATCGATGTGAAAAACGACTCCAAACATAGTCACTTGCGACAACCATTTGGACTAATAGAAAATATATGAGTTATTACTTGTGAAAAATAGTTACGATATCCACATTTAAAACGCGTATAACTTAGTCGTTATAAGTCTGTTTTCTACGTTTTATATATCCTTGGTTTCGTGTTAATATTTACTAATATATTTTTGACAAATCGACTCATTTAGATTATGTTTAAAACTCATTTTTGCCCTTTAAATAAACCTTAACAGCTTTGAATTTTCCAAAAAATTAGTTTTCGTCGCAAACTTGAAAATAGCATAACTTCTTCGTTATAAATCCGTTTTAACCCGTTCAAGCGACCACGGTTTCGTTTTAAAGTCTATTTACTGAATATTTAGCCCAAAATAATCCATGACCTGTTGAAATTTCCAGATTTTACAAAAACGATCAGACCTCATTTTTAAGTTGTCGATAATGATTTTTCTTGCGTACTACTTGTTTCAATTACTTCAAATCAACACCAAATCTATTCTAAACCTACCATACACCTTCTTAGGGTGTCATGGGTTCCTAAACATCATAAACAATGATATGTTTCATAGGAATATTATTAGGATAATTAAAACTCATTATATGTACTAAAAACCAATAAAAGTGGTATAAATACATATGATACTTGCATGATTTCTACTAGAATGATAAAAATAACTCAAGTAAGATTATAAAAGAGTAGTAAAAATATTTAGAACACTTACTTGAGTGATTGAAGAGTTTTGTTGCAAATATACCTAATAAATCTTGAGGTTTTTATTTCAAAACCTAAACTAGATTACTACATGAACTTGATAAACACTTGATCTTGGAAAATTTATGGATTCCTTCTTGTTCTTGATCATGGCCGAATTTTGGAGAGGAAAAGGAGAGTGTTTCATTCTTTTTCACCTTTTAGTATGTATTTTGTATGTGTTTTTGTTTTACACAACTCTTGTATAAAGTAAAATATCTAGACATAATGTGTAGGTGTACAATTTGGTGTGATTTTAAATAATTGAAATGGTGACTGGGGGGTCGGCCAAGAATAGATTGGGGAGGGATTGGATGAGTTTTTGTCGTTAAATGTATTATTTGATAAGTATTATGTATAATTTGTACGTGTAATTAATAATTTAATGTAGCGTTAGCTAGAAATAAATTTTAGCGGAACAAAAAAAAATATAACGAAGTCATAAAATTATAAAAACACACTTCTTACAAGAATTGAGTGAATTAATAATTATCGAGTTTAATTTACGAAAATCGTCGTAAATATATATACATAACAATTTATAAACAAAATAAATTCAAAACATCGGTAAACTGTGAATAGTAAAATTTTGAAATACCCTTTCAAAATATCAATTCAACTTCAAAAACGATGAATAGTAAAACAATGAATAGTAACAAGTGAATAGTAAATTCCCGAGATGAATAGTGAAATTTTCAAAGTTTGAGAAATGACCTGAAATTACGAGTTGTCATAGTGTTCTATTTACTTCCCTAAACCTTTGAGAAACTTCCTTATGTACTTAAAAGAATGTTTCGAGTCAAGAAACTTCCTTTTTTCAACCACCTAGGCGGTGAACCTAATCGTTGTAGTGTAGTATTAGGGTAAGCCTCGGGATTGATATCGTTCTCTAGGGAATAGGAATGCTAGTGAGAAATTATTGCGCTAAGGTTGGGATTGAGGAAGATTATTTTTTATCTTTTTTTATATTTTTTAAGAAACTAAAGGTAAAATCTCGGGGTTTGGATTTGGGGGGTGGTACTTCTACCATTTACTCTACTATTATAATTATCTAATATAAGGGTAGTCTATGTCTTTTTGAACTGTGCTCGTATGATGATTAAAGATGTGTCTACCTAGATACTATTACTTCCTAGTTATCTTTTATTGATGGTTGAATTGTCACGTCCTTATTCTTAACGCGTTGTGTTTTCTAAGGTCGTAGGGTGTGCTTTTATCCCTAACTATTTGAAGCTACCTAAGGTTAATGACTACGAAATCTCTAGGATTCATAAACTTAACACTAAGGTTATCTTTGAATGTTTAGCCTACAATTCCACTAGTAACTATAAACTAATTTTCAACAAAGATTAATCAAGCATTAAAAACACAACGATGGCTTCATGCACTCCTAAGCCAATTACAATTAAGATAAAAGACAACCAATCAATATTAAATAACTAGGTTCCATAGATCTAAGCAAACACACAAGTAAATTAGCTGGACGTGTTAAACATGCAAGCATATACACATTCAATCGAATACATAATGAAATCAAGGGAATAAATAACTTATCTCGATGTAAAATAGGGTATAAGGACCCTAAAATACAGTCCAAACCGGATTATAATCGTTTTAGGTTTTTACTCCACAAGTCTACCTCCTTAAAAGTCTGAAAATCGAATTCTATATATAGATTTACATCTGCGACGGCGTCACCTTTTAATTATGACGCCGTCAGATCGCCGCCATTAGGGTTTCGTCTTGGCCAAGTCAACTTTGGAAAAGCGTCACGTTGTGGTTGTGACGCCGTCAGTCTTCAGCTCTGACGTCGTCTGAATCTTGATCTAGGCCGCCCGAGGAGAAAAGTCTTCGTGACGCCTACTCTTCAAAGCTCGACGCGTCGGTGTAAAATAGCAATTTCACTCTGAGTCGTCACAAATATAGGGACGGCATCGCCTTTGTTTGGGACGCCGTCAGGTGCATTTCCATCACTTGAGTGTCTTGATCTTGACTTTAGCCATTTTCTTCACATATTCACTCCTTTTCGTCCAAATAAGCATCATTCCAACATTTTGCCTTCAAGAGACCTAAAAAGTGAAAAGGAACGAAATTAAGCAGTAACGGATATAAAAGTGGGCGATTAAGGGCTTAAATGACCCCTTAAAAGTGTACGTTTTAAATCCTTATCAAATATCCCTACACTTGGTATTTGCTTGTCCTCAAGCAAATGTGCTTTTGGCCAATCAATTTATAAGTTAGGGGCATAAAGCAATGGTTTAACATAATTCATAACAAGTATAAGCCCCGCAATAGTCATAACAAGCACGGAAATTATATACTAGCACCTCACAAGTGGTGTTTGGATACTCTCATCTCTCGGGTGTATATGAAATATATCAAATGGAAATGGAAGATAAACACTCATTAACCGGTCATAGTACATAGATTACCATAGGCTTGAGACTAGATCAAACCTCCATCGCTTTGGCGTAAGCACCTAGGAAAAACTATTTAAGAGGTCTTTTAAAGGGTTGTAACGTTAGGTTTACATTTGGGGAAACAAAGGGTTTGGTTGGATAGGCGATTTAGTGGTGGCAAGTCAAAAATCTTTATGTTACAAGCATGAGAAGAATGGCGTTGCTAAGCCAAGACTTGACTCTCTAAACTATAGATAACTTTGAAACAAACAAACATAAATATAAAGAAAGATGTAGGATGGTAGGTATGTTTTTTCATTTTTTTCACACTCTTTTTTTGTCGATTTTTTTTTTTTTTTTTTTTTTTTTTTTTTTTTTGCATACACTTTTACTCTACCATCCTCTACGATAACATCAAAATAATAGGATTTATAGGCACATCCCTACACTTGAGTTTTATTACTCTAACACTAATTTGACCCGAATTGAAAAGATCAAAACACTTAGAGTACATTATTACGTAAATAAAGGGAATTTGAATTTAACGTTCTTTCCCGTCATTCCATAAAATTTAACTTTACCCACGAGTCCCAATCGTCCCAAAACTTTGTACAGAAGATATGACTCGACTTAGCAACCATGAAAGTAACTAGATAATTGAACTAAGGGTTTAGTATGATAACAATAATGCACTAAAAGTGAGTGCATACAAGGTAGGCTAAGGCGATTTGGGTGTACATTTGAGGGTGGATTGTAAACAATGCTCTTCATTGATATTCCGGAAAACCGAAACATCACGAGAACCGCGAAAAGGATATGCTCTGATGGATTAACTAGGGGTATCGTGTACTAAAGATGAGTACAACGCAAGGGTGTGGTGGAATTACTCAACTGGTGTGGAAGAAGTAATTATAATACAGGTATCAAACAAGGGTTATCCTAATGCCTCTTATCATTTAGTTATTCCTAACTACACAAGTGTAGTCTCACTAGCGATCTCGGGATGCATCACAAAACAAGTTCTAGAATCAATTATACTACCGGTACACTCTCGAAGCATTAAAGATGAATGATTTAATTCCTACAAATCTAGGGGCGAACCTCACATTTTGAGGTGGAATTTGAGTGGTAAAGGGTTTTTGTGCTAGTCATATAACTCCCTATCCATGAGACGCTTTATTAAGACTAAAGACCCACTCCTACATGTCATGGAAAATTTTAAATTTGGTGCTAAAATTACCCTAACCGATATTTCTCATGGTTTATTACACAAATGAAATAGGACAAAACAAATGATCAAGGATAAGCATAGTTTCAAAGTTCCTGTTTTATTCTCCCTCCTTACACTTAAACTGAACATTGTCCCCAATGTTCCCCGAAAGTATCAAAGTTATGATAATGGAAGGTACTTAAAAGAGAAAGAAACTAATACTCCCCTGATTAGCTCGGTAGGATTCGTGTGAAGTAGTGGTTAAATTCTTTCCAAGAAGAATGTATGCGTGAAAAGCTTCATCCAATCTAATGTTTCTTCTTCTTGATAAATAAAACATGCACACTTTAAGAAAATAGACGAAACCTTCGCGTAAAATCGGCGGTAAAACTATATATGACTCTACTATACTAGGATATAATGCTTGTGGAATGGATGTTTGTAGATTTTCTGGAAAATTAAGACCTGAGAAATTCCAAAAATTTATAAGTAGCATAGAAAAATGAGAGAAAGTTAGATAAGTTGTTTCGCTCCTCCCGACACCGTCATGTTGCAATCTCGACGCCGTCAGTTATCCCGACGAAACGGCTCTGCTGCGTTTTTTGGAAAAATTCTGGAAAAATTACATCTTTAAAATCTGGAAAAGTTCCTGCAAAACATCCATTATGACTCGATACAAGCATTTGACTCTAACAAACACACACATATATATCTTTTCAATAATCGTAATTCTCATGTTCACGTTCTTTTAACAACGTGTGTAATCTTCCCTACACTTATCCTTTTTGTAAAATACCTTTATATGTAATTAAGACGAGGTTAAAGACAAAATAAAGCATTTTCACAAATTCAAACATGAGAATAAACAATCAATGAAAAGATATATGACACACAAACAAGCAAACAATTAAGCATGGGTTGCCTCCCACGAAGCGCTTTTCTTTATTTATGAGTCTTGTAGCTAGACTCGAAGTCGTGCCCCTACGTGACTTCATCTCCGTCACCTTCTTCCTCATGATGGTCTCTATTGGGGTTTTCCATGTTATAGTAGTGCCCTATTATGCACCTTTCTAAGAAGTCATCTTCTCCCTAATCGGTTCTATATTCCGGTCCTAGTTTCAACAATCCTTATAGAACCCGAAAATCTTATCCATCACATAATCTACTCCCTTCTCCTTATCCTTCTTATTCCTATAGTGGACCGATAGCTTAAGTTCTTTTTCATCATTGGATAATGATGAAAATTTCTTAATCTTAAACGGCATTTGGTAAGCTACGTCATCCGTCTCATCTTTAAATCTAACTATCCCTATTGACGGATCATAAGTCATCCAGGTGTTCTCTATGAAAGGCTTTCCTAGAATAACATGGGACAAGCTAGGATCTATGGCCATACTAATATCATCCAAAATCATGAAATCCGTAGGATACGTGAAACTTCCTACATAGACGGGCAATCCCTTAACTCTACCAAGGAAATTACATCTAATTCTAGGATTATCGGGATCTTGCCTAGTTGGGATAGGCTTCTTCATCACCCAATTATAGTACGTGCTAGTCATGATGTTTACTGGGGACTTGCGGTCAATGTAGGCCTTTGCCACGAATAGATGCCCTATGCAACATGGTATGTTAAGATTCCAAGGGTTCCCAAACTTGATCCTAGGGCTTTTCCTAACATACATGTGACGGAGGTCGCACTAAGTGTGGGTGGCGAGAGAGTTCCTCTTCCGTAGGAAACTTATTGAAATAGTCATCACCTACTTCATTTACTTCATCGGTCGATTCATTCTTAGGAGTCTCACTAACCTCAAGTATCGTGTCATGGTTTGCTTCGTCACTAGTCCTATTAGGTTTCACTAAGGTGATGGTATTGGCGAATTGAACATGCTTGGCTAACTTACTTGGGTCCTTAATTTTCACACCAGAAGCTTCGGGAGAATGAGTCGAGATGGCATTAACCTTTTCGGTGGTCTTCCTATCACTATTGGTCATGGCTTTCAAAAGGTTATCAATCTTCCTATCCATCTCGGCTTGTTGTTGGTTAAAGCGGTCCGAAAGCTTAGCTATTTGAGCTTCTTGGGATGTAACTAGGTGTTGCAACATCCCTTCTATATTTTGTTGGCTAGGGCCATGAGAGGGGGGCCATGAGAAATCATTAGAGGTGAATTCTTTGGTTTGTCCCCAATAGAATTCGGGTTTTCCCCTCCATGCTTCTCGGGCATCATTGAAAGTCCTAGGTCTGGGTGTTGTAGGGAATCTTCCTCCCATTCCATTGGTACGCGAGGATGCGTATTCAACGGAAGCTTGTTCGGGGAGTCTTGTGCAAGTACGAGTGTCATGGGGACCACTACATAGCTCACACAAGGAAGATACTTTTTTCACTTGGCGTGAAGACTTAGGATTTTCGTAGGAGCTCATTAGGAATTTGACTTGATCTTCAAGTTCGAGCATCCTACGATTGGAATTTTGTGAGTTAATGGGAGGCAAGGAGATTGCCTTTACGGTTTTGGGCAACTCATGAGGGTCATTCCAACTTTCGTTGTCATAGAGAGCAAGGTCGTCTATTGTACCCCACGATTCTTCCGCGGTGAGATCACTAAGTTTACCACTGGCCGCTTGGTCGATGGATTACTTAGTTGAGAAGTTAACATGATCGTAAAAGATTTGGACTTGAAGCCAAAGATCAATGTCGTGATGAGGGACTTTATGGAGCAAGTCCTTGAATCGGGTCCATGCCTCGTAGAGGGATTCATCTTGACGTTGTTGGAACATCAAGATTTCATTCCTAAGCTTAGTAGTTCTCCCCGGTGGGAAAAATTGGGCAAGGAAACGAGTAGTGAGATCATCCTAACTTGAGATGGAACCGGCGGGAAGTCGCTCAAGCCAATTACTAGCTTGGTCCCGTAGAGAGAATTGGAAGAGACGCAAGCGCGTGGTCTCCCGAGTAGTAGCATCAAGGTCGATGGAATCGACGATTTTAAGGAAATCCTTAAGATGCTGATTAGGATCTTCGGAACGAAGTCCATGGAATGCACATCCGTTTTGCACCAACCGGATGGTGTCGGATCGCAGGGCCGTAGTTTGAGCTTGATCGGGGAGCTCAATAGTGTTCCTATAGCCTAGGTGGCTTGGTCTAGAGTATTCACCAAGAGTACGGCCTCTTGGCGGGTCATTTGGTGGTGGGTTGATGAGTGGTGGTTGATTATCACCTTCCATGATGAAAAGTGATGGGATTTACGAACAAATTCACGAAGAAGGGGGATAGACTACAAGGAAGCTAAAAATGAGAAACAAGCTTACTTGATAGGAATCAATCAAGGGAACCTAAACGAGATAAAAGTCTAACTAGCTATTCTATTCCCCGTGCGCGCCAAAACTTGATACGCATACAACGCGTTCGGGGTCAAAGGAAACTTCCTTTTCTTTGAGCAAGTTTTTCAACCACCTAGGCAGTGAACCTAATCGTTGTAGTGTAGTATTAGGGTAAACCTCGGGGATTGATATCGTTCTCTAGGGGAATAGGAATGCTAGTGAGAAATTACTACGCTAAGGTTGGGGTTGAGGAGGATTATTTTTTATCTTCTTTTTATTTTTTTAGTAATTAAAGGTAAAATCTCGGGGTTTGGAATTGGGGGGTTGGTACTTCTACCAATTAGTCTACTATTCTATTTATCTAATCTAAGGGTAGTCTATGTCTTTTTGAAGTGTGCTCGTATGATAATTAAAGATGTGTCTACCTAGATACTATTACTCCCTAGTTATCTTTTATTGATGGTTGAATTGTCACGTCCTTATTCTTAACGCGTTGTGTTTTCTAAGGTCGTAAGGTGTGCTTTTATCCCTAACTCTTTGAAGCTACCTAAGGTTAATGACTACAAAATCTCTAGGATTCATAAACTTAACACTAAGGTTATCTTTGGATGTTTAGCCTACAATTCCACTAGTAACTATAAACTAATGTTTAACAAAGATTAATCAAGCATTAAAAACACAACGATGGCTTCATGCACTCCTAAGCCAGTTACAATTAAGATAAGAGACAACCAATCAATATTCAATAACTAGGTTTCATAGATCTAAGCAAACACACAAGTAAATTAGCCGGACATGTTAAACATGCAAGAATACATACATTCAATCGAAGACATAATAAAATCAAGGGAATAAATAACTTATCTCGATGTAAAATAGAGTATGAGGACCCTAAAATACTGTCCAAACCGGACTATCACTCCACAAGTCTACCTCCTTAAAAGTCTGAAAATCGAATTCTATATATAGATTTACAACTGCGACGGCGTCACCTTTTAATTGTGACGCCGTCAGATCGCCGCCATTAGGGTTTCGTCTTGGCCAAGTCAACTTTGGGACGGCATCACGTTGTGGTTGTGGTCGTCGTCAACGAAACGGATCTCGACGTCGAGGAGAAAAGTCGGATCTAAAGCGTGCGGGATGAAAAGTCTGAGTCGTCACAAATATGACGGCGCCCTTTGTTTAGTTCATTTCAAAGCTTGAGTGTCTTGATCTTGAGTTTAAAATTTCAATTTCACTCCGAGTCGTCAAAAAGCATCATTCCAACATTTTGCCTTCAAGAGACCTAAAAGTGAAAAGGAACGAAATTAAGCGAGAACGGTAAAAGTGCATTTCCTTAAATGACCCCTTAAAAGTATGTCTTGATCTTGACTTTAGATGAATTTTCCTTCAACATATTCACTCATGTTTTCTTTCCAAATAAGCACCATTCCAAAATTTTGCCTTCAAGAGACCTACCAATTTTTGTAGAAAAGGAACAAAATTAATTTACTAACTCGGATATAGGCAAAGTTAACTATTAAGGGCTTAAATGAGAATTTAGAAAAGTGTAACGTCTTTTAAATCTTTATCATTCATGGTGTAGATCAATTTACCAATACAAGAATAACCCACGCCATCGCTTAATGTTGCATTAATACATTTAAAGAATTAGCAAAATTCTGTTTTAGTATTTTCGATAATTAAAATTTTCAAGAAAATAAAATACCCAAGGAAATATTAATATAACCATATAATTTTCTTGAAAACTAGGATCCAAATTATCATAGTTCCATTACATCAGTTGATCTGCTAGTAACGAAAGCACATAATAAGGTAATCTATCGAACAATAATTGGCAAACCTTTTCCAATTCCTAGGTCATTATGGGATTTACATTACCAACGCTATTGCAAATGTAAACATGTTTTATCCCATCTTGTGCCTTGAGTCCAGTTCTCACTTACTACTCAATTTAAGTCTTCTAACTTAAAGAACTGCAAATGTGTCCATGCAAGGTCTGACTTCACATGAAGATTTACCTTTCCATCACAATCTTGCCAAGTTCCCACATGACGTAAATTGCAACTTTGAGTGTTCCTTTAACTAGATGACACTAACTTAATTTTAAGGGTACTAGTCTTGATGTGTATAATCAAAATATGTACGAAGAAGCATGCATACAACTTCATATCAATAGTTTTAATAGAAAACTTTTTATTAACCAATTCACAAAGATAAAATTATCAAAGTTTTGATTGAGGTATTGGTTTCGCCAATCAAGGAATTTACCTTTAATTATCGTCCATTATATCGTACTTTTGCATAAGTTCAAAGACTTAGTGTTTCGAATAATTACCACAAAGTGGCGCATGGAATTAAAGCTAATTCGCCCTTAAGATGATTTTGTACATAAAAGCCTACTTGGTAACTCCAATTTGGAGGACAAAGAAGCGGAGAATTTGGTCAGCGCGAAGCAATTAACCTCCTTCTTTCGGGTCACAATTTAATGTGCTCCCCTCCTTATACCCCTCTTATAGTTTGTCAAAATTGGATGCGCCGTTCTCACTATTTGTACCAAAATTCATCACTCAATTAAACTTATGAAAATTTTAACTCTTCAAAAAACAAATCAAATTTCACCATTGTTTAGTCCAATTTATTTTTCTATTCATGAAATTACCCTTTGTTTAAAACTTGTCAAACATAATAAACAAACAAGTAAAAAAATAAAAAATAAACAACTAAAACAATGCGCACATAACTAACAATTAATATGCGTAAACAAGTAGCCACATGCAACTTATTTGATAAAACCTATTAATAATCAATATCTAGGTTAATTAACGTATATATTAACTAGGGCTTTCACTTGCACAATAGAAGTGAACCACATACATCGATGAATCGATTGCGTAAGCCATAGTCAAACATATACCAAATTGCACATAATTGATTCATTAATATTATTGAGGTATTCCCCAATTCAAGATTTATCAAAACAATAAACATGTGTATAAAACTTAACAATTAATTTTCGCATAACCAATCTTAACAATTAAATATATATCGACAATAATCCATGCCAAACATGCACGTTTTCATGGATTTAACATAACAATTATTAACGTTGTCACAAGATCGCATACAATTCTATGTCACATAACAATTATACACGAATTAATTCACGTAACATATATATACAATTCTAGGTTTAGATATCGATGAACAAAACAATTTTATAAACCCTAAAAAAATTTGAACTATTCGACTAAAAAAAATTTAGGATCGACCTAAAAAAATTTAATGGGTCGACATAAAAATAAATTTAAAAACCAATTAGGGCAAAAGGCCTAACCCTAAAATTAGGGTTTATATAATCATAACCAAAACCCTAGAATAATCATATCAAACACCATACAATATCCGTTTTTTACGTGTTTAGTAATTAATTACTCATTAAACCAAGCTCGTGATGCCACTGTTGGAATTATATAACATGACACTTCATAAATATAAACAATAAACATCAAAGACACATGCGGAAGCGTAAAAAAAATATAATGAATAATTAATTAACTAAAACATAAATAGTATGCGTACCTTTTGATTCTAGCCCAACAAGAATCAATTCCTTTAAATTAGCAAGTGATGAACCCTAATTAGGGTTTATAGGATTATATGAATTACCCGTTACCGATTTTGTAATTCAATCCAAGATACTAACAAAAGTATGTTAGTACCACGTTCTTGTACACACTTACTAAATCAAATTAAAGTAATGCTAGTTTTAAGAACACAAAATAATTTTGTTTGACACCCAAGGGTGTTTGTTCGATCGGTTATGGAACAAAAACACACAAACAAGTTTTAGGTTTTTGATTAGGAGTACAAGAGATGGAATACAATGACCCTAGGACTTGTATATATACACAAGATAACTTGGTGACCAAGTTAGACTTGGATTGGGCTTGGAATCCCCCTTGGCCAATCGTATGGCATATCCCACGGGGTTTTCGGAACCTTCTTGATCTCTATTTTAATATCTAGTCCTCCCATTTAACATTTAACGATCGTTAGTCCATTACACTTAATTAACTTAACATTCGTTATGTATTTCGTGTAAATAATAAATAAATATTTTATATTTAACTATTAACTTTAATTCTCATACGCAAAGTGTGCAATCTCGTGGTCTCGAGTTTGATCCTAACACACATCTATTAATATTTTGTCCATTAAACCAACAACTTACCATGAGAAGGACAAATGTGGCTAGGATTGTTAGTTGATGACGTTGAATGATTTGAGTACTAACTTACAAGTTACAACCAACAATATTATGTCTGTCGTGTTTGTTACGAAAGTGTGCTCATAAAATCTTTCACAAAAACTCGGGATCAGGAAAAGCTTACCATTTAAATAGAGAATAATGTGATTCCATGACGTCAAATGGAAGTTTATTTCTATATCTGAATGACACCAAATGGGTTTAAAAAGCAATAGAGCGACTTAATGAACACAGGACCAATCTGTTTTGGTTGGTAGTTAAATGTTTGATGACGGAATCAGCCAATTCAACTACGCATGAATTTATGATGCACATTGCATTACGTCATGAATTTATGATAAATTATGTTTCTTTTATTGATCTTGCATTGTATGTCAGGTGGCTGATATGAAAAGATCATGGCCCATAACCTACTCCCAACTACAAGTACAGGTAATTTATAGAAACGGATTACTTCCATTTAATGTTGGTTGAGATATGTCTGTTAATTTTAAGGATTTTTTGGCAGGCTGAACTTCAATATTTGCCCGAGAATGCAAGAATCGGTGCCAACATTGGTTTGACTGCTAAACCCGTAGTTAACTTTTCTGGTGTGGCTGGGAACAACACTGTTGCACTTGGGGCTAACATTTTCTTTCATACTGCAACTGGGGTTCTCACCAAGTACAATTGAGGCTTGAGTTTCACCACTTCTGATCTCATTGTATCCTTGACACTGTGAGTGATTCTTTAGCTTGGAATTTTTATTTTGAATATTGGATTAGGATGTTGCATAAGGTGTCAAGTCCAATTCATTTGGGTCGTGTTAGGTTGATTTACAAACATTTTACGTTCATTTTATTATAAAAAAACAGTTTTGCTTTTTTTCAGTCTTATTATATATGATTATTAGCTGGATTTAAACTGTTATGATTTATGTTATGAAGGGGGTTTGTATAATTTGTTAGAATAATGGATTAATTTGAAAAAAGTTGTTTTTAGTATGTAATGTGACTATTCGCTGAATCGAGATGATTTTGATGGTATAATTAGTGTTAATATTAGCAGTGATTGATGTAGGGATGAGCAAAAGAATCAAAGAATCGGATCGGACCAAGAACCGGACTGGAACCATGAAGAACCGACCTGGAAGGTTTCAGTTCCAGTTCTTGATTTTGAGATTTTTTGGTTCTTAGGTCGGTTTGTTTCGGTTCCACCGGTTCTCGGTTCCGGAACCAAATACCCAATAATATATAAAAACATGTATTTTTTTACTTCTCATACTCAAAGTCTCAAATCACACGTACAAATCTCATAAAAAAAAACCCTACTAGCCTACTTTCAGAAAAATCAAGTCAAACACTCTAAACCCTAAATTTATTTCATTGAAATCTCACATAAAAAACTATCATAATTATCAAAACATTGAAAGTAAGTTTTATTTTTATTTTTTTATTTGCATTTGATGTACTAGCTTATATCGTGTTTATCATTATCTTAGGATGTCTCGTTTGAGGATTTAGCCATCTAACTAAGTCATTGTATATTTCCTAAATTATCTTTTGTGGTTCTATTTCGAGATCATGCTTTCTCAGTTTTTTAGTGAAAGAAACAACCTCAAACGTAGATGGGTCTCATTGCTTTGCACCCAAGATTGGGTGAGAAAGTCGAGAAAGAAAATTAATTGGGATGAGATGTTGAAGATCTTATTAAATACGATGAGATTGTCAAGGATATGGAATAACAATTATAGAAACTAACCGGAAGAGATAAAGAGAAACAAAGTGTGGAACTATAAACGGTCTTAGCTATTTTGTTGGACAAAGTTTAAAGTTGTTTTATTTTGTTTTCCGGATTGTTATGCATTATTGTTTTGTTAAAAATATAAACAAGTGAAAGTATAAAATGATTGGTTATTTCATTTTATGTTTTAGTTGTTTATTGTTATTGGTTTAAACGTAAGTGGTTGTAAGTGCTTTAAAATTCATTTTTTAGTGTTTTTAATAGCTTAATTCATTAGTGCATGAGGGGTTTTTTTCCTTTAGAAAAACGGTTTCTATCCAGGTAGACCCAGAACTGGAACCGGAACTGGAACCAAAAACTATATTCGGTTCGGTTCCTGCTTCCTACTTTTCACAAAATTTGGTTTTCCGATCCACCGGTTCTGGACCCATGCTCATCCCTAGATTGATGCTTTCAAAGTGTACTGGTAGAATTTGTTAGATAACAGTTTAATTTGATGTTGGTGTATATGTATAGAAGTTAAGCCCTTATTGTGCCTTTTTAACTTTCATGATTACTGTTAGGTCACCATATTGTAACACAAGCATCAATAAATTAGAAATAAGGTAAGAAGTGATCGGATGAACACTTGCACACAAACACGATATGATTATAAAAAAGTTCATGCGTAGGATATATGTGAAAGTGAACAACCAACCTTCAAATGAAGGTTTACAACATTATTTATAGGGGAAGGGACTAGGGCAACACTAAAAGTTCCCTTCCTTATGGGCTTGGGCCAAGGCTTATGGGCTTTCTACATAAGCCTTGCCTTTAATACAAACATAAAAGCCTAATTAAGCAACCTATTACATGTTAATTACAAACATTTGAAATATAGTTTAGGAGTGATTCCAACAAACTCCCCCTAAGTGTTGGTAATTAATGACTTAAGTAATTTTAAACGTTGTTGGTGCTGATGTAATAGTTGCTTTGACGTATTCTGACATTCTTCTTTCTTGTGAAAAGAAGTGCCTTGATTCTGACAATCTCCCCAGTGTGAGGATCTTGTTTTCTTTGAAGTTTTCAGCTTTGACATCTTCATTTATCTCTGTTCTTTGTTCTGGTATGGATATGGTGATGTTATGTTGTGGTAATCTGCATCAGGTCCGCTTCGTTGCTCACGTGTCTCCACGTCCTTCTCCAACATGCTCACACGCTCTTTGACGTTGGATATCAGGATATATGTAGTTCTCTTAGCCTTTATACTTTGTAGATTCTTTGGCTTTGAGGAAGAATCGTTCTGACTTTTGTGTTGCCTTTCGAGAGAACTTCAATAGGTGTTGTTGTTGGTATGAGCATGTGGAGAATCTGCACGATCATCTCCCAGGAGCATCCATAATAAGAAAACATAAGAATGGGTTAGTGATAAACACCAATCGATCATTGTAGTCATTTCTTAAAGAGTTGACCACTACGATTGTTCTTCTGATGAATGTCTTGATTCCATTCACCTTGGTCGGGCGAATCAGTCGTCCGAATCCTATAAGGGACAGTTGGCATTACATTGAACAAGTTCAAGTAATGACCCACATCTTCATGACTCGATTCTTGAAAGGAATCTCCTTAGCGGGATTTCCAGCACTTACAAGTTCGAATTTCGAGCGTGTTAACAGCATAGTGTGAAAACACATCTCTAATTCTAGCAAAGGTCATTCTGAACTGCAGTCCCTCAATACGATAACACGATGTACCAAGTACACCTACGATTCGGTGAGAGTCGAGGTAGACCAAGCATCACCCAACGATCGTAGACCGTTTGATAAAACACTAAGCGTAACCCACAAGGAGTTACCGAAGTGACTGCTGTTGTGGTCGTTTGATGTTGACCACGGCAGAGTTTCCATTCAATCACCGAGGATCACATTTGTGAACCCCTCATAAATGTTCTCGACAGATTGCTAAGATCTGTGTAGGACTCTAGAATAGTGTCACTTGCGTCCTTATTGTTGAACGACAAGTGATGAAATGTCGAGTGTTCCTAAGAGATCTTTTGATGAATCTCGTGGCTCTAGACTCAATAGTGCGCTTTGGTTTTCCTAAGTGGAGACTAGGGAGAGGGTCTCCTTCTTCAATACCAGCAATCTCTAAGAGAAAGCTGATAGTTTACGTAGGGTTCCCTGTGAGAATGTAACAAGCTTCTATTGAGAGAAACTTGAGTGGTTAAGAAGGTTTAGTGCATGCTTCCTTTGGGTCCATGACGACTTTGATCTTCAATACGGTGTCATCTAGTGACAACCAAGAGTATACGAGTTGAACCCGGTGTCCGCCCTAAGTTGAATAACGGAGGGCTATTTCTTTTCACCCTTTTCATTACGTTTCTTTTAATTCTTCAACTCCTTCTTTCTCCGATTCTCTTTTCTCCTTTTTATAATCATACCTAAGGACTTCTAAGTTCTAACTATTGGTGGTGTCCTTGGGTAGATCCTTCCGGCTCTGGCGGATCATAGGACGGTTATCCCTAACCTTAGTTACCTTATAACACCATGACTAACCCATGTTGCCTAAAACCATTTTCATGAAAATCTCTCAAAGTGGTTATGAGTAAAAACATTTTGTACCACAGTGAGAGTTTTGTATTTTGCAGAAATACTCCCCCTCAACACGTGCTTAAGTGTTTTGACAGAAATCTGCACGGTGAGAGAAGATCGCACACATTTGAATTGATCGACTCAAGATAGTCAATTCCTCGTGAGACACGGTTACGTTGCATAGTTAAAGAGTTACATTGTCAGCTTTTACGTGACAACTAGCTCTAATAACTACCTTGAAGGTGTGGACAAACCTCAAAAGGTTATCAGACCCGTCAAATTTCATGTCTATCAAGAGCTTCTCGAATAGGTACAATCTACTTGGATAAGTCTTGAAAGACAAATCTTTTCGATGTATGACAGTTCAGATCTCGTCAATTCATGGGTTAAGTCTTTAGCATGAAGATTCAATCATAATTTTCATAACATATTTGTATCACACAATTTTTCTCCCCCTCAAAAGTGGCATATAAATGTTATTTTTGACGAAATTTTGATATCGAATATGTCCATTTCGAGTTTTGTGGGAAGATTTCCACGAAGAACAATTTGTGAACAAAGTTTTAAGCAAATACTCCCCCTCAACAAGTGATGTTAACTTTTGAGGTTTTGAAAAACATAAGGGGAAGTACTTGTTCTTTTGAGCAAAACTTTGAAAAATGAAAGTTTTGATAAGTTTTACTCAAAAGTAAGAAGCTTTTGCTCCTTTTATAGGATTGTGGCACTGAAGCGTACCACAGGGTCCTTTCATTACAAGAACGGGTTGTACACTGTTATGTGTGCACAAGCCATAGATAATAATAAAGATCAACACAACCAAATATTAGTGAAAGAAACAAATTAAGGAGTACCAGGAAGTCCGTCAATAACACCAGGAGTTCTTTCTGGACGTTGATAACTTGTTAGAGAAATACTCGGACATCCACCCACGAAGCTCTCCAATGTCCTTATCTGATCACGACGAAACAACCTGTCATCAATCCTTGTAATGATCTTCTTCACATCCCTCTTTTCCCTAGAATTCCACCTTTTCTTCGACCCTATGCCTTCATGAATCTCCTTTAACCGATCTGCTAACCCGTCCCGAACCTTCTTTAAAGTGTGATCACAAAACTTGTGAAGCTCCTTGCACGCCATGAAGCAATTACGGTGAAGTTCACTGTGGTAAACTACCCCAAACATTGGTTTCTTAAGGATGGTGTACTGAGCAAGTTGGTTGATATCGGGAAGGTCTAGCTGTGGTTTGGTGAGATTAACACGTTTTTGGTATGATTCCACGGCAAGTTGAAGGTCTTCAACACGTTCCTGGATAACGATGCTTTTGATGAATATTAACAATGACTTGATGTACTGGAGCTGGATGTTCATGGAGAAGTGTCGCATTTGTCCTTTTACCTTGGCAAGATACATATCTTCAATGTCATTGAGTGACAATCTCGGAAAATCCGCTTCAGAAAAGTCATATTCCTGTTCGTCTTGGCGTTTGACTACGATTTTCTTCAGGAATGAGTAGTCCCACTTAGTAGACAGGCTAACATGCATTATGGCAACGATCCGTTGGTCACTGTAAACCTCCTTTTTCGATTTGAGTACCTGGCAACTTCTGTAGTATATTCTTCTTCGTTCAGGCCAATGATGAATTCCATATAGTGCATCGAGGTCATACTTTACCACATTGTCAACAAACATTCGTGTGGCTTTTTCCTCGATGGCCACATTCTTTGAGAAGATTGCAGCCGGGATTGGGAAGGTTAGTGAGGTAGCATATTTTATGCTAAAATTGCTACCATGTTGAAGAAATTCGAGGTCATTGTTGAAGAAATACCGGTAGGGAATCCTTGGTTGATCAGGTCGACCAATGGTGGGTAGTGGTTTGGTCCAGTCAGATTAGTAAGGAGCCTTGTCAGGTCTGGTGAAGTCGATGTTTGATTCAGGGTTGAGCCAATCAATATTGTTCCACATGGCTCGTGCAATGTTGTCGAGATGATATTCGACGTCAATTGCACTGTCAGAGCTATCTTTTAGCAGTTGAAAGGCATCGTTCTTGATTCGTCTTAAGTCTGCTTTCATCATCTTCTTTACCTTAAACTTTTCTTGAATTAACTTGACATGCTCTAGAGTTCGACCATCTACCGGTTCTTGGCCTTCCAGTAATTGAGGGGTTGCATCAAAAAGCTTTGAAAACCATTCATATTCTTCAGTTTCATCTTCATCTAGCCATGATACAAATGAGGTTGACTTTTTCTTCTTTGGCTTCGAGGATGATGTTGGTTGCTTAGTTGATGTAGAAGAAGGAGGTTGTTGTTGGGGATCAGGAATCTCCTCCTCGTCACCACCAGTGTATTCAAAATGATCACCAGTTTTCTCCGTTGGTGGTGGAGACTCAGAGTCTTGAGGTTTGTCTCTAGGAGGAGGATGTTGTGATGATCTTCTAATGGTGGTGGTCCTTTAGGGTGGTGGAGGCATAGATGATGATTCATCAGTTTTCTTTTTGCGTTTCGTCTCAGAATCCTTGTCCGCATCATCGTCGTCTCTTGGTCGCTTAGCCCTTTCAGCTGACTCTTTGCACGATGTCTTGAGCTGATATTCTAGTAAAGCCTCAAATAGTTTAGCTTCGTCAGAAGTGAAAGTTCTGGATCGTTGAGACATTTAAATTACCAGCTTCGAGATCAATTCAGCATCGGAGACAACCGGAGGCGGGACTGGATTGATTTGCATAGCAATAGGAGTAGTTGACATTGTATGCTTAACCAATGCCATGAGATTAGGATAGAGTTGTTTGGCGAACATCTCTCTTGTCACTCCAGGGACGGTGTCGAGAAGAAACTTGTGAGTATAGTCTTTGATCGTCTTGTCCATTTCCCCTTGGATATCTCGATTGAGAAACTGCTGAATCTGTTCTCTTTCCTCTGAAAACTCGTTCATCACATCTTGGAGTAAATTAAGTCTGTCGGCCAGTTGATTGAATTTCTTGTTTACCATGTTTCGTTTCCTTACTTTCCTGACAGCTTTGACGATTTTGGTCTTAGCACGTGATGCCCAAGTGTCGGATGGTTTCTTGACTGATTTGGATGTGGATCTGGTGGTAGCATCTTTGGATGGTGGTGGTGATGAGTGAGATGACGAATCAGAAGATGATGAGTCATGAGATGGCTCTGGGTCTTTTGGTGGCTCAATAGTTCCTTCCGGGTTGTGTTCAGGATTATCTAGAATATAATCATCAGCTTCTTTGTGAGCTTTAGCCTCTTCTTCAGCCTTTACCCTGGCCTCTTCTGCTTTAGCTCGAGCTTCCTCATCAGCTTTTTCTTTAGCAGCTTCCTCAATGTCTTTGTCCGTGATCATCTCTTCCTGTTCTTGTTCCTCTTCTTCCTCAAAGGTGAATGGAACTTCATTGGTTTGCTGCTACTGTTCTGTGGATTCCTTAGCGGTGGCACCAGTTCGTTTATCGGGTTGATTAACCGCATCACGAATTGGTATGGTAAGTGCACCACTGCTGGAACCTCCAGGGCCTCTTGTTTGTTCGCGATTAAATTCCGAAGCAGCATACTGAATCCTTAGATGATTCATTGTCTTGTGGTAGTCTTTTTCTTCATCCTTTGGTTCTTCATCTGAACTCTCTTCTTCTTCTTCAGCCACTGGAGTCTTGCCCTTATCTGCTTTAGGAATTTGTGGTTTTTCTACTGTTGTTGTATCATCCGTAACAGATTCTGAGTAGTGAACCTCCTCATCCGTCTCAGTATCCTCGGAGTCTTGATCCTCTAATTTAAGTGCCGGTTGAGGATTAGGAATGGCCTCCTTAGATGGAATTTTCCTTTCAAGGGAAGGATTTCTCTTTGGATACTTACGGGCACTCCCAGTGCTTGCTATACTTCCAGTACTACCTCTCCTGGTCTTCTTAACTGGTATGGCTGAAGAGTTTTCATCCATGAAGCCGACTTTGCCTAAGGTCACTGCTTCTTGATATCGTGAATACGATTGAAGGTTTTTAATATCATCAGTGAGTAGGCAGTCAGTCAAAACTACACCTTGTTTCTTTGTTGATGAGTCTTTGAATCTGACAACATTTAATGTAACCTCAAACAACGCAGACTGATGGTTGGGATCATCAAGTCTCAAGGGAATGTCTTGATTATTCCCGAGTATCCTCTGGATCAACAACTTTGTGTATCTGATGAAAGGGACCTTTGTGCGGGCTTGAGGTAAGACATCATGTCTTCCCATATCGAGTTGCGTAGTCAATGTGCATTTTGTTGACCATGCCCCAGAAGATTTGTAGTTCCATTAGCTTAGGATGCTCATAACCGCTGTCTCTACCAGAAACAGACTTTGCGATCATGATGTATAAAGTTCTACATGGCTGAGGAATATTCTTTAAATCTACTGAAGAATGTTTGGTAATGATTCCCGGAGCTTCATCATAACCAATATAGACCATGAATTGTAGAGTAGCCTCTTCAGTTGGAGTTGACACGTACTGAGCAGGCTGGATAGCAGGGAGCAGAAGAATTGTTCGTACATCAGCATCACTGACGGTGACTTGTTTATCGTTGAGTATCACTGTAACAACATTTTGACCATCAATTTTCTTAATAGTGTGCCAGAACTGATGAATATAGATTTCTTGTACAGTTGCTGTGTTGGTGAGCATGTTGTTGTAAGGATGAGTCTTCAGAATATCCACTGCAATTCGGCAAGAGGATTCAGAGCAGGTGAAGTTATCAAAGTCAACTTTAAGGTTGTTCTTTCCAATCTTCATACTATAACCAGTAGGGAAAATGTCTTCAATTGTGAGCTCGTTTGGTGCGTTAACATTTTCCATTGTGATGTCCATATCGTGATCCGAAAGATATTGTGTTGGGAATAATCTGTTTCCACGGATAGTTGTGGTTTACATCGCTTGGAATTACACTAGCGGTGGAAACGTATACCACCTTTGGTACATTATTACCTTTGCTATTAGATAACGATTAGGAAAACGTGTTTAGATAAGTATAGAATAGATCTTGTGTATATTCTATAATGTTAGCTTTATACTTATCTTGTAAAGGACTCCTTGTTGTATAAAAGGAGGTCCTAGGTCATTGTCTTAGGTACTTGTCTAATTACCTACGTATTACTCACAAAGGCTTCAAGGTGTAACCCTAGTGATAAGAAAGATCACTCGTATTATTCATTAATAATATTGGAGCTTAAGTTTTGTGTTTAATCTGTGTTTACTTACAATACATCATACAATCCATCTTCTAAGTATTACTAAGTAAATTCCGCGTGCTTAATAATATTATACAAAATATCATTGACACAAGGTGTGTGTCCAGATCCATCAAGTGGTATCAGAGAAAGGTTATGATATTTTTTTAGAAGATCCAAGGAATAAGCTTAACCTATTCACTCAATTCAATGGAGATGGAAAACAACTAGTCAAACTCTTCTACACCAAGGCTACCTAAGCTCAAACTAAATGAGTTTGAGATGTGGAGGATCTTGATTGAGCAATACTTTCTCATTCGGGACTATGCTCTATGGGAGATCATTCAAGCGGTGATTCTTTCAAGCACGTGACTAGTCTTGTGAAGGTTGGTGACACGGATGTTGTGAAAGTTTATGTGCACGAATCTAGTGTTGAAAAGGCTTGCAGGAAGAATGATCTTAAGGCTAGAAGTTTGTTACTGATGACTCTTCTTAGAGATCAGATCATTGCATTCAGCAAGCACATGACTGCTAAAGAATTGTTTGAAGATATTTGCTCAGTTTTTGGTGGTAATGATTCTACAAAGAAGACACAAAAGACATTGTTGAAGCAAAGTTATGAAAACTTCTCTGCTTCAAGAAATGACTCACTTGATAGCCTCTTCACCAAACTCCAGAAGATTGTTACACAACTGACTCTGTTTGGCATTGATGTAGAAAATGAAGACCTCAATTTGAAGTTTCTAAGAAGTTTTCCTTCAGAGTTTCAAACCAATGTGACTGTCTGGGAAAACAAATCAGACATAGTGGTATGTACTAAAACACATACCTTTTCATTATCAAAACTGACCCAAAATAACCAAGAAAGAGCCATTTATTGCTAATATTTGCTGTTTTTTTGAGTTTATGCATGTGCAGGTACGGATATGTAAAAACACGCAAAAAGGAACCAAATCAGACATAAATCCGAGCACGAGAGATTAAGAGAGCTTAAGCCGAGCGGAAGATCAAAATTGAGCATTTATGAAGATTTTATTCTCCGAGGATGATTTTTGGAAGAAATAACCAAGTTTGAAGAAATGTCAAAATTGGCCCCTCAAGTTTCAACATTTGACAAAAGTGACCCTTGAAGATTCAAAAAGTTGCACATTGGCCCTTGGTCTATTTGAAGATTGTCAAAATCTATCCTTGGAAGATATTTCAGAATTACACCTTTGGTCCCTTGAATTTCAGCATGTACAAATTTAGTCCCTAAAATACACTTGGATCATATACTAGTCCAAATCCAATCCTTTATCCAATCCAATAAACAAAACATTCGGCCCAAAATCATCCAACCCGCCCAACACAAACAACCCGTCCACCCCTTATACCATATACCCACTTACCCGTTACTAAACCCAGGTCAAACCCCCACGACCCGGTCAACCTATTTGATTAATAATAAAATAAACCAAACGCGCCCAACAGTATCTCTTTTACCCTGTCTTCCCCAAACGCCCCGTTTACCACCATTTACCCAATCCCAAACACCTCACCTCGTACTAAGGATCTTCCCAAGCTTCTAGAGACCTCTGACATGTCAAATAAGTTGCACACGTGGCCATTTGGAGCTCTACGATTGGGTACAACACCTCATCAAAGGATTTGAAGCTTTGTGATTGGTTAAGGTGACAAGGATTGGAATGTGTGGCTGTGGATGAGCCTCTAGTATCTTCTGAAAAGGATCCCAAGACTCCAAGGCCTCTCTTTACAGCTATATATACCCATTCATGTCACAAGAGCAATTCGTCCAATTCTTCATGCTTTAGAAGGATTTTGATCATTTTAATTCCTGTCACTTTTTCATGTTTTCAGTAGTTTAATAATTGTAATTTCAAATTAAGTTTTGTAATCTCATTTTGTTAATGCAAATTTCTTATTTTCCCATTTACTTCTCAAATCTGATTTCAAAGCTGTTTAGTGTTTAAGAATGCTTGATTTCTGTTCTTGGTAGCTCACATAAGCTTTTGCAAGCTTATGTGAGCCTGTGGTTGTTACACTTTAGCTTAATTCCAAGTTTTGCAAAAAGTCAACATTAGTCAAACCGAGTCCAAGTTTAAAAGTCAAAGTAATTTGTGATCCAAATCTGTTTTGAAATGGTTTTAGGATGAATTCTAATGTTATTTGATCATCACTTTTGTATTTAGTCATTATCCTTTAAATTCTAGTTTTGAAAATTAGTTGAGTATTATAAAGGAGTGTTTGGTTTAGTTAGCGTTTGAGGATCAAGAGTTTTGGTTTAGTAATACTTGTTGCATTTAGTTTCGCAACTATTTGTAAAGGTTTTTCATTAATGTTTTTAAGATTCCAAAGTGAACATGTAGTTTTATATTTCACACAAATTCAATTTGTGTGCCAAACAGTTAGTTTCTTATAGAGATTTCTAGGATCTCAAATGCTCTAAAGTCTATTCAAATTGGTTGTTAGTGTTGTTAGTGCCTCTAGGATCATCTGATTTTAGCTCATTTGCCATTTAGTTGCTTTTAGCTTGCTTAAATGTACGTATGCTAGTAGTGCTTTTTCTGTTTTCTTTGCACAACTCTTGTTCTCATCCACTACATCGTTTATTTGTGTTATGCTCCATATCGCTTTTAATGACTTGATGATTGGTTCCTCTTGCAGTTTATTAGGTTAGATGTATGTAGCTTATGTTAGTCTTAGGAGCTTAATTTAGAGCTTAATCAGTGCGCTTTAAGCTTTTCCCATCATAATGTCTGTTTGCATCGGTTCATATTGTCCATTTAGCCATTTAGATTTTGATCTCTAATTTCTTTATCAATAGTCCTTATGAGTGATATTTTAGACAAGTAATCTCGGTTGGTGGTCTTGAGAACCATACTTTTGGTCTTCACTTTAGCTTATTGGATAAGCATTTGCATCGACTTAAAGTGGGGGTCGACCATTGTTTTACTTAAATAGCGTTAGCTTAAACTCTAGGTAATCACTGATTAGAGGTTAGGAGTAGTTGCATATAGTTGCTTTAGAGTAGTTTTAATATTACCTAGCTTCGTAATCGGTTGGTACACTATAGTGCTTATTAGCTTATTTTAAGAAATTTTATTTCCATTTCGGTTACACTACTGACTCTTATTTCATCCACATAAGCCCATGTTTTTATATTTTTCATAGATTTAGATTAATATTTTAGAATTTCCTGAATTTTCATAATTTTTAGTTACTGTTTACTATTTTCTCAATTTAAAATAGTTTTAATCCTTTTAAATAGCTTTTATTGCAAATAATTAAGAAAAGTTCTAAAAATAATTTTTCAATTTTACCAGTTTAAGAAAAATATAAAAAGCATAAAAAATATTTTTCCTTATTTTTTCCCCTTTTATTTGGTATTTTTCACAATTTAAATTAGATTTAAATAGTTTTAAATTCATAGAAAATAGAAAAATAATCAGAAAAATACAAAAATAGTTTTGAAAAGTCTTTTGTGTTATTTTAGATTTTTGAAAAGTAATTCCATATTTTTCCCTCTCTTTTTCATAATTTTTAGATTTTTAAATTAGTTTTTAATGTGTAAAATTAGTTTTTAATTCTTATAAAATCCAGAAAAATCCAAAAAATTAGTTTTAATTCATAAATAGTTTTCAAATTACATTTCTAGAGTAAAAGTAATTTTAGGTTATTTTTAGGATATTATTTAGACGTACTTGCTTTTTATTCGCGTTTCGTTTAAATCCCATATTTGCGTTTTAGCGTAGAATTGCGTAGTTTGCCATTACTCTTAGGTTTTCCCGTAGATTAGATATTCCATTTATGCTTTCCTTATCCCGTAGTTTAGATATCATCATATTATCCCTTTTCTCATTCAAATCCGATAATCGTGGACGTGAGTTGGAAATTTCATTCAACCTCGTTCGAATGATCTCGGTGCTCAAACCTAACACGTTTGAGTTACCCACATACTACACACAACTTCTCATCTATTATTGGTTTGTCTGAACTGTTTTAAGTTTCTTACGGTTAGTCATTCACAAGTGGCTAGCTTGTGTGAGATAACTTGACGGTTTGGACATATCAATTTTTGGCGCCGCTGCCGGGGAGGGCTTGTAGCGAGTTTTCGTATTCCGTCTCGAATCGCGTGCATTTGAAGATCCTTCCCCGAGTGAAGTTACCGTCATTTTTGTAAATATATATTTTGAAAACCCAAAAGATTTTCCTTTTCAAAATTTGTTTTAAAAACCCAAAAATATTCTTCTTTTATCCTCTTAACCCGATAATTCTTTTCTTTTACCCTCTATATGTTTAATTCTCATGGATTCTCAAAATTTCTTTCCACCCTATTGCTTTAATTGTAGAGATTTGTTAAAAGATGATTCACTTTGTGAACGTTGTTTTTGCAAAGGGTGTGGATTTTATCGCGAATCTTGTATGTGTCGCCTTTTGAAGAACCCACGGGGTTATCGATGACGTTTCCATCGATTTTGACGAAAGATTTGAGCAACGTCAAAACCACATTGAAAGCATGCTTCAAACTTTATTAAGCCGCATTCAAGCTCGACAATGTGTTAATGAGGAACCCGTTCAAGTTATGGAAGACGATCACACTATTCCGGAGCTAACCGAAGAACCCACCGAGGGTCACGGGGACGATTTCTTTGAACGTCGTGCTTTTCTTAACAACATTGAAAAACTTGAAGCCTTGTCGAAAATTTTGAAATATAAGCTTGATGAACCCTTGATTCCTACTCCCTCTCCGGTGAGGGAGATGGAACATATGTCTGAACCCGAGGTGATTCCCGTTTGCACTGTCGACTATAATCGAAGAATTCTAGAATCGATCCTTCTCTTTCACGATTCGCCGTTACGAGTTTGTCGAGTTACAACAAAACAGAACGAAATTATGAGCTTAAAACGATTTCTAAACAGAAAGAACCGGAGATCACAACTGAAGTGGTGGAACTTGCTAGCTCTAAGAGCACACTACTTGTCCCACCTCCGGATTCTTATCCCTCTCTCATTTCTGAGCTTCTCATTTCCGACTCTTCCCCTTCTCTCACGCCGGTTGAGAGAAGTGACGTTCTTATGGAAGAGGTCGATGATCATGTTTCTTCGGTAATTGTTGAACCCGTTGACTCTCTCATAATGGGGGATGAGCATCTTAGCACTATTCTGGAAACGGAAGCGTCTAATGTAGAGATCCTTATCCCAATCCCAAGAGAGTCTGGGGTTGTTGATATTTGTGATGAGCCTTCTCTTGATATTTCAAATGATCATGTTGAGATGTTCTCCGATTCCGATGATGATTCTTATGGAGACATCGATTTTGTCAAAGATTTACATTCTGAGCCCGTTCATATAGAAGAAGTAAATGATTTTGAGCCAGAAGATGAAGAGATTGAGCTTAATGATATTCAGATCGAGGATGAAACACTACGT
Organism: Chrysanthemum lavandulifolium; assembly: GCA_022545495.1. Taxonomy (NCBI): domain Eukaryota; kingdom Viridiplantae; phylum Streptophyta; class Magnoliopsida; order Asterales; family Asteraceae; genus Chrysanthemum; species Chrysanthemum lavandulifolium. Next base: position 107,602,868 of record CM040242.1, on the reverse strand, counting down.
CAAACATTGTCGAATGTTTATCTTCTCATTTCTAAGATTGAAGCCTTGAACGATAATTCAAGTTCGCATCCTATCTCCGTTAAAGATAGTGATTTCTCTCCCGAGCTTGAGACTTTCCGATTTGATGAAGAGATTAGTGGCAGTCCCACTATTACCAATGTTTATCCTCCGATTCTTGAGCGATTCTACTTGATGTTGATATGAGCAAGGTTTTGAACGAGATTTCGATACTCCAACAAATGACCCGATCATTGAGGATGCTATTGATGACCCAATACCACCGGGTATTGAGGATGTTATGAATAATCCCGAGAGGGATATGGTCATTCTTGATGGTTTTCTTGACTCTCCTCTCTCTCATGAGTCGACCATCACTTATCCTGTTGAGCCTTTATGTGAAGACAAGATTTTTAAACCTGGGATATTCATTGATAAGCTTCTTGCTGAAACCGTTGTTAGAGAAAAGGATCCTCTCTTGGATGCCTTCATTGTTAAGCTTTCATCTCCTTACTATGAGCCCCCGTCTTTCTTGGAGTTTTCTCATTGTGATCCGTCATTCCTTCGTCCACCTGCAAAACCGCCGGATGATGGATCATTCTTTCATGTTATCCCTTATGTGCTGATGCCCGACACTTTCTTTCCCACCCAACCCACCCAGTCTCATTCCTTCGGGAATGAGGACACCGTGTTTGATCCGGGTATCCCTTCCGCTTGTTTCCCCAAGGACAAATGAATTCGGGGACGAGTCAGGCTAGCGACTCGGTGATCAAAAACAGTAGCGCTTCGTGGGAGGCACCCCATGCTTATCTCTATCTTCTTTCTATTTTCTAATAAGTGACGTGAAGGGGTTATCCTCTTCGATTTCTCGTGTTTGGTTGTTTGTGATGTTGTGTTTAGGATGTTCCCGATATGAAGACTCTCGTGCTCAAGTTTGTCTTTTCTCCACTCGAGTTTCATGATCGATGCCGATGGAAATCGATATCCTAATCTTATCGACTAACGTTTATCTTTGAGCATACTTAATAAACGGCTTTTAGATTTTCGTGTTACCCTTGCTTTAAACATTGAGGACAATGTTTCGTTCTAGTCTGGGGTAGGGTAATCTTCGATTTGATTTGACCGCACTTGCTTGTTTTTCGTCAGATACTCGTAACCCGTTTTCCTTATAAAATGAAAAATTGTGCAAAATGAGCAAAATTTGAAAATTTTGTAAGCTTTTGTTAAGTCTTTTGATTGAAAAGTTGGCTAGTCTCTTAGACAAGAAGCTATAAAATGCTAATTCTAGCCCACAAGGCCAAGATTTTGCAAGTTTCGAGTGACTTTAAATATGCATAACTTGATTTCATTAGACGAAGCATTTGCTAAGTTAATATATGTTTTGACACCTTGTTGACTTTCCACCGGTGAGAGTAGGAATGGAATTTCGACTTGACCGGGCGTGTTGAGCCCTAGCTTGTTCCTTAACCATAGATAATCTAAAATTATCGGCTAAGCATCTGCGGATCTCATTATTTGGGATTTTAAATTTGCGAGATCGAGAAATGATAGAGTTACTTATGAGTTTAGATGCTAAGCGTGGAGTAGTTGGTTCTCTTTAGAGCCCATCAAGGTACTTATGGCTTTTTGTTCCCACAAAATTGTTTCACCCCATATCATTAAATAAATAATTAGAGATGTTGAGTTTTTGGCGATACTTAGTTCTTTATCTTCTTAAAAGAATTTTTGTTTTAAAAATTGGGTACACATCAAGGATCCGTAATAAATAAGCAATCGGTGATAAGTGAAAAGTAATAAGTAAAGTTATGAGTCATGTGTCGAGATCGGACCCTTGGATCTTTAGCCGGGATTGAGTGAGGTCTTAGCCTAGCCAAGGGATCCTCATTTTATGAAGCCTATAGTCTTGGAATTACCCGTGAAGCTCCGTAGTTCATAGCTCATATAAGTAAAAGTATAAGTGCAAAAAAAAAAAAAAAAAAAAAAAAATTGTTTGATGAAAAAAATGAAAATGGAAATGTCAAAAAAATAAGTGAATAAAAATTCCTTGATGTGGACCTCATTTTTGGAACAATGGTTCTCGAGAGAAGATGGATAACTAATTATCGACTTAGCTTTGTATCTTTATCGGAATAAAAGTTATCGAAACGAGAAACTTGAAGAAATTCATTTCTCACAAAAATAAAAAAATCTAGAGGAAATAGGAAAATGGGAACAAAAGGTAATTACACAAGTAACTTCCATGGGTAGTGTTAGCATCTAGAATCATATTTAACAATGATTTCGGTTTTACGCTTAGTTTGGGGACTTGTGAAAAATCAGGGACGATGTATTCTATCTGTATGGTCACTTCACGTTGTGTTGTGTTTTCTACTCCGTGATCCTAACGTGTCGTTTGAAAAATGTTGGAGTTATTGATCGACATGAAAGTTCAACAAACCGTCATTCATAACCGGAATGTGCTAAATCGTAATATCTATATATGTGAATTTAAAAGGTAAACGGGGCGTTTTTAGAATTAAGGCTTTCTTAATCTCTTTTGAGGAATCTTTGCTACTTCTTCATAGGTTTAGTAGAAAGAGATTGAAATCCTTGGTTTTAGAAGCGTGAGTTGATTGCATTGCGTGAGGACACGACAATGGTCTCGTCTGGTATTTTGGTATGTGCTAAAACACATACCTTTTCATTATCAAACCGACCCAAAATAACCAAGAAAGAGCCATTTATTGCTAATATTTGTCGTTTTCTTGAGTTTATGCATGTGCAGTACGGATATGTAAAACACGCAAAAGGAACCAAATCGGACATAAACCGAGCACGAGAGATTAAGAGAGCTTAAGCCGAGCGGAAGATCAAAATTGAGCATTTATGAAGATTTTATTCTCCGAGGATGATTTTTGGAAGAAATAACCAAGTTTGAAGAAATGTCAAAATTGGCCCCTCAAGTTTCAACATTTGACAAAAGTGACCCTTGAAGATTCAAAAAGTTGCACATTGGCCCTTGGTCTATTTAAAGATTGTCAAAATCTATCCTTGGAAGATATTTCAGAATTACACCTTTGGTCCCTTGAATTTCAGCATGTACAAATTTAGTCCCTAAAATACACTTGGATCATATACTAGTCCAAATCCAATCCTTTATCCAATCCAATAAACAAAAAATTCGGCCCAAAATCATCCAACCCGCCCAACACAAACAACCCGTCCACCCCTTATACCATATACCCACTTACCCGTTACTAAACCTGTGTCAAACCCCCACGACCGGTCAACCTATTTGATTAATAATAAAATAAACCAAACGCGCCTAACAAGATCTCTTTTACCTGTCTTCCCAAACGCTCCGTTTACCACCATTTACCCAATCCCAAACACCTCACCTCGTACTAAGGATCTTCCCAAGCTTCTAGAGACCTCTGAGATGTCAGATAAGTTGCACACTTGGCCATTTGGAGCTCTACGATTGGGTACAACACCTCATCAAAGGATTTGAAGCTTTGTGATTGGTTAAGGTGACAAGGATTGGAATGTGTGGTGTGGATGAGCCTCTAGTATCTTTCGAAAAGGATCCCAAGACTCCAAGGCCTCTCTTTACAGCTATATATACCCATTCATGTCACAAGAGCAATTCGTCCAATTCTTCATGCTTTAGAAGGATTTTGATCATTTTAATTCCTGTCACTTTTTCATGTTTTCAGTAGTTTAATAATTGTAATTTCAAATTAAGTTTTGTAATCTCATTTTGTTAATGCAAATTTCTTATTTTCCCATTTACTTCTCAAATCTGATTTCAAAGCTGTTTAGTGTTTAAGAATGCTTGATTTCTGTTCTTGGTAGCTCACATAAGCTTTTGCAAGCTTATGTGAGCCTGTGGTTGTTACACTTTAGCTTAATTCCAAGTTTTGCAAAAAGTCAACATTAGTCAAACTGAGTCCAAGTTTAAAAGTCAAAGTAATTTGTGATCCAAATCTGTTTTGAAATGGTTTTTAGGATGAATTCTAATGTTATTTGATCATCACTTTTGTATTTCGGTCATTATCCTTTAAATTCTAGTTTTGAAAATTAGTTGAGTAGTATAAAGGAGTGTTTGGTTTAGTTAGCAGTTTGAGGATCAAGAGTTTTGGTTTAGTAATACTTGTTCTGTTTAGTTTCTGCAACTATTTGTAAAGGTTTTTTCATTAATGTTTTTAAGATTCAAAAGCTGAACATGTAGTTTTATATTTCACACAAATTCAATTTGTGTGCCAAACAGTTAGTTTCTTATAGAGATTTCTAGGATCTCAAATGCTCTAAAGTCTGTTCAAATTGGTTTTTAGTGTTGTTAGTGCCTCTAGGATCATCTGATTTTAGCTCATTTGCCATTTAGTTGCTTTTAGCTTGCTTAAATGTAGGTCTGCTAGTAGTGCTTTTTTCCTGTTTTGCTGCACAACTCTTGTTCTGTCCACTACATCAGTTTATTTGTGTTATGCTCCATATCAGTTTTAATGACTTGATGATTGGTTCCTCTTGCAGTTTATTAGGTTAGATGTATGTAGCTTATGTTAGTCTTAGGAGCTTAATTTAGAGCTTAATCAGGTCTGCTTTAAGCTTTTCCCATCATAATCTGTCCTGCTGCATCAGTTCATATTGTCCATTTAGCCATTTAGATTTTGATCTCTAAATTCTTTATCAATAGTCCTTATGAGCTGATATTTTAGACAAGTAATCTATGGTTGGTGGTCTTGAGAACCATACTTTTGGTCTTCACTTTAGCTTATTGGATAAGCATTTGCATCAGCTTAAAGTGGGGGGTCAGTCACTGTTTTACTTAAATAGCAGTTAGCTTAAACTCTAGGTAATCTGCTGATTAGAGGTTAGGAGTAGTTGCATATAGTTGCTTTAGAGTAGTTTTAATATTACCTAGCTTCTGTAATCAGTTGGTACACTATAGTGCTTATTAGCTTATTTTAAGTAGCTTATTTCCATTTCAGTTACACTACAGCTCTTATTTCATCCACATAAGCCCATGTTTTTATATTTTTCATAGATTTAGATTAATATTTTAGAATTTCCCTGAATTTTTCATAATTTTTAGTTACTGTTTACTATTTTTCTCAATTTAAAATAGTTTTTAATCCTTTTTAAATAGCTTTTATTGCAAATAATTAAGAAAAAGTTCTAAAAAATAATTTTTCAATTTTACCAGTTTAAGAAAAATATAAAAAGCATAAAAAATATTTTTCCTTATTTTTTCCCCTTTTATTTGGTATTTTTCACAATTTAAATTAGATTTAAATAGTTTTAAATTCATAGAAAATAGAAAAATAATCAGAAAAATACAAAAATAGTTTTGAAAAGTCTTTTGTGTTATTTTAGATTTTTGAAAAGTAATTCCATATTTTTCCTCTCTTTTCATAATTTTAGATTTTAAATTAGTTTTAATGTGTAAAATTAGTTTTAATTTTTATAAAATCGAGAAAAATCCAAAAATTAGTTTTAATTCATAAATAGTTTTCAAATTACATTTCTAGAGTAAAAGTAATTTTAGGTTATTTTAGGATATTATTTAGACGCACTTGCTTTTTATTCGTGTTTCGTTTAAATCCCATATTTGCGTTTTAGCGTAGAATTGCGTAGTTTGCCATTACTCTTAGGTTTTCCCGTAGATTAGATATTCCATTTATGCTTTCCTTATCCCGTAGTTTAGATATCATCATATTATCCCCTTTTCTCATTCAAATCCCGATAATCGTGACGTGAGTTGGAAATTCCATTCAACCCTTGTTCGGAACGATCTCGGTGCTCAAACCTAACACGTTTGAGTTACCCACATACTAAACACAACTTCTCATCTATTATTGGTTTGTCTGAACTGTTTTAAGTTTCTTACGGTTAGTCATTCACAAGTGGCTAGCTTGTGTGAGATAACTTGACGGTTTGGACATATCACATAGAAACAATGAAGCTCAATGACCTTTACAACAACTTCAAACTTTTTGAGCAAAGGTTGAAGAAGGCAAGGAAACTTGGTACAAGCTCTAGTAGCTTGGCATTGTTGTCAACCTCTGCTGATGTGATGATTCGAAGATGATAATGATGATGACTTTGCCACGCTTGGTTCTAAAGTTTCCACCGGTAATGTTAATGTTACCACTGCAGGTTCAAAGAAGAAGGTTGCTAGTATTGAAGTTCCTACCTTTTATGCTTTCATATCCACACAAGTTGATGGCTCTGTATTAACTCATGAAGACATAGAGCAAATTGATGAAGATGACTTGGAGGAGATGCATATAAATGGCAAATAGCTCTTCTTAGCATCGTGGCTAGGAAATTCTACAAGAAGATCGGCAAGCCTATTCACATCAATGGTGATGAAACCTGCAGGCTTTGATAAGAAGAAAGTGGAGTGCTTTAAGCGCCACAAGTTTGGACATTTTGCTAGAGAATGTAGAAGACCAAAGACCAAGGACAACAGGTCTACTTGGTTCAAGCAAAAGAAGGGACCAACGTGGAAGAACCAAAGGCAATGTTGACTATTGATGGTGTGAGCTATGATTGAGTTTCATGGTCGATGAACAAGAAGAAGAACATTCGATGTCGCTCTTGTTGCTACCGAATTTGCTCTCATGGCTTTCTCGACTGAGGTACAAAACTTTGAAAGTTGTTCTAAAACATGTAGGCTGCTAAAGAAGTTGAAAGGCTTAATGATTTATATTCTAATGAAAGACAAGAGTTATATACTGCTAATTATATTGTGTCTAACCTTAGGAGAGCTTTAGCAGTATTGGAAAAACAACTAGAGCACTATCAAGAAAATGAGTCAAAATATAATGATGATATGATTTTTCTCAGAAGAGAGGTAGAACATACAACAGCTGTGAATGAAGCATACAAAAATGAGTTTGAAAAACTTCAAAAGAAAAATAAAATCGTTAATTTAACTTTAGACACATGTTATCATCGGCCTAAGTCAATTGATAAAATTTGGAATGCTCAAATATATAGTAAAGTTAAGTCCGGTATGGGTTATAATACTGATTGCCTCCACCACTAAGAGGTGTTCCATCACCTCGGTATAGATTTAGCTCATACAAGGCTTAGAAGACTTTCAAGAACTTGAAAGAGAATATGGTCCTTTAAAGGACACTATGGTGAAAAGTGAGGAAGAAGTTAAGCATGATAATGATGTTTTTGAGAGTGCTAGTGACTCATCCGTTGTTGATGAGAATGCTAAAAAGAATGTAGAGGCTTCTATCCCAAAAGTTGTTAATACTATTACAGAGGAACCTAGGAAACCAGTTAATAAACCTAGATCAAGCTGTAAGGTATCTTTGAGATGTATAGGAACAAGCCTATAACTCCTAGGGGTAACCGAGGAGTTGGAATCATGTTAAATCTCAACAACTAGGTAGTGATTTTGTGATGTACAATAAGGCATGCTATATCCGTGGTAGTTTTGATCATTTACATGCTTATTGTGACTATCATAATGGGAGAAGGAAGTCCATGGGAATAAAAGGGTGGAGTCTAACAGGTTTCAATATAATGTACACCCTAATTCACATTGCAAAATGGTCTCAAGAGCAGTTTAACTAAGAAGTGGCCTCAAAACTTTGCCACTACAAAAGCTGTAACACTTGCCACCCTAAGTCACTGTTAAAAGTGCAAAGTCCAAAACAACTTTTGCCAAATCTGCACAAACAGGAAAAGAACTTTTAAGAATAATAAAGTTCATTATAACCAACAGTGGGTACCTAAAACCAAACCAAAGAAGTTGCCTTTGCTCATTCAAAAGTTACTACCGCAAGGGTTGTAAACAAGAAAAGGGGGACATGGGCAATCTTGTGAAGGCCTCAAGACGTTGGGAATGGAAACCTAAAGGAAATACATCTACAACCAATCCCAATGGTGTATCAATGACCTTTAATAGATTTAACTATATTGATACACGAGGCGGATCCAAGTCAATCCTTGTCCCCAAAAGAAACTAACTCTTTATAGAACATCCGAGGACAAAAGATCGGATCAAGGATGTTGAAACAAAGACCTTGATAGATCTTATGAGCATCAGAGATCGTTAGTTATACTTATGTAATCACAAGCACACTAAAAGAAAATCTCTATAACTTGTATTCGTAGCGGAATTTAAACACAAGCAATAACAAATAACTAAGAACACTTTGATCCTCTATGGATCTTTTATTAACTAAAACTTTATTTTTCCAAATCGTACATAACTCATACTATTGTGTTCCTTTTATAGACAAGGAACCCTAAACCGCTTCCCAAGAAACGATAAACATAAAACTAAATAAGATATACATTATAACTTCCTAATAAAGCTCATGCATATCCTAACTAACTATAGAATACGCGGAATAACTATCTCCGCAGAAACCATCTACACGGTTTCACTACTTCAAGAGAAACTCTTCTTCAATGAATCCTTACTCTTCAAAGAAAATCCATTCAAGATTATCTTCAGAGAATCTCTACTTTGCATAATTCCCAACAATCCTCCCCTAAACTGGAATTTGACTAGGTTAAGTTCCAGTTTCTTGTTAGATCTTTAACACTTCAGAACTAGAGGATTGTACGTAAACATCAGCAACAAAGAATCAAAACAAGAACACCTCGATGATGACAAAACTTTGAAACTCCAGATCTTTGCAGCAACAAATGACAAAAGGTACATCAAAACATATTTGTTTCAGACTATTCTCATCACATCCAGGTGTGTTAACTCCTGTGAGAGGTGAATCATTGAAAATAATGGATTTGATGTCTCTTTACCAATAGCCATCACTACTGGAGTAGCCAAATGTTTAAGTTCGAAAACCATGGTACACCGATAACCATCGATTTATTAGCAAATCGGCAACCATGAACGGATTTGAAATGTCTTTACCGTAGCCGTTTGCTCGGGACTAGTCAATTTTGACAGAGATAGAATCACCTTTGGTGAATTGAAACCAATATGGTATTCCAACGCTTTACCACAAGCCATATACATGTGGGATAGTCAATTCTTGGATTCCAAAAAGGAATAAACCATGGTGAATTGATGACCATACAACCCTCAGCAATTAAGCATGGGTGGTTGCAGACCCTATGATTTTGAGCAAATCATTACAACTATCAACAGATTTGATGTGTCTTTACCAAAGCTGTACCCTTTGGACTAGCCAACTCTTTGACATACACAAGGTACATCTGGTGAGTCACTAACCATCAACAATGTACAACAAACCTGCAAGAAAAATTAGATAAACTCAAGAATATACATAGTTTTTTTTTTTTTTTTTTTTTTTTAACTAAGAAAGAAATAAAACAAAACAAATATTACAAAATATACACAATACCATAATCAAGATGATGCTTTATGTTGAAAAAGCTGAGTCTTAATCAATCCAACACATTGTTCAGCATTCAGCTTGTCATTCCCAACTGGATCAGGTGGAACTTCCAACTTCTGTCTAAGCATTCTCTCCATCAATGACACAGACAAAGGATAAATCTTATCTGAGAACATGCACACAATCATACCACACTTTGTCTCCACCACATGCACACATGGCATAGGATAAAATCTCCAAGTCTCAACCTTCCACTTCTGTGAATTCTTCCAAATAGAATACCCTTTACCATCTGGAGATTGAGAATCAAACATTACTTGAAGATCACCCAACAAATATAAACCAGAACCCTGTGGTGAATAAGTAGCATAATGTTTAGTGACAAGTCCATACAGAGTATTCAAATCTTGTCTATCCACCAAATGAAAGATTTCCTTCAAGAAGTTGAACTGCATAGTAGAATTATCCAGCCAAAAAATAGTGTTAAGCTCCCCATCAGTCAAAGTCCAATTAGTCAACACATCATGAGATCCCTCAGGAAAAACATCAGCAGATCCTTCTCGAATAAAAGTTGAATCAACAGCTGTTAGATCCAAAGAACTACCTCTGAGAGACTTATGAATCCTAGAAGTGTATGTCCCATCTGATCTCACAGATCTCCTTAGAGTAGTGTGTCTTCTTTTAGACATTCTTTTCTTCCTCCTACCAGGTATATACATCTCCATAGAGACAGAAGATGATATCTTATCATGAACATCTTTAGCAGGAATGGAAGAAGAAGAAGTAGACTTACGTGAAGCAACACCACGCAACTTATACATTCTCTCAAGCACCTCTCTGGCCCTCTTAGCATTAGCAGCTGCCTTTTCAGCTTCCTTACCCAACTTTTCTCCTACTTTATCAACAGGTGCAACACATGGTAATATATCAGAAGAAACAATATGAGGTTCAGCAGATTGAACCCTTTCAGCTGAATGGATAGTTTCAGTAGATGCTGCTGAAGTAACAACAGGAGAACTCATCTTGAGTGTAACATCATCAAAATTATCTACAGTCTCAACTTGCTTCGGTCTCTTTGCTTCAGGATCATTCAAAGAACTAGCACTCCTTTTCAAATTAGAAGATTGTGTAATATACTTCATAACCCTATGATACATGTTAATCAACTCAGATTCATCTAAAGCCCAAACTTGCTTCTTTGTTAATCCTTTCTGATAGATAACATTACTTTGATAATACACCACCATTCTCATATAAGCTTTCTTCTGAGCTGCTGTTTGTGGTTTTTCCCTTTTTGCTTTATTTTTCTGTGCAGCAATTTCTCTTTTTTGTGCAGCTGCAACTTGCTTCCTCTGTTGACCAAGAGCCACCATCTTTGCAGCAAAGTTCTCACTATCAAAGTCTGCTCCTAAGATACTTTGAGCAAGAGTAGGATTGGATGCAGCTTGATTAGTGTAAGTATCCCATTGTGCATCAGTGAACTGATTGGCCATTGCATCAATTTCTCTTTGTCTCTCAGGAGGCAAATTGGTAGCAAACTGATCTTGAAGGATTCGAGCCAATGCTTGACTCTTCTTGATATTCTCAAACTCAGCTAGCATTCTTGCTTGTTCTTGTCGTTCCTGTTCACTGACTAGATCAGATCCAAGCTCCTCATCAATCATTTCCCCTTTTTCTTTGTCAACAGACTTAGTACTTACAATAGGAACTTTAGAAGAAACACCCATGGAAGTATCAGCAGTAACATGTTGAGGATTGTCTTCAGGAATAACATTTTCATGAGGATCCAAATTAAAATTCCTTCCAGCAACAAACACATCATTAGGATCTGCTGAAGGTGTAGAAGCAGGTTGTGCTTGCACAGATGAAGCTTGACCATCTTCAGGAGCAATATCCATCATAGAAGTATCAGCAACAACATGCTCTTCAGTAGTTGCAACATCCACACTTTGCAACGTATCCTTGTTCAAATATTGCCTTCTCCTCCTTCTAGAAAACAAAGTTGGCTCCTTTTGCTTTACAGATTTAGCAGCCATTGGAGTAGAAGCATTAGATTGTTGAGCCACATTAGCCAAAATATCAAGTGAATCCAAATTAGCATCCACTTGCTCCTCATCAGAAGAAACAACAATTCTTCCGTTGCTACTATGCCCAAGTTGTTCTTCCAAATCTTGAACCTTTCTCTTTAAATCCACAATCTCACTACCAAGTGTAGATCTAGTTTCATCAAGCTCCCTTTTTAGATCTGCAACCTCTTGGACAGTCCTGTTAAGCAAATCATAGACAGAAGTAAGAGTAATAGGATCCTCAGCTCCACCAGCAGATTGCTCTGTGGTAATGGGAGCATCATTGGACCTCTCAGGAGAAAAATGGTCTTGCTCAAATATAGGAGAGCTTTCAACAACAGGCTCTCTAATAGGACTAGGTGTAGGTATTCTATCAAAGGCAGTCTCAAATTCATCAGGAGCAACCTGAGTAGGTGGTGAACTAGATGTAGGCATAGGCAAAAGTGTAGATGGTGGTTGGTCAGGAGAAACATGTATAGCTTCAGCAGTATTAGAAGGGCCCTCATCCATGGCAACTGATGGATTACCATCAGCAGCTACAGTAGTAGAGGGTGGAGAACCAACAACATTTTCCTCATCAGCAGCCTCATTGCCGTGAGGCAACATAGCTGCTAGCAAAGGATGATGTTCCCCCTCATAATGTGTTTTCATAGAAGCAAACAGTTTAGAAGACAAAGTTCCTATGGGACAAAAAGCTTGGACTTGGGTTGTTATGTCTAAAATCATTTGCAAAAACCTAGGGTACATTAAAAACTTATGCTTTTTTCTTTGAACATTTTCAACCATATTTTCAAAAATATATTTAGAAAAATTATAAGTTACCCCTTGTGACAGACATACAATCCCACAACCCAATTGAGTAGAAAATTGATCCCATCCCCCTGACTTATTGCTAATACACTGTAGTAAAGTGTGTACCAAAAACCTCCATGTAGGGCAAAGCTTGTTCTTCTGCCACATATCAGTTCTCGTACCCTGATATCCCACAACTCTTAGTCCTTCAAGTATCTCCACATAATTAGAATGATAAACCCCATCGGCATCTTCCAACCTTAGTTGCCTCCTTATCAAATCCTCCGTAATCACATAATCTGTTCTATCAATCAAAGCTACAATCTCTGTGTCACTTCTTTTCACAGCAGAAGCCCAAAATTGTGTAACCAATGATTCATAAATTACTTCCGGAGAATGCGTTAAAGCATAATGAATCTTTGATCGCTTCAAGAACTCTACCATTGGTTCATAGATTTCATGACCTTTTGCTTTTCCCAGATAAGCAACTTTGTTATGATCCTTCTTAATTTGAAGCGCCATTAGAGAGTTTATGAGAGTGGGTTATGATTCACGCAATAGAAAGTGTGTTTAAATCAAGTGAGGTGGGAATCAGGTATTTTGAGCGAAGATATGCAAATTAGTTAATAATGGAAGTTACCCAATTGATGGTCAAATATATCGGAACTTATGTTGACCATATCTTGCGTGGAAAATAACTTCAACCAATTTCAAAATTAACATTTCAGCAGAAACAAGAGTCAAACTGCTGAAGAAGGTCAATCAGCAGAAACACTCAAGTTGCTAAGTATCCTTCAGTAAATATCTTTTTACTGTGACACCAACTCACATTAATTATCATAACACCTTGAATCCGTCTATAAAACAATCCCAATGCACACTTAACTCTCATCAATTACCCCCAAATATTTTCACAAACCCTAATTTCTCCAAAACACACTCCAATCAATAATAACCATGAATAACCAACCAGAGGTTATTGATCCAATCTCCTCTCCATCATTATCATCATCATCCAGTGATGATACACTTCAATTTTTTCCATATACATATGACCCTAGACCTTTGAAATCCCCATTTCTCCCTTCTTCTGAAGATGATAGTGTAGTGAATCCAAGTGAGTCTTCTAATGACTCTGATGACTCCAACAAGGAGAGAACATCACACCCCCAACCTTCAACACCGCAACCTTAACCAAGGCCACGTGCCAGAAAAGAGGTTGTGTTAGCTCTTCCTGCACCATGTTTTGGTGCTTCATCTCATATCGTTTAAGGGAAAGGGTAACAGGAAGATGGATTGGTTGCTTTATGGTGGAACGAGTAGATGGAACTACTGAAGATAATTATATCACACATCCATTTACTGTATTCATCTTCATCATCTTCATTTTCATCAATCCATCCTTCCCATTTTGATCCTTAGCTTCTTCGTCGTACTGGTCATGCATATCCAGCGTTTGGAATAGATGATATGAGCTAGTAGATGATAAGAGCTAGAATAGGTTTAGTAGATCTTGTATAGAAATGATCTTGTATTATCATTTGAAGTTGATTGTAAGTTGTAAGCTGTAAACTGTTTCTTGAATGAATGAACAATTTAACTTCAGTACTTCTCTTCAGTAGAAATAATTTGCTCACTTCAGTACTTATCTTCAGTAGAAACAAGCTTTTAAACTTACTTGACCATAACTTAATTGACCAACCATGGTGAACTTCAACTTATATATGAAATCTGCAAAACAGACATAGAGAAACACACAAACCAAACCAAGACAAACAAACTAAAAGAACATTAGCTGGTTAGTGAATATAAACAATAATTTACAAAGTTTACAACATGAATCCTCCCCTGAGGCATATGCCTCCCCTGAGGCCTATGCCTCCCCTTAAACTTTGCAGTTAAGGGTTAAGCATCCCAATATGGACCACAAGGTGTTGAAACCTTGGTCCATCAAAAGCCTTAGTCAAGAATCGCCACATTATCATCGTGTGAATCTTAACCACTTTTATCAAATGTTTGTCATATGCATCTCTTATAAAGTGGTGCCCGATTTCAATATGCTTAGTTCGACCGTGAAAAACCGGATTTTTAACAATGCATATGGTACTTTGATTATCAATAAAAATTGTTGTGTTCATGAAATTATACCCATAATCCAACAATTGATTTTGTATCCAAAGAACCCGTCCACAACAATTGCGCAAGAATCAACATACTGCTTCAAGAGATGAGGTAGCCACAATGGTTTGTTTCTTGCACCGCCAAGAAATCAATCTCTTTCCAAGGAATTGGCAACCTCAATTGTGGATCTCCTATCCAGATTTGCACCAAGATAGTCACTATCACTATATGCTTCCAACTTAAAAGGAGACTCTTTGGGTACCAAAGACCTAAATGAGGTTGGCCTTTAGGTACTTAAAGATCTTCTTTATCGCATTGAGATGGGAAGTAAGTGGAGTGACTTGATGTCTAGAACAAACACTTACAACAAAGGTAATATCGTGCCTTGAAGTCATCAAATACATCAAAGAACCAATCATTGAATCAGATAAATGAACATTCACAGTTGGATCTCGCTTCATTGTTGGTCTTTGTCTTTGGAGCTTCATAAGGTGTAGTGGCGCCCCGACACTCTCCATACCAAACTTCTTCAAGATGTCCTCACATATTTATCCCGACTAATAAAGATACCATCAAGTTTCACGAACACGAGACCCAAAAGAAAGTAAGCTCTCCCATAGCACTCATCCGAAACTCTCCTTCATAAGCTCCTCAAACTCCCCGCACCAAGCTTCTTTAGTGGAGCCAATATGATGTCATCCACATAAACTTGAACAAGTATGATGTCTGTGGAATTCTTCTTTAGGAAAAGTGTCTTATCAATGGCACCTCTTCTATAACCATGCTTCAGAAGAAATGATGAAAGCCTAGCATACCATGCTCTTGGTGCCTGATGTAGTCCATAGAGAGCTTTTACAACCTTGTAAACATGATTAGGATGATCTGGGTCTTCAAATCCTTTGGGTTGAGTGACATAAACCTCCTCCTCTATTTCACCATACAGAAAAGCACCTTTGACATCCATTTGATATACCATGAACCCCATGTAAGATGCATAGGCCAAGAAAATTTGAATGGCCTCAACTCTGGCAACAGGTGCAAACACTTCATCATAATCAATTCCTTCCTCTTGCCTGTATCCCTGTGCTACTAATCTAGCTTTGTTTTTAATCACAACGCCCCTTGCATCTCTCTTATTTTTCAAAATCCATTTTGTCCCAATTACATACTTGCCATCAGGTAGTGGTACCAAGATCCAAACTTGCTAATTTTGAAATTGTTGCATCTCTTCTTGCATTGCTTCAAGCCAGCTTGAGTCTTCAAGAGCTTGAGTAACACTGGTTGGTTCCACTTGAGAAAGAAAACAAGCAAACAGACAATGCTCAAAGTCTGTGTGATTGTCTCTTTGCTGGTTTGAGACATAGGAGAGAAAAGCAACCTGTCCAAATTTAGAGCTTGTTACAGCCCTTCTAGTTCTAACAGGTGCTCGAAGATCACCAATTATATTGGATTGAGGATGAGCAATGTCGATCCTTTTAGTAGCAGTGGGGTTGACTTCAATTGATGTATCAAGATTAGTCACAACTGGCTCAAAATCAGTGTCATAGGAAGGTGAGGTGAAGATGCCAGCTTTGGGTTGATGATTTCCAAGATCTGAAGGACTTGGAAAGCGTGTATATGGTTCTCCAAAGTCTGTAGACACTTTAGTAGACATAGGAGTAGAAACAGCAGGGCTTTCAGCAGATTTGTTGATGATGGGAGAAACAGGATCACTTTCAGAAGAATCATGGATTTCACTGACTGCGTCTCTTGCAACCTCCCCATTCAGCTTCTCAGCTTCAAGATTAGCTGTATACTCTTGTGTTTGAAGCCTAGCAAGGTCCTCTGCGTAATGTGACTCATCTTCACTCTCATCAGAAGTAACTTTAGAAGTATCACCTGCAAAATGGTTAGGGGAGAAGGAAGGTACAAGAATAGGTTGTTCATCATCCTCGAACTCACTATCAGAGTCATCATCCATTGTACCTGCATTGTTAATGGTAGACTCTTGAGTACCTGCATTTTGGTTAGCCACATGTCTAGAATAACCCAAGTAATCGCTAATAATCAAGGTCAAAAGACCAAACATGACCCTGTCCTTGAACATTCGGCTTGTCTTCTAGAAATCTCAGGTTCAAAGTCTCCTCAATCTTCTTAGCATTAAGATTGTATACCCTGTAAGCCTTACTATGAGCTGAATAACCCACAATATAACCATCATCAGCTTTCTCATCAAATTTACCCAGTGGATCACTAGTATTCAGAATGGTCACTTGACAACCAAAAGGTTTGAGGTGATGAATAGCAGGAACTTTCCAGTGAGAAGTTCATATGGTGTCTTAAAGTGAGGTCTAGTAATGGATACCCTGTTCAGTACATAACAAGCTGTTCCAACCGCTTCATTCAAAACATAGTGGGTAATTTAGAGTCTCGCCAAGATTGATCTTTGCCTCTATTAAGGTCCTATTCTTTCTTTCAACTACCCCATTTTGTTGTGGGGTTCTTGGAGTGCTATAGTCCCTTTTATCCCTTTAGACCCTGAGTTCTATAAGTACAACATTCTTGAACTCGTCCCATTATCACACCGAATTCCTTTAACCTTTTGTTCAACTGGTTTTCAACAAAGGTAATGAAGTCTTCAAGACTTGAGATGTTTCATCCTTAGTCCTCAGAAAGAATACCCAACAAAATCTACTATAGCCATCGTGATTACCAGACAAAAATACTTGTGATCAATGCTTCGACTTGAGTTGGACCAAAAGGTCCATATGAAGCAAATCAAGAGGTTCGAAATAATGCTCACAAAGAAGAAACAACTTTGTATGAGGCTCTGTTGCTTTCCTTTGTTGCGTGCAACACAATTATGTTCATTGGTGAAAACTTTGGAAGGAAGACCTTCAACAAGACCCAGTTTAGAAAGCTTGTTTATGGGCTTGAAGATCACATGAGCCATCCTCCTATGCCATTTAGTAGACTCATCCAGGGATGCTTTAGCCACCAAACAAGTAAGGTTACCTTCTGGTTGAACATCTTTTAAGTTGAATGTGTATAGATTGTGATTCCTAGGAACTCTCAGCATAATTGATGAATCTTCTGGAAGTTTGAAGTCTTTAGATAGCACAAGACATTCATCCTCAGAGAAGAATACTTTGTTCTTAGTGTCACATATTTGTGAGACTGAGAACAAGTTAAAGTGTTGCAGCTCCCTGACATAGTACACATTCTCAAAGTCCAGTAAAGGTGTTTTGATTGTCCCTTTCCCAGTGATTCTTCCATCACTTCCACCAAAAGTCACATTGCCTCCTCCTTCTATGGGTATGAAATTATGCATCATATCTCTGTTTCCTGACATGCTTCTTGAACAACCACTATCAACTATACCTACATCCTTATGCTTAAGAGGATGATCCTACAACAACAACAAAAGATATACAAAATATTAGTACACTCTGGAGGCTCAAGTCATCACTGACTTGAGCCTGCCTTGTGGATCATTATAGGTAGGCCATGCAGATGAATAAGATTCACTATTGTTCTTGGGTTTCCATTTACAATTAGGTCCCTGTTTATTCCAAGAACAACCTGCTGAGGGCTTCACAACAGTATCCCTATATCCCTTCCCAACATACATTGAGTCAACACATCCAGGCCAATAACCATGTTTAAAATATGAACTAGTAGGTTGCACACATGGTTTAGCAACAGATCTTCTCCAAGGAAATGAAGAAGATTTATTATGGGTTGACTGTGGAACATAAGGTGGTATATCATTAACATTGGTCCACATTGGTCTAGATTTCCGATTAGCACATACACCCATTCTTTGCTCATAAAAATCACAATCCTTAATCAAATGAAATTTGCTTCCACAAACAAAACATGTCTTCTTTTAGAAGATTTATTCAAATTGAAAGATGTTCTATTACATGTAAAAGCATTCAAACCGAAACATTAAAGGAATTGTTTTTAACAAGATTATTATGCAAAGAATGAAAAGACAAGTCTTCGAGAGGAAACTGTCTTGGAAGATGATTCCTCAAGAACTCTAAAAGGCTTGTAGGAGTCTTGGGTGCAGCTTGGGTGAGGTCTTGGGTAGGTCGACTTATCACTTGAATCACACCGGCATAAGAAGTAGACCTTGATCGTAAGATTTGTCACCGTCGAGACAAGAGACAAAATCATTAGATGAAGAATCGTGGTCCGCAAGTCTTTGACTTTTGCCATATAGATGATGTGATCCATCAAAGTCAACATTAATGGAAAGGTCAATGGGCATATGTTCACCTCTAATAGGTCCGGTACAACATGTAATTCACCTTCTTTGACATAATTAGCTAAACCTTTGGTGTAGTTTTACGCCCATCATGCCTAGCTTCTAATCCTACATATTTTTAAAACCTAAACCTATTGCAGAGGTAGGAGATTGACTACTATAGATCTCTAGCTAGATTGTTACCCGATATTAACCATTGTTTATGTCTAGCTATTTCCTCATCTAGTTTCTCTTTTAGCACTAGGTTTTCGGAGACTACATCGCCTTTTTCTTTTTCAAATGCTTTTAAATCAATTTTAGCACAATCTAGATCACTTTGTAACACCCTTATTTTTTCATCATAAGCCAACTGATTCTTTTGAAACCACACTTTTTGTCTTTCTAATGTTTTTAAAGACTGTTTATAAGCTTCAACTTCAACATAGCATTCATTATATTTAGGTTTCAAAATATCATAAGCTTCCTTAAGTTCATTGTATCGTTCACTACAACCAAAAACACAGTTGTGTACCTGAGAGATGCCCATCAAGGCAATTTGATCATGCCTATCCTCTGAAGTACAGCTAGCCAACAATCCAATATTCTCAGATCGAAGCTTCCTCATTCACGTGCTCATGCATCGACCGGTTGACATGTTCATCCATGGTGACAAGAGCGGTGAGGTTCCAGCCTTCAAGTTCCAGCTTTCTTTTGATTCTCACGATAGGAAGAATATCTAACTCCATCTCCACCTTCCTATCCTTGCATTCCTTGAGAAGTGACCCATCCGGTGACAAGTAAAGCACTTGACTTTTCTCTTGTCAAATCTAGTGGATCTCTTCCCCGAAAGCCAAACTTTCTCCCGGACTTCGCTCAAACCTCTTGATATCTACGGAAAGCATGGCCACCGCCACTTCAATTTCATCTCCTCCATATCAAATGGGTCCAACTATTCAAAATCTTCATAGACAAGATGTCTTGAGTATCATAGTCAAGAACAAACGAGTGAAGAACATCTTCCAACACACTACTAGCTTTAGGTTGAGAACTTGATGGAGTAGTAGTGTAAGAAGATGATGTTGATGAGTAAGTTGGACTTGGAGCATGTATCATCATATTGGAGGGAGGCCCGACAAATGTTGTGTGACTGTGAGTGGATGCACGAAAGGGACTTCTAACATCGTGCTCAAGAGATTTAAGTCATTGTATAGTTCATCAAAAGTGAGCATGTCCACCCACCTTTAGCCTTGAGGGCAATGCTTACTTGCAACCATGATGAAGGTAAAGATCGCAAGAACTTTGAATTACAATCATCATTATTTGGCTTTGCCTTAGTTGATTCAACCGACTCGTAATCTTATGAAACCCGTCATATCCCTTGTGGATACCTTCTT
This sequence comes from Chrysanthemum lavandulifolium, assembly GCA_022545495.1. Classification (NCBI taxonomy): domain Eukaryota; kingdom Viridiplantae; phylum Streptophyta; class Magnoliopsida; order Asterales; family Asteraceae; genus Chrysanthemum; species Chrysanthemum lavandulifolium. Next base: position 107,582,935 of record CM040242.1, on the reverse strand, counting down.
CTTCCGAGATTTGGAACTCTTGAAACTGTTGTTTAACCATAGACTTCCTCATTCTCCTAGACTCCTCATTGCCACCAAACCTTGCCTTGATCGCCATCCATATGTCCTTTGCATCCAACATGTAGTGAAAATCACCCAAGTGATCTTCAGGTATAGCCTGAAGAAGGATAGTTCTCACTTTGTGTTCTCTTTGCACGGCCAATATCTCTTCAGCAGATTTGGGAGGAACAATGGTAACATTACCATCAGGATCTGTGATAGTTCTCTTCAAACTGTTCCCCTTCTTCACGATTTCCCAAAGATTCCAATCAATGTTGGAGATCCAGTTATGCATCTTCATCGACCACAAATCGTACTCCTCCTTGTTGAGATAAGGAAACTTAACATTGCTGTTAGAAAGAATGAGTTGTTGCATAGAGGTGCTATTATTGTTGTTGGTTACTTCAAGATCATCATCAGATCCAGGCATGGTGAATATTGTTTAGGTTGTATGGGTGTAGAGAAAAGACTGTTCTTAGTATCTTAGAGACTCTCCCGAGGCTCTGATACCACTTGTTGAAACAAAGACCTTGATAGATCTTATGAGCACTCGTAGATCGTTAGTTATACTTATGTAATCACAAGCACACTAAAAGAAAATCTCTATAACTTGTATTCTGTAGCGGAATTTAAACACAAGCAATAACAAATAACTAAGAACACTTTGATCCTCTATGGATCTTTTTATTAACTAAAACTTTGTTTTTCCAAATCGTACATAACTCATACTATTGTGTTCCTTTTATAGACAAGGAACCCTAACCCGTTTCCCAAGAAACGTATAAACATAAAACTAAATAAGATATACATTATAACTTCCTAATAAAGCTCATGCATATCCTAACTAACTATAGAATACGCGGAATAACTATCTCCGCAGAAACCATCTACACTGTTTCACTACTTCAGTAGAAACTCTTCTTCAACATAACCTTACTCTTCCATTCAAGAATCCATTCTACTTTGCATAATTATCTTCAAGGCACATGACAGAATCTCTACTTTGCATAATTCCCAACTTGGAAAACAACACAGAGCTTCTTGCAGGTCAAAGTTGATTAACTCTATTGCTCACCCACTTCAAATGTTACATATGGACTTATTTGGTCCTACATCAGTGAGCAGCTTGAATCTAAAGAAATATTGTCTAGTGGTAACTGATGATTTTAGCAGGTTTACATGGGTTTTCTTTCTTAATTCAAAGGATGAGACAAATGGCATCCTTAAGACCTTTATCACTGAAGTAGAAAACCAGTATGATTTGAAAGTAAAAATCATCAGGTGTGACAATGGGACAGAGTTTAAGAATAGAGTTATGGATGAGTTTTGCAAAGATAAAGGTATTAAAAGAGAATTTAGTGTTGCTAGAACTCCTCAACAAAATGGTGTTCTTTGAGAGGAGGAACAGGACATCGATAGAGGTGCTAGAACCATGTTGGCGATTCTAAATTGCCAATCACTTTTAATAAGCGATTAACACCGCATGTTATGTGCAAAATAGGGTTTTAGTGGTAAAGACAAAGAACAAGACACCTTATGAATTATTTAGGGTAGACCCCTATCCTTGACTTCATGAGACCATTTGGATGTCATGTATCTATTCTCAATACCATAGATTATCTGGGCAAGTTTGATGAAAAAGTCGATGAAGGGTATTTTGTTGGGTATTCCATGGTCAAGAAAGCTTTCGTAGTATTCAACTTAAGAACCCAAAAGATTGAAGAGAATCGCATGTGGAGTTCTGGAAAACAAAGTTAATCTCAAAGGCTGGTCCGGAAAGGTGTTTGATCTTGATACTCTAACCAACACTATGAATTATGTGCCTGTTTCCATAGGAACATATTCTTTTGATTTTGCGGAGTTCGTAAGAGTTTCTTGATGATGATGAACCAAGCAAGGATCATGCATATGATCAAGATGAATTGATCTACCTCTTTGGGACTATTCAGATAATGATGATATACCAAAAGCGGAGATGCTCACCCTTATAGTGATTTGGGAAAGGAAGGAAGTAGCAACTTGAATGCGAAAATTCGAAAGAAGTGGAAATTTGATTCCATCGCTAGACAAAATGTTTCCTTTGCAACACCGGATGTGGAAATTACAACTCGATTCTGAGAAAGCTCAAGCCAATGATGTTGAAATCTCAAATATGCCAAGTGAGATTGCAGTTCCTCAGAGACTCCCCACACTTCTATTCATAAATCACATCCTCTTGAAAATGTGATTGGGGATGTCTATTCACCTGTAAAGACTAGAAGACAAACAAAGCTGCCTGATGTCCATGGATTCATTAGTAAAATATATGAATCTAAGATTCATGAAGGCAAGAATGAATGCCTCTTTATGTGTTTTCTGTCACAAATGTAGCCAAAGAATGTTTACAAGGCACTTGAAGATGAAAGTTGGGTGGAAGCAATGCAAGAAGAGCTGCCACAATTTAAGCTTCAAAAGGTATGGGTGCTTTGTGATTTGCCTTCTGGCAAGAAGGTAATAGGTACTAAATGGGTGTTCAGAAACAAGAAGGATGAAAGAGGAATTGTTATCAGAAACAAAGCTAGGCTTGTGGCTCAAGGATACACTCAAGAGGAGGGTATTGACTATAAAGAAGTGTTTGCCCAGTTGCACTAATTGAAGCAATAAAGGTCGTTCTTAGCCTATGCATCCTTTATGGGCTTTAAAGTCTATCAAATGGATGTAAAGAGTTCTTTTCTATATGGGCAGATAGATGAGGAGGTTTATGTCTCACAACCTCCAGGCTTTGAAGACCCTAAATATCCTAACAAAGTTTACATGGTAGTTAAAGCTTTGTATGGCTTGCATCAGGCACCAAGGAAATGGTATGAAACCTTAACTACTTATCTTCTTGCTAATGGGTTTCATAGAGGCAGGGTGGATCAAACTTTGTTCATCAAGAAAGACAAGAATGATATCTTGCTTGTACAAGTGTATGTTGATGATATCATTTTTGGATCAACAAAGACAGAGATGTGCAAAGAATTTGAGAAACTAATGAAACAAGAATTCCAGATGAGTTCTATGGGTGAACTCACATTCTTTTTGGGACTTCAAGTACTCCAAAGGCCATATGGTATTTTCATCAATCAAGATAAATATGTGGCTGAGATACTAAGGAAGTTCAAGTTCACTGATACAAAGTCATCCAAAGACCCCACAGACAAGACTACACATCTACTTCAAGGAAAATAGTGGTGAAGTTGTTGATGTGCACATGTACAGTCTATGATTGGTTCTTTGATGTATCTTACATCATCTAGACCAGATATTATGTTTGCAAGTGTGTTACGTGCAAGGTTTCAAGTTACTCCCAAGTTCTCTCACTTGACCGTGAAGAAGATTTTCGATATCTTAAAGCATTTCCTACTCGGGATTGTGGTACTCGAGATTCTCCTCTAGATCCGGTTACTTACTCGGATAGTGAGTATCTTGGAGCTAACTTGGATAAAAATCTACAACGGTGGATGCCAATTTCTTGGCAATGATTAGTGTCATGGCGGTGCAAGAAACAAACTATGGTGGCTAATTCATCAACCGAGGCATAGTATATGGCTGCGCAAGTTCTTGTGCTCAAGTTCTATGGCTTGGAATCAACTTTTGGACTATGGGTACAATTTCATGAATAGCATCATCCATATTGACAATAGCAGTACCATTTGCATCATTAAGAATCATGTTCAACACACAAAGACCAAACATATTGAAATTAGACACCATTTCATTAGAGATTGCTATGAAAAGGGACTAATTCAAGTTGTCAAAATTCATACTGATGATAACTATGCTGATTTATTAACAAAAGGACATGATGTGGGAAGATTTCAGTACTTGGTAACAAGTATTGGAATGTTAAATCCATAAACTTTTTGTCCAAATGTTCTCTGGTTTTGAGGGGAGGCTGTTGGGTACTGAAATTGTTGTATGAGTTTGTATATGTTTGCTTGTATTCCTATTTATGTTTTTATGAAGCTTTGATGGGAGTTCATCTTAAAAGGTGTATATCTGAGATACACAACAAATGGTTATTGATTCACCATGTCTAATACACATAAGAATCAACTAGTCCAGAGCAAACGCTCTTGGTAAAGACTTGACAAATCCGTTTATGGTTGATAGTTTACCAAAACTATATGGTTATCAACTCACCATATTCTTTATGATTAAGAGTTGGCTAGTCCATAGCAAACGGCTCATGGTAAAGACATATCAAATCCGTTGATAGTCGGTAGTTTGCTAAAAACTATGATAAGAGTAGTCTAGTTTTTATATGATTTTATTTCCCACTGCTCTTTGAAATTTTTGTGAAAATTACCCTTTGCTAGTTCACAGCTTTTCCCGCGGTTGTTATTTTACCAACGTTGTTCTAGCCATTACAACCGATTGTGTCAAGAACAATTTTTTACTAGCCGTTGTAGAAAAATTTGCTTTCCATATATATAGGCTAAATTTTAAATTTTTAGAGAATTATCTACTTTCTTATTTAAATATTTATCCTCTAAAGATAAATACTTTCCTTTGATAATTTTCTTGCGCAATACTCTTAAACCCTACCTCTATATATCTTTTATCTCAATTGGCTAGTTATTCTTTCAATTCTTACTGACATAATTTTGTTTTTCATCAAAAGTTTCTATGGCACCATTAAAATTTGCAGATGAGCACAACCTAGTGGCCTACCTACAAATGTCTAACGAGAAGAGTGGCCCTGTTTTTCATCAGATTGTGGATTTTCTTAACACTACCAATCTAAGGTATGCTTTACTTTTAAATCCCACAATCTATATCTCTCAAATCAAACAGTTTTGGACTTCTGCTCAGTCCATAAGACTTGAGAATAGAGATACACATGAAACAGTGGATGCTCTAAGAGCCACTATGGATGGGGTAACTATTGATGTTACTGAGGCATCCTTGAGGAGAGCTCTCCAATTGGGTGATCTTAATGGTATCATCACATTACCTATGCCTGAAATTCATGATACTTTATCATCCATGGGGTATGATACCACCGATAAAAGGTTACTTTCAAAAACAAAGTGGTTTTGTCCCCACCGGAGGTTTTGATACATACTCTTTACATTGTCTAAGTCCAAAGAAAACATCTTATGAGAAATTTAGTTCAACCATGGCTTACCCTTTGGTTTGTCTAGTCACCGATAAGATTTTAAGCGGTCAAATTATATTTTACAAGTATTAAAGTCAATGTACATAGTAAAACAAAATTTCTAATGTATCCAAGGTTTGTGCAAGCGGTGCTAAATGAGTTTCAACGCAACCCCATACTAATGTTTATAAAATCGGTTGCCTTAAGCCTAAAGTTTTCAAAATTTGAACAAAGATGGCAATATGATTTTACACCTCTCCTTCCTCAAATGCTTGCTAAGATTACAACTGAACAAAACACACCTATAATTAATGTTCCAAACATTGATTATACTCCACCAGTTTCTTACACTTATGAGAGAAGGTCTAAACAGCCAACTCCTCTCATGACAACACAGCAAGTTTCTGAACCTTTTGGTCTAGGAACAAGCTGTGGTGGTTCTAGACTTCAACCTAGTCTAACTAGAGAGGAATCTGAGCTTATGCCCCATGATTCACCTCTCCCAACATGTCACACATTTGGAAGTGATGAGGGCAGTGGGCAACAATTGGAATTGATGGTTTTGTGTACAAATCTAGTCAAGCAGGTTGAATCTCTACAGAAGGATTTGGCACATGTCAAGAAGCAGCATGCCAAGGATGTTAAACACTTAAAGGAGGAGATTCAAACCTTGAAGGAAGAGATGAATGGGTTGAAAAAGAAAAAGAAAACTGCAAAGTTGGTGATTTCATCTTCATCCTTACCTACCGATGGTGATTAAATTGGTTTTGATCAAGATTTTGGCAATTCTCACAAGCAGGGAGGAAAAGCAGTCTTTGAAACTCGGGGAGGAAAATTGATTTTGAAGATGAAGGAGATACTAGTAAAGAAGTAAAGGAAGCTAATACTCAAGAAGAGCAACTTGATGATCAAGATATTTTCTGTACTGCAACTGATTTTACCACTGATTCAATTTCCACTGCAGAGCCAAATATTGCCACTGCAAGTGAAGAAGTTGATAGACTGAAGAAAGACAAAGGTAAAGCAGTTATGGAAATTGAAGAGCAAAATGGAAGAAAGATCTCAAAGAAAGAACAAGCTCAGATTGCTCTTGATAGAGAAATTGCTAAGATGATTAATGAAGAACAAGTTGCTGAAAAGCAAAAGCTTGAAGAAATGGAAGTTGCAAGCTTTTTGGAGACTAAAAGATTGGATAGAATGGAAGAAGATCCACTTTCCACTATTCAACCTACAATACTTAGAGAGAAAACTCCAGAGTTTAGCTATGTTCCTTCTGAAGATGATATTGATTTCTTGGTTGCAAATAATCCAGAGATCAAGAGAAAAGCAATTGACCTAGTTGCTGACAAGACTTTAACTGAAGATCAAAGAAATGCTCAGTTAAAGGATTTTATTCAGATGAAGAATAATCAAGCACTTCAAGATGTGATCAATTCAGTCAAAAAGGGCCAAAAGAAATCAAGACAACCTACAAAGGCACAAGTTCTTTCATATATGAAGACTTATTGTTGTCATGTTGGTGGTTGGAAGAAGCATCAATTCAAAGGAATGCCTGATGATCAAGTTGAAAAAGCTTACTACAGAGTTCAAAGACATGATAAAGCTTTTATTCCAATGGGCTCTGAAGAAGAAACAAGAAGGTTTCCTAATTTGAAGAGAAAGGCCAAAGAAAGTGATTCTCAGACTGTTAAGAAGACTAAGGTTTCTGAAGAACAAGAAATTACTACTGAGAAATTCACTGAAGAACAATTGACTGGAATGATGGTGATAGTAGAAGAAGATTTTTATCCAGAACCACTGCAAGTAAGACATCCTATCATTGATTGGGAGGTTTACACTGCTAGCAATTTTGTTTCAACATGGAAGATCACAAGGCTAGGTGGTAAAACTTCATCATTCATAACATTTGAAGATCTTATTAAAGCTTTTGACAGAGATGATCTTGACAAATTATGGAAGTTAGTTCAAGAAAGGTTTGATGCTCAAGATCTCAAAGATACAAAGGAGATGCAGTTATGGATTAATCTTAGAAGGCTCTATGAACCAAATGTTGATGATGACTTCTGGAAATTCTCATGCTCATGTTATGGTACTAAATGGTTTTACTATGATTCATGTGAAGTTCATCATATTTCTACAGCAGATGGAGTTGATGCATTCATGCTTGCTGAGAAAGAATATCCGCTTAGAGCTGGAACTCTCACTGTGATGCTGAGTACTACAATAAGAGTTCATGAAGACAATGAGAAGGTCAGAGCATTGTTACATAGGCTTCAAGATAAATGTTCCAGAGCCATACAGAAGTTAAGGAAGAAGTGAAGTGTTTGGTTGAATTCCCCAAATCCTTGAAGATAATGCAGATTGAAGAAACTTATTGATTTGCAGAGAAATCATAAGTTTAGGGGAGGATTGTTGGGAATAATCTGTTTCCACAGATAGTTGTGGTTTACACCGCTTGGAATTACACTAGCGGTGGAAGCGATTACCACTTATTTGGTACATTATTACCACTTGCTATTAGATAACGATTAGGAAAACGTGTTTAGATAAGTATAGAATAGATCTTGTGTATATTCTATAATGTTAGCTTTATACTTATCTTGTAAAGGACTCCTTGTTGTATAAAAGGAGGTCCTAGGTCATTGTCTTAGGTACTTGTCTAATTACCTACGTATTACTCACAAAGGCTTCAAGGTGTAACCCTAGTGTTAAGCAAGATCACTCGTATTATTCATTAATAATATTGGAGCTTAAGTTTTGTGTTTAATTTGTGTTTACTTACAATACATCATACACACCTTCTTCTAAGTATTACTAAGTAAATTCCGCGTGCTTAATAATATTATACAAAATATCATTGACACAAGGTGTGTGTCAAGATCCATCATATTGAGCCAAAAGAACCAACATATAGAAAGACATTATGTTAGTCAAAAGTTGATTTCATTGTCCAATTATTGAATAGGTTATGTTAATGAATGTTACGAGTCCAATGTCACTTGCTTGTCCAATAGTCCAAAGTTGATGTAATAAGTTACGTGAGTATATCAATTTTGAATTTTAAAGTCCACATTTTCACTCATTCACACAACATTTTACCAATTATAGCTTATTAGTGACATTTTGGTCTTGTAACGTTATGAGTAACTTATTTACAAGTTAGTACGCGTAACATTTCATTGGTAAAGTTAAAATTTAGGCGTAAGCATAAGAATGCAAGCTTATGCATAAACAGTGTGTAACCATACGCGTAGACCTAAGCTTATGCGTAGGAGTCTCTCTTACGCGTAAGAAATCTTACGCGTAGGAAAAGGCTCTTGGCATAAGGCTTACGCGTAAGCGTATGTTGGGAGCTTATGAGTAAGGCTTACTCGTAAGAGTGAACCTTAAGACTCCAAGTTTACGCATATCCTTCACAGGATACGCGTAGTCCCTTTGTAGACCCTTACGGGTAAGTGTTACGCGTAAGATTTCTCTTGCGAGTAACATCTACGCGTAAGGTATTCTTTAAGCGTAGAAATCCAATTTTAACCTTGATTCTGATTTTGCACGCGTAAAACCTGAAATAAATTCATCACAACATTTCCATTAACACTTTTATTCAACCTCTTTCATCCTCACGTGGAATCACAATTGTTATCAGTTACGCGTAGATTAAGCATAAGCGTAAGGTTTAAACCCTAAATATTCAAATCCTACGCCTAAGAGATTTAACCATGGAACTTGCACCAAATGATTTATGAGTCATCTTAGAAGCAATATGATACGTTTTCAACAAGTTATAACATCAAAAGCCTTATGAATCACATATCCCCATTTCAACGAGTTTTAAACCCTAAAGTTTAATTTTGCCAAATTAGTGTTTCTAGGTATGATTCAATGTTTGTTTTGGTTAATTAAACATGTAATAATCATCTTACAAGCTTCTAATTAGACAGAAACACTCACAAATGAAAACCCCCAATTCATGCATAAACCCTAAAGTTTGAGAAATGATTAAAAACATTTTTGGGTAAGATTTCTTGATGAAAATGGTTTTAAGACATGATATAAACTTTGAAAACACAGCCCATTTCATCAAAAACACTCCATGGTGATTTCATGTTCATACGCTTATTCGTAGAACACAAAATCATCACTAGCTTAAAATCTAACCGATAGATTTTCATACAATTAAAAACCATTGTTTAAAATCACTCAAAGATACTTAAATCACTTACAAATTCGAAGTTTATAACACGGATTTGTGGTTTGAATTTGGAGCGTGGATGATAGTGGTTGTGGTAATAAATGTATGAAATAAATGTAAATGAAATTAGGTGGAAGTTTTTTGTAAAAATAAGTATAAGCATTTGACAACTTTGGCCCTTCCACCTTAACCATTTTCATCAATAGCCCATAACTTCCATTTTGGTTAAGTATGAAGTGTAAGTTTGGAAAGAAACATGACGACACTCCCCCTCGTCTTTAAAAATAGAGAAATTTTACAACTTTGGGTCCGAGGAGTGTCAAGAAACAAGAAACGTATCCACCATTATCAAAGATACAACCAAAGCTGGATAACATGCAAGTACAAGGTTTTATGAAACATAAAATATTTACTTTCTCCCCCTCAACACTTGACCGTAAAAATATTGAAATGTTTAAAAGAGTAAATTTAGATTTGTACTTGCCATGTTGAAAGAAATTTGTACTTGATAAAATATTTAGATAGAAGAATATTTTTGTATTTTATAAATTTTATACTTTTTGTTTTGTTTTTGATAAAATATTTACAAAAGAGGTTTTGGTGTTTTACTGGTTTTAAGAATGAGTCAAAATTTCGTCCAGTTCCTCTGGAGTCAAACACCTCATACCAATCCGGTGGACCAACTCAGTAAACCTAGCAGGAGCTAAGGCTTTGGTCAGAAGGTATTCAGTACCCACAAAATATAATTCAATAGTACCCTTTTCCACATGCTACTTTATGAAATGGTATCGAAGATCGATGTGCTTAGACTTTGAATGTTGAACAGAGTTGCACGAGATTGCAATAGCACTTCGATTTTCGTAGTACATCGGATTCTATCAAATACGTAACCATAGTCTTTGAGTTTTGTTCTCATCCAAATGACTTGAGCACAACACCGACATGGCTACATATTCGCTTCGGTTGAGGACAATGATGTACAATCCTCGCTTCTTCGATTGCCATGACACCAATTTATCACCAAGAAATTATAGGCGCTGAAGTACTTTTTCAAGAATCTAAGCAACTGCGTGATCGGCGTCGAAAAAGCTATTAGTTCAAAACCGAATCCTTCGGATACGGATCCCTAAATTAATGGTTCCCTTGATGTATCGGAGGATTCTTTTAGCCTCGTAAAGGTGAGTTTCGGTTGGTCTCGATCGATAACGGAGCAAAGATATCGGCAAATACAATATCGGGTCTACTAGTTGTTAGATACATGAGACCCAATAATACTTTGGTATTTGGTAGGGTCAACCAATTTCCCATGCAAATCAGCGTCCAGTTTCTTGGTATGTGCCATAGGTATGGCATAGGTATCACTGATTATGCATTCCATGTTTGTTTAAAATTTCAAGGCGTATTTTGGTGACTCGGGAAAATACCACGGGGTGATTGATGAACTTGCGATCCTAGAAAGAGCGTAAGTTCACCCATCATGGACATTTCAAAATGTTTTTCATAAGTTTTTAAAAAGCGTTTGAGTACTTTAGATGTGTTGACCCAAAATGAAGTCATCTACATAAATTTGAACGATTAAAATGTGTTCCCCGTGATTTTGTATGAATAGTGTTGGGTCGACCGATCCTTTGACGAAATTATTAGAGATGAGAAAGGATGACAACTTATCATACCACGCCCGGGGGCTTGTTTGAGACCGTAAATAGCCTTGTTCGGTTTGTAGGCGTGATTAGGGAACTCGGATCAACAAATCCTTACGGTGACTAACATAGACCGCTTTTTTCGGTTTACCATTCGAAAGCGGTTTGGCGTCCATCCGAAAGACCATGATGTTCATGTGAGCCGTGAATGCGGAAAAATCCGAACAACCTCAAGTCTAGCAACCAGGCGAATGATTCCTCGTAGTCAATCCCTTCTTCTTGTCTATAACCCTTAGCCACCGTGACGTGACTTATTTACGATAACCGTACCTTGACATCCAACTTGTTTTTCCAAATCCATTTCGGACCAATAACATAGACCCATGTTGGTTTTGCAACCAATTCCCATACTTCAAGACATTTAAACGGTTAAGTTCTTCTTGCATGGATTCAATCCGGTTGTCATATGTCATGGCTTCTTTAATATTTTGGGTTCGACTTGGCGGACGGTGAGTGCATAAATGCAATGTTCACCGTCGGTCTGAAGGCGTTGTCTAGTTCTGTTGGTTGATTCGAGTTTCCAATAATGCTCACAATAGGATGGTCTCTAGTCCAACGATGTGTGGAGGTTGATTTTTAATACATTATGCAGATTAGGAGGATTCAAATGGCTTGTAGATGATTCGCAACATCGAAGTGTCGGTTTCATTTGCAAAAGGGTTTAAGAACGCATTTGGATCATAATCTGCGGTTGTGGTACTTCATGGTTCAAAAGATCATCGATTGGTTCTACGTCATTGGATGCGGTTTGTTCGGTTGTTGTTGTAGAATCAATTGGAGGTGCTTCTTCAACAGATTGTTGTTGTTTGGTGTATCGGTATTGGATTATTATCGGGTTGAGCAATGAAAACATTTGATACATCTGGAGCACGTTGATCAATATCATCACTAAACAGAGGAGTAAATAGCTGTTCCATTCGTTGACGAGTAAGCTGTAGGCTTGGTTCAGCTGATGATGAGGTTTGGGGGAAGTTTAGATGGTTATGACCGGGTTCCAAGTTGTTTTGCTCAGAACCCATTTCAGTAAGCTCATCGAAATTTGCATGAATCGTTTCCATAATCTCCCTTGTACGACGATTCCAGATTCGGTAACCCTTAGAGTTTTCACAGTATCCAACAAATACTCCAATGTCGGCTTTAGCCTTGAGCTTACCAAAGTCATCACGATCATTATTTGGATAACAAAGAGATCCAAATACATGAAAGTGTTTGAGATTCGGTTTACGGTTGTGGATAAGCTCATAAGGTTTTTTGTTGTGGCGTTTGGTAATCATTGAACTGTTCTGAGTATATCATGCAGTTGATACGGATTCAGCCCACAAGTAATCTGGAAGTTTAGCATTAATTAACATTGTTCTTGCAACTTCCACTAACGCACGGTTTCGTCTTTCAACCACACCATTTTGTTCTGGTGTCCGTGCAATGGATGTTTGATGCTCAATTCCCACTTTCTCATAATATGCACGAAGAGTTTGATTCACAAATTCGGTTCCTTTATGCATTACGATTTGTCGATCGTGTTCGGAGTCGAACTTGAATTTTCGTGAGAAAGGTGATGATCATCTGTGGAGCTTGATCTTTAGTTCAAGAAAATAAACCCAAGTCCATCTTGAGTAGTCATCCACAATTACCAAGATGTAGCGTTTTCGTTAATCGTGCAGACACGTATCGGACCACACAATCCATGTGAAGAAGATGAAGCACATCTTTGTGAGCTGTGTTCCATCTTTGAAGGAAAGTGAGCACGAGTGCTTTTCCCTTGTTCACAAGCTGAGCATAGGTGATCTTCAGAATACCAAAATCTTGGGAGACCTTCAACAAGCTTGAAACGTGCAAGATTGGTTATGGTTTGAAAGTTTAAGTGTGAAAGACGTCGGTGCCATAGCCAAGATTTTGTAGATGTTGCCTTTGAAAGTAGACATATGGGAGATGAAGCAATCATGTCTTGCATTGAAATTGTGTAAAGACTTGATGTGCGGGTTCCATACTTAAGATCGTTTCCTTGTAGATTATGAATGAAACAAGTTTTCTCCCGAAACGCAACTTCCAAATCTCCATCACAAAATTTACCAACGGAGAAGAGATTGTGACCAAGACCTTCCACATAATAAACCCTGCTAATTTCGATGTTACCATTGATGTAATCTCCGTAGCCCATGATAGGCTGAAGTGATCATTCGAACACAGCGAGTGCCAATGAACTTTGAAACAAAGTTTGATAACAATTTGAGATTGCTGTCATGTGTCGGGAGCGATCACTATCAACAATCGAGATGATGATCATATCACTGCATTACACAGGGCAAACAGATGGAATAGAAGTAGATGTGGAACCCGAAGAGTTAGAGGGTTCCGATGCATTTATAGTTGAAACACATATGTTTATGATTTTAGGTATCCATTTAAAGCCAAGTGTATTATGTAACCATTTCTGCCATCTCCAACTAGTCTTAGCTTTGGTCTTAGTAAATGCACTAGGTGATAAGTTCTTCCTAGGAGGTGTAGGGGGTACTATGGGTACATCAATGATCGTAGCCGGAACACTAGAAGGTGGTTTACCTAGCACAGACTTAGAAGCATAAGTGGGCCTAGAGGTATTTCGTTTTCTATTATTCCGCTTACGAGATAAGATATCATTAGCAACACATTTATCATGACAACCAGAAAACATGCTTTTACGAAAACCAATACAAGAAGATTCAAACATAACATTTAAAGTACTTAAAGGTTCAGTATTCGTTACATCACTTTTTCTATTACATTTGTCTAACGCAATGTCTAAAGTGGGTGCAACTTGAGTCTTATTCAAAGTCCTAAGGTGTTCTTCTACTTGGAGGTCTTTATTGTTCTTTTCTTACGTTGCAACTTCCTATTCTTCCTTGATTTGCTCTTAAGTTGTGAAGTGCTAGCATTGGGAAAAGAGGCAACTATTCTATTTACGTAGAGGAAGCACATTAGTTTCTTGTGATGTATCATTAAGCGGTCTAAGAATTCTGGTGCAATAACATTTGTGTTACTATTCCTATCTTGCTTAAGTTTTACCAACTCTGTTTTTAGATCATGGATAGTGTGTAACAAATCTAGATTTTCGAGCAGTGTTTCCATTTTGTCGTAAAACATCTTTGGTATATGTAAGATGATCATCAACATCTTTTGACGCTTGAGCACGAGTCTTTTGAGTAAATCAAATATGACACCATATTCCGTTTAACTTTTGAAATTTCTTGTTCATATTTTGAAATTTGACACTTTAAAGACACGTTTTCATCATCCAGTTGCTCAAGTTTTGGATTAAGAGTTTTGGTATGCAACTGGTTGATTTTATTTTGCAAAGCGAGTTCTTGATTTTGACAATCGTTTTGACACCATTGAAGACGAAGTTTTGCATTTGAAAGCTCGTTTAACAATCACTCATTTTCAACTTTTAAAGCCTTGATTTGTGACACATTATCGGTATTCTCAACATTTTCAACAGAATCAACAGAATCAGCAGTGATATAATCAAATGCATATGCAACATAATGTAATAACACAACATTAATGGTATCAGCACAGATAACATCTTTCAAGAGTCGATCAACATCTTTTCTTAACATTTTCTTTTTACGTTTAGTATTTGAAATCGATGTTTCGGTTTTCTCAAAAACTGTTTTCATAAGTCCAATCTCCTTGTGAAAATCCCTTTCCCAATATATTGCACACATTTTCAAATTTCGGACATGAGGTAAAATTCTTTTCTAAAAAATATCTCTTTGATTTCGCGCATGAGGCGATTGAAAATGTTCAACTTTTATTTCAGAATTGATTTCAATTTCACGTTCCAAAAGTTTGATGTCCGATATGAATGTATCAAAATATTTAAGAATTTGACATCGTTCGGGTAATGTTTTTACTTCACTGAGTGAAGGTAAAGGACCATTAATTTGTGTAGTATTGGGTTGGGGACTAACATTAGAAGACTCAGAAGTAGGAATGATAACCCAAGGTGTGTTAGAATTATCCTGTTGTGCGACGAAAGTTATGGCTTTTGAATAGTTAAATGGTTTGCAATAAACAACATTTTCTAATTTTGACCGACTCTCGTCTTCTGCATCTAATTCCTCCATACGATTATATTTAACAACATTCATAATGGAATCATCAATTCTATGTTACTTGCTTTGTAAACTTGAGGATTTGGTTTGAATGCTCTATGTGAAAACTTTGGTTTGTAATCGCAAGATTCGGTCCATATCCATTTGGATTTGGTTTAAAAGTAAACTTTTGAATAGTTGTGATTGACTCACCATGTTTATAAACAACATTTGAAACTCTTTGATTTTGTTTTTTAAGTCAAAAATTTCCTCAAGATAGTCATCTATTTGTTTCCTTGAATGCTTTTGTATTCACAAAATTGTTTTGACAAGTTAACAACTCGGACTTGGCTTTTTGAGTTTACGAAGTGAGGCGTTAAGTTCTTTGTTTATGATCATATTTCAATTGTTCTATTTGAGACAACAAAGCATTCTTGGATGCAACTAGATCACATATCTGTTTTTCCAAAGATTTTCATTTTGGTAGGATTTAGCAAATCGACTTCAAAACCTTTTCACGTTTCTCTTTTGTTTGAAAATGTTGAGTTAGAACTTTAAGCATTCATTATCCTTAGTCAACGATGCAATTTTATCATGTAATTTCTTATTGATGTCTTGGCACTTTTCCAACCAAGATTTTTGGTCCGTAATTAAGTTGGTCATGAGCTCAAGATCCGGATTAGACACGAGTTGACTTGTTCAATGTGAGTCTCAACATGATCATTATTTAGATCCTCAAATATAACCACGAGTCAACTTGATTATCAATATTAACCATAAGGTCATCTTGATCGTCAAATATAACTATAGGATCTATTTGATTATCATCGGAATAAGATGTGAGCGGCTCATGTTGAACACTCGAGCCTCGTCGGATGCGAGATGTTGGCGGAGATATCACATCAGAAATGAATATAGTTTGACCCGGTACCTGAGACAAGCCGTCAGTGTCATACACTGGGCCTGTGTCACTTATGTGGAGTTCTTGCATGTTTGCCATTAACATCACTGCTGCATTAGCCTGCAAGTCCTCCATGTCATCATCAGAATCTGCATTTGACATGAAGCTTTGTTCCTTGTTGGTAAGAGTTTCACCAGCTTCATCCTTGAGAGCCAATAGTAAAGCCTCTTTGTGATAAGCGTTGCCTCTTGTTCTCGGCTTTGGGCATGCATTAGCCAGATGACCCTTCTCATTACTGTTATAACAACGAAGACCATTAACCCGATCGAGCATTTCACGATCAACCACTTGAGCCCGTTGTTGTGGAGCACCAATGTTATTCCTTCCATTAGCATTAAACCCTTGACCACTACCCATCTGACGAACATTACCACGATTCTGAACTTCAACTCTTCCGTTGTTAACAACAGCCTGATTCCTTGTGTTAGATGAGGTTCGAATGCGATTGTTGGATTTGTTAGAGTATCGAACGAAGGCTCTAGCAATCATGACAAACCCTTGTTGCAATGCATCGAAAGCTTCTGCATCCGCATTAGATTCACTATAAAGTGCTTGATCATTGATGTTGTTGTATGGAACCAGTTGAGTTTCTTGTGAGGGATCATATGGTGTGATCTGAGCACTTGGTTGTGGAGGATTTGTGAAGACAGTTTGTAAGGTCGGGAATTGAGGATAACATGCTTGAGCCCACAAAGCTAGAGTTTGATTATCCAGGAGTGAAGGCGAAGCAGGGACTCCACGGATGATCCTTTCTTTGTCAACTTCCTTTTGGTGGGTCTTCAAATAGTCGTACAACAATCCATATGTAGCATGATGAAGATTCTTCGCATGACGGATGAAAATAACATACTTTTCCCAATCGGGACCAAGACTACTAAGGAACTTTGTGTTGGCGCAATCCTTGGCATAATGATATTATGTTTTCCAAGTCATTGATGATGTCTGAAAATCGATGATGATATGACTCTAACGTCTCCCCTGGTTTAATCATGAAGTGCTCATATGCTAAATAGATTTTTGATTCCATGTCTTCTTGATTGAATTTTGTGCCTTTCATTAGAAGATGATTGTGCTCCCACATTGCTTTAGCAGTCTTCTGAGCATCAACACTACGAAGTATCGGATTGGGTAATCCCAAAAGGATATATTACATTGCAAGTTCATCGGCTTCTAAGTGTAGAATTTGGTCAGTAGTAAGTTGATCAAGACCGACAACGTTGGTAATATCATCTCTTGGTGGAACAGCATTCGGATCTCCGGGTACAGTGATAGTAGGCATCTGAAATGGACCTTCAAGGATGACCGTCTTCAAGAACTTTCCATGTGGCTTCTTTATATCACAAAACCTAAAGAACCTTATCACCCATTGATCGTAGTTTCCGGGAGTGAGCATTGGAGGTGCATCAAAGGATCCGACTTCATGAATGGATTGTTGGTCGCTTAAAGCTTCACACATCTTTGCAAACCAAGGCGGTTCCTTCATAGCATACTTGGATGGATGCTAATTTTGAAAGTTGTGTAAGGTTGTACTTGTAGACTAGGGGTGGTTGAATCATTAGTGGTGGAATTGCTCCTTGAGGAAATTGTTGTTGAAATTGTTGCATTTGTTGTGGTGATGGTGGAGGATATTGTTGATAGAGTTGTTGTTGTTGTTGAGGATACAAATGAGGAAAGTAACTAGAGTATGGTGGTTGAGACATCTTGAAACTTGTGTTGATGATGGATCTTTGTAGTCGAATAAACAATGTTGATGAAGTAACCTTATGCGTAGAAACCAGCTTAGGCGTAGAAAATACCTTATGCGTAAAAAAAACCAACTTACGCGTAACAAGAGAGCTTACACGTAGGATTAGCTTAAGCGTAGACTTGAGGAAAAACTTAGTTTAGGCGTAAACCAAAGGCTTAGTAGTAGAATCCTTATGCGTAAGACTAGGCTTAGGCGTAAGAAAATGCTTAGGCAAACAGAATTCTACGCGTAAGAATTTGCTTATGCGTAAAACTAGGGTTTTGCCCAAAAATCCTTTGTTGGAATCACTCCTAAACCTATATCAAGTGTTAGTGATTCATATGTAATAGTTAGCTTAATTATGGCCTTTATGTTTGTTATTAGCTTAAGCTTATGTAGAAGGCCCATGAGCTTAGGCCCATGTCCATTAAGGAAAGGAAGGGAGTAGGAGTGTTGCCCTAGCTCCCTTTCTATAAATATTTGTAATAACCCTCGATTGAGGTTGGTTGTTCAATTACTATTTCATTTCCCTCGCCTAACTCTTCTCTCATTTATATGCGTGATGTTTGAGTGATTGTTCATCCGATCTTCTCTATCTCTTTCTATTGTGCTTGTGTTGTAAACTTTGTGACCTAACGATGGTATCAATCGCCTACTAGTTGGGTGAATCGTATTGTTTTGAAGTAGGTTTTGGTCCCACTGGCGTAAAGCATCTGAGTGATACTTTGGTTCATTGAAAACACATTTTTACACTTTTAATCCAAGATTCTTGTACTTTCAACGTTTTAAGGTGTTAAAATAACTGTTTTTGGCAAAAGTTTCAACCTTTTCGTGTGGATCATCATTTTGAGCTTGGTTTTTACGAGGTAGCTTTTATCGCCAGCTGTTTTAGACACTTTGGATCATCAAATTTCACACTTTTGTGTTGTCTTGGTGATATTGAAGCTATTTCATCACAAAAATCGGTTTAGAAACATCTTTGGGCAACAATCATTTTACGAGTAGTTCTACGCGTAGTAAAACCCTAAGACTACGCGTAACTCACTCCTTGGTTTGATCTTGGTTTCGTGGTTTACTCCGTGTTTTCTTGCTTGGATAAGCGAAAATCGTCGACTTGGGATATCTTTTGCCTTTGTGATAGTGTAAAAGATCATGGCTAAAACCTAAACTTACGCATAAGCTTAAGCTTACGCGTAGAATCTCTTCGCATAAGATTCATCCCACGCATAAGCTACATCTTCGCATAAGGTAATCCTACGCCTAAGTTTTTCTATGCCTAACTTACGGTTTATGCTTAACTTTAGTGTTTTCTCCTTACTTACGCGTAAGCTAAACCTACAGCGTAACTCTTGTCATTACAGCGTAACTTTGGTGTTTTACGCATAAGTGCTACTTGGCTTTATTGTGATTTCTCGCCTAAGGATACTTCATCAACAAAGGTTCATTCGACTACAAAGATCCATTTAACAACACAAGTTTTCAACATGTCACAACCACCATACTCTAACTATTTCCTTACACTTATACTCAGCGACAACAATAACTAAGTCCACAACATCAACAATGGAATCAACAACAAGCAATTTATCAACAACAATTTAATCAACAACATACTCCACAACTTGCGGCAATTCCGGAACCTCAAATGGTTCAACCACCACCAAGTCTTCAAGTTCAACCCTACACAAACGATTTCAATCAACATCCATCAAGGAACACTATGAAGGAGCCCACTTGGTTTGCAAAGATGTGTGAAGCTTTAAGCGACCAACAATCAATTCATGAATTTGGATCCTTGATAGACCTCCAATGCTCACTCTAGGAAACTACGATCAATGGGTAATTAGGTTCTTTAGGTTTTGTGATCGAAGAAGCCACATGGAAAGTTCTTAAAGAAGGTTATCTTGGAAGGTCCATTTCGGATGCCTCTGTCATTGTGCAGGAGATCCAAATGCTAATCCACCAAGAGATGAACAATCAAACATTGCTCTTGTTGCAAACCTAAATGCGTGAACTTCTACACTATGAAGTCGATGAGCTTGCAATGCAATATATCCTTTTAGGATTACCAAACCCAATTCTTCAAAGTGTTGATGCTCAAAAGACGCAAAGGCAATGTGGGAACATATTCGTCTTCTTAAGGAAGGATCATGCTCAATCGGGAGGATTTGGAATCCAAAATTTACTTGGCTTATGAACACTTCATGATTGAACACGGAGAGACACTAGAGTCATATCATCATCGATTCTCGGACATCATAAATGATTTGGATAAACACAACATCATCATGCCAAGAATTGCGTTAATACTAAATTCGAGTAGTCTTGGTCACGAATGGGAGAAGTATGTCATTTTCTCCGTCTGCGAAGAACATGCATCATTCTACATACGGATTGTTGTACGATTACTTGAAGCCTCATCAAAAGGAAATTGATAAGGAAAGGATTCTCCGTGCTCACATTGCTTCACCTTCACATCCGGAAAATCAACAACTTGCCTTGTATGCTCAAAACAGTTATCCTCCTCAACCAGCAACTCAACCAACTGCCACTATCACACCACATGATCAATCACAGCAATCTCAACAAACTCAATTGGTTCCTTAGAACAACAACAATGATCAAGCACTTCATAGTCAAGCTAATGAGGAATCCGATCCGTTCGAAGCATTGCAACAAGTATTTGTTATGATTGCTAATGCTTTTGGCCGTTATACAAACAAATCCAACAATCGCATTCGTTCCTCATCAAACACAAGGAATCAGGCTGTTGTGAACAACGGACGAGTTGAAGTTCAGAATCGTAGTTATGGTCGTCGGATGGGCGGTGGTCAGGGTTTAATCTTGTGGTAGGAATACCATGAGCTCAAGTGGTGGAGCAGAAATGCTCGGCATGGGTTGAATGGTCTTGATGCTACAAGCGCAATGAGAAAGGACACGGCTAATGCATGCCCAAAGCCGAGGACTAGGGCGGTGCTTATGGAACACCCTATCCCGACAAGGGTCCGAATGTCATATTATGGGTTGTAACACCCCAATCCGGCAAGGGTAGAAGTGTCACATTACGGTGTCATATCGAACATACAAATAAAATTTTACAAGCGGAAGCCTTATAAAATAAATTACCAAGTCATATAAATGAATGACTTACAAGGAAGAATACAAAATCCAATATGTCTAAAATGAAATGAAATCTCAAAACAATAGCCCATCAAAATAAATCCAAAATCATAAGGTAACTAGGGTCGGTCCACTCAGAAAATCCAACTCTCAGCCTATCTAGCCCATCTTCAAACCTAAAACCTGTCGCAGGAAAAGAAATGCGGCTGAGCTTAAAAAGCCCAGTGAATAGATATAACAAAACGAAAGCTAAACAAAATCAGAAATACGAAATGAACAAAGAAGCGGATAACAAGGTCACAACGAGATAAGAACAATGAGTCAAAGGGGATCTTGCAGAACACAATTATACAGATATCCAGCAAGAACAGATAACAGAGGAAAACAAAGCAAGCAAAGCATCTATGACAGGAATATAAGCACATACAAACTAGACATACAAGTACTGAAACATAAGCAAGCATAACAGACGTCGCATCCACACAACATATATGGCATACAATCAATTCAGGAAATCAGAAGACATACAAGTCAAACAGAGAAATCTAAGGCAAACGGAAGCAATTAATTAGTAAGTGAACATGGCAACACACATGTCAAAAACACTTATTTGAAAACATAATCGACATCATAATCAACGAAGTACCAACGATAGTCAACACATGGCGGTCACACGTAACAAGTAGGAATACAACATACGATATAATTGAATGAATCAAAGACATAGCGGGACAACAAATTAACAAGCCATACTTCACAAGTTGAACCATTCACCCAAATCAAACCGTAGCATAGGCAGAAATGTAAACATGGCAGGTCAACAATAAACAGATAAGAATATAACGGAATAGTCATAGTCCACGAGATTAACCGAACAAAGCACACATAATAAACCGACAAAACTATCGATTACACATTAGCATGGTCACTAGACAAATCAGAAGGTTACATAACAGTGAGATCACATATCATCAGATGACAACAGGTAAATCAGTTAACCGTATATTAATCATATCGTAGCAGGGTAATCAATAGTCACATAAAACATGAATAACATCATCAAATCCAGTAAACATATTGTAACCCGGTACGTGAATGGAACCATAGTCTGAAGTAACGGAATGAAAGTGTGACAGATCAATGCAATGGAGTATCTATATCTTGGTAAGAGTGAGTCATATAAGGGTACTGAGTAATGAACAATTAACGTAGCATATGGTGCATTGGGGAATACAGAAGGTACAATATAGGTATATCAAAAGTGTAAGGGTTGTCAGAAATCTACCACGAGCCCGGAAACATATCATATCATATCATATCATAAGTAGCCATTGTATTCGGAGGAGTGACCTCGGAATACCATATATAATAGGAGGAGACCTCGGTAACAAATGGAGTAGCTAGCTCCGGAATGTGAAGGCAGCGTATTGCACGACATCATTCACCATATAAATCATATCATATCAAATTAAATCCACTAATAACATATCATATCTAGGATGCATCCATCGCCCCGGAAACATAGTGGCCAAATCATATACATATAGTGAGCTCATAATCATATCATAATGGGGACGGTGTGTAACATCACTCATACACACTTTGAGTCATGCCATTGGTGCATCAATGACACGGTCATATTACCTTCATGACTAGGAACACATATTTGGCTCGGGTATCAAGCGGCGGGTCAAAGCATAATCATATCATATCATAAGGGTTCATATCAAAGGTTGAGTAAAGGTTCATATCGGGTTTCCATAACATAAGTTCATAATCGAGGTTCATAATCGGATGGTTCATAATCGGATGGTTCATAATCATAAGGTTCATAATCGAAGTTCATAATCATAACAAACGAATATCATAGCGAGCAGAATCATATCAAAGGATTATGTCGGAATCATATCGAAGGATCATAGCATAAGGAAATCATAGCAAAGGAATGTCATAAGTAAAGTAAAGTCAAGGATTGAAAAGTCGGGAGAAATCCCTACGAAAAGGGATAGAATATCGTACCTTAGCGAAATGAAAACAAGCGGAAGCGTAACACCGGGACGCAAGCGTCGTATCTCCTTCAACGTATCTACGAATTGATATCATATATTACTTATATACTCATTTTATAAGCTTCATGCATGTGTAAGTGTTTTACTTATTGATATCCTTTTCCTATCTTTCATTTTTTTAAACTCATATTTGGACCAGACTTTAGAGATTTTTATAAAATACTTACTTAGCTCAAATGAAATCAAGTAAAATCTGGGGTTCCCATATGATTTAAAGAGTCTCCAAAAATTGGTGGGTTCTATCTCTATGCCAAATGGCCTATGGAAAATCACAAGTCAGACGTGTCCGAAAGTAATCGAAAATACACCTTAAAGTTTACACTTATTGGACCTGTTTAGACACCTTGGAAAAATTCCCAAAACTCCCATAAATTCATTTATATCCTAAATGTCACTCCTGTAAAAGGAGAGCTCCCAATTCATTATGGTTTGCAAATGAAAAATCAAACAATCTAACTAAATTTCAGACCCGTTTTCTCAGCTTTGACACTTGATCTTGTAAAATTCAAAAATATGACTTAGACAACTCCAAATTCTACCAAACCACTTGGAAAACTTAACTAAGACATAAAATAAACTTTTCAAACAAAAACCCAGATTATTGAACTTATAAAATTCGATCTATAACACACACAAATTCGACATATGATGCTGTCCAGTTTTTAGGGTTCATATTAGGCCATCATAACACATGTTTAGACCATTAATTACTCTTAGGGTTCCATTCCAATTAGGGTTTCGAATTTATTACGCATGATAACATTTAGATCCGCTTGTATAAACATATGTGTGTCGTGTATATGAATTTAACAAGAACAAAGCATAAGAGATACCTTGGGAATCGAATGGAATGAAACAAAACCAAGAGCACCAAGAACCCACGATCTCAATACCACCATCGATCTAGAAACCCACGACCAGCCATTCCTCGGACCAAAACCCAAGACCTCCTTGCAACGTCTTCCAAATCTCCCTTGTTTCTTTGTTGAGATCGAGTGGAGAGAGGAAACCAAAGCTATAGTCACTTTTTTAGGTCTAGGGTTTTGGTGGGAGAGTAAAGCGTGAAGCGTAAAAAAAAAAAGAGGTAAGGGATGAATGGAATTTCGTTTTTCTTGATCTTAGGGAGGAGACAATGGGCCACATCCAATCTTTAAGTGGGCTTGAGTTTAGTTAACATATTTAGGAAATTTTCGCCCATGTACAAATATTAAAGCGTGTAGTTAATTTTAGGCATAGCGTTAAGTATTTTAATGATCTCATACATTAAGTTTGGTAAACATTTAGTAGTTAGGTTAAAATTTAACATTTAATGAGCTTGACACATTATCGTATTCCATAAGTATTAATTGGAGGCAAAATGGTCTTTATCACGTTACGATTTTTAGGGTTTCTGAGTCATATCGAGAACATACTAGTAAAAATTTGCAAGAGGAAGTCTTATCAAATAAAGTACCAAGTCATATAAACAATGACTTACAAGGAAAATTTTCAAAATCCAAAACGTCCAAAATAAACTGAAATCTCAAAACAATAGCCCAACAATTAAGTTCAAGTAGTAAGGTAACTAGGGTTGGTCCACTCAGATAATCCAACTCTCAGCCCATCGAAGCCCATTTTTAAACCTAAAACCTGCCGCAGGAAAAGAAATGCGGCTGAGCTTAAAAAGCCAAGTGAACAGATATAACAAAACGAAAGCTAAACATAATCAAAATACAAAAACGAATCGGAGGAGATTGATAACAAAATCGTAACGAATGAGCACAATGAGTTTATGAGTCAATGAGGAACATGCATAAGACAATATTAACATATTTCCCGGAAAGAGCAAATCAAAAGACCAAAGTACTGACAAAGCGTGAATCATTAAACAAATACAAACACATATAAATAAACAAACATACAAGTATCGAAACATAATCATATCGGAGTTGATGAGCAATTATCATAATCAAAACAAGTAACCCAACGGTGAACAAGCATATTAGTCAACGGATCAATTAAACATGAAGATGATAAAACAAACAAATCAAAAATCGATATATATAAGCTAATTTGAATTCCATTAGCGGTGGAAGCAATTGCATAGAATGTAAGCATGGCAATCACACAAGCGAGAAAATCAACAATTAATATACATAATAAATGTCATAATAAGTGAGATACTAATAGAAGTATAAGCATGTCGGTCACAAGTATAGGTAGGAAGTACAACGAACATCATAAGCGAATGAAGTATTTGAACAAGAATACTGACATGGCAAACTAACAAATCAACAAGACAAATAACATAAGTTGTACCATATTCCTTCATCAACCGATAGCGTGAGCGAAGTGTAGACATGGTGGATAAACAAATAGCAAGTAGATTACTAAGTGATAGTCATAGCCCTCGACAAAAGCGAGCGAAGTATAACATGACAAAATGGTTGAATAAAATTATTACATACTAGCATGACAACCAGACGAATCAAATAGTCATATAATAGCATGGTAAGCGGATAATCAGATATTAGCATGATAACAGATGAATCGGTAACCACATACTAACATAGTAGCAGAGAAATCATGTAATCATAATCAACATGGTAAGCAGATGGATCAAATAATCATATATTAGCATAGACCACACTTGAATCCCATAATCATATAATAGCTCGGTAAGCGGATGAAGTGGTGATCGAGTATAAGCTTGAAGTCAACCGAAATAGAGTGAAAGCATAGTAAATCAAATGAGCGAAGGCGAGTATAATAACCAAATGAGTGAAACATGAGTCCGATAGTCAAGCGAATCACATAAGAATCTTGAGTGAATAAGTAGTCAATGAATGGTGAATAGGCATAGTAAGCGAATGAATCGAATATCGAGATAGTCACATAATAACCAAAATCGAGAATATTGCCACGAGCACCTAATACTAAAGGAGATACTCCAATAGCCAAATCTAACAAATCACATATCATAACCCATAACCAAAATCAGAATGTTGCCCCGAGCACCTATACTAAAGGAGATACTCCAATAGCCAAATCTACAAATCATATATCATATCCAATATCATATCAAATCCGTCAAATCATATCAAATTACATGGGTAGCTAGCCCAATGTACCAAAATGTGAGGGGGTGTATTGCACACACGCACCACATCACCAAAACTGAACTGAGTACCTAGGATGCATCCATACGCTCCCTGCAAAACAAATCATATATACATATGCCAGTTCGAGACTGTACATATGTATTCATAATGGTCAGTGATCACATATATCATATCATATCATAAAGGGGCAGCAGGGACTAATCACACCGCCCGAGATAGTGTCATGCCATTGGTGCATCAATGACACGGCCATGGTACCTCCATGGCTAGTTAGCTCGAGCAACCAAACCAAACAAATCATATCATATCAACCGATCATATAATGGAATCATATCAATAAGGGATCTCAACGGATAATCATATCAAGCGAATAAATAATCGAATATCAAATCGAGGATCATAGCATAACGAATCATATCAAATGGATCATATCAAATCGAGTAAGGAGAATCTGAATCGGATATCAAAATAGGCAAGAGTCATGAGAGAAAAGAGTGTCATTACGAAATGACGGAATATCATACCTTATGCAAAGCAAGCCAAAATAATCGGAAGCTTACTGAAAACTGAAGCTACTCCTTCACACGATCTACATGAATTAATAATTATACATATTATTTATAATTCCACAAACTTATAAGCATGTTATTCATTATACGGTTTGTCGAGACAAAAGCTTAACAAGGGTAAAGGAATCATCTTTAGACTATGTTTCTAATGGTGTCATATCAAAGCAAACATAAATATCCAAAAGAAATCTTAACATAAATGCCCACTCGAGAAATAATTCAAGTCAATTTAAGGTCCCATGCATGAATATAGACTTCAAGGGTAAAGGAATACATAGGTCATATCAAAGCAAACATAAATATCCAAAAGAAATCTTAACATAAATGGAAATAAAATAACTCCAACAAAATAACTCCAACAAAATATCCGAAATAATAAGTCTTAAATGGCATCATAAGATCAAAGCTAAATATCTCTAAGGTAAGTCCACTCATGCACTCATCCCAAAGCAAAACCCGACTTCAATGCTTAGATACCGCCGCGGAAGAAAAGAAAATGTGGTGAGCTTCAAAAGCCCGGTGAGCAGATATGAAAGCAAAGCGAATACTAAACAATATCGGATATGAAATATAGTGAGCGAAGATAGCAAAATCATAATCATTTTCAAAGTATAAATCGAATTTTCAAATAAAGTTTATAGTTAACTACCACGAGCCCGAAACAAATATCGGATCATAATCATATTCTCATAAGGCAACATTTCTCGTAAGGCAACATTTTGTAGGGAGACCTACGAGTTATGAAGGGCGTGCATGCGCGCACATCAATCATCGGATAACATATAAGATAACGAGATAACGGATCTAGGATGCATCCATCGCCCTTCCTACATATACAAAATATGCTCCACCATCCGAGGAATGTGGCGAACATCACTCTATCGCCCTAGAGTCATATCGAGGTGCATCAACGATACGGACATGGAACCCCATGACTAGTGAAATATTTGGCTCGGGTGTCAAACTATCTTAGGTCAAATCGAATGTCATAAGCGACACGGATCATATTTTATCGAAGGTTATTCATATTTTCAAAATCGAGTTTTCATATCATATAGTTCAAAATCGGATGTTTCATAATCCGAAATCGAGTTCGGATAAGCAACAGCTCAAACAAAGCAGAATGGGGTTCATAGCAAAGGCTTAGGAAACCCTAATATAAAAGCTAACGAAAAGCGTTTAAAGGAACCTTTACTAAAAGGTCGAATATCGTACCTTATTCCAAAGCAAATGATCGGCAAGCGAAATACGGAAAAGCAAAGGATTACTCCTTCTTCTCGAACCTATATACATTAACGGTCGTCCATGTTATTTATGATTCCATAATCGTCGAAATGATCTTTTAATATTTGGTGTTTATACTTAGTGTATTCAGTGATCTTCATACTTTAGGGTTTTATGATTAAATGAGACTTAAGTGTTTTATAATTAATATCGTAGATTAGGGTTCATTATGCCATTTATTAAAGTTTAGGGTTAAATGTGAAAATAGTTTAAAAGTCATAACTCACACATGAAATAACGAATTAACACTCTTAGCTTCAAACCCTAATCGACTCTCATTATGTTCTAGGGTTTTCTCATTCTTTTAATATCACATTAATATGCATTTACTTTACATGTTACGTCTTTTAATGACTCGCTACTTAACCAACACTTTCATGTCTTAACCATACGTTACTTATATACATGTTATACGTCAACTTTTATTCCCATGCACTTTTATGATTTCATGTGACACACAAGTTACTTATTACTCGGATTAATTACACATCTAGACACACATGAACAATAGTTTAGAGTAGATACGACCACGTACTACGTTTACATATCCACAAACTCACTTGACTTATAAAACGCACGCATATGAGACACGGTTCACAAACCATTTATGGTTCGGCTTGCATTATTCGGTTCACACATTCAAACTAGGGTTTAGGTTTACATGACCTTTACTTATTAAACACACTTTCAAAACTCTTATATGGTTCGGCTAACACTTAGGGTTTCGGCTAATAGGTTTTACATAAACTCTAGCTCACCTACGTACTTTACATATTCAAGTTATCATGTTTATACCTTAGCGAATTATTTACATGGTTCGGTTCTTATATACATATGGTTCGGTCCTATGGCTCAACATATATCTATGATCCGATTTAATAATACGTATTACATAACATGTTCTTTAATAATTATGAGGTTCAAGTCATTACGGTTTGTCTTTGTTTGGTTTCACACGGCTCGGCCACAAAAGAAAAACACAATCGACTAAACAAACAAGTTACAATAAACATTAACGTAAGGTGTAACGAAAGAAGACGAATAAACATTGTTATACCTTAGCTTGGTTGAAGCAAAATCTCGACACCACAAAAACTAGGGTTCGGCCAAATGGAGAAAAAGAAAGAGAGAGGCAACAAAACTAGGGTTTCAATTCCTTGTAAATGTATTATATTTATAGGTGGTATCATTTTTGTTTTAGGGCTTTGAGGAGGGGGTTGGGTTTCGGCTTGGTCCAACCGAACACACAAAACAAACGCCCCTTATGGCTTCTTGGACTCTCGGCTTGGCAAAAAGAAAACGAGCCCATCGGATCAAAAATCAAACAAATGGCGAGGCCCAAACTTTTACGCGAGACGTTTAAATCTTTCGTCATACCAAAATCAATCACCTAACATATTCGTTAAGTTTTAATTATTAAGTAAATTAGTTTTAATTTCGTTAAATGATTATAAGCGTATTTTACGTATTTTATAATTTTTGATTTCGAGGGTATTTTAGTCTTTATCTATGTTTTAGATTTTCGGGTTTTACAATTCTTCCTCTAAAGAAGAATTTTAGTCCTCGAAAATTGAATGAAAGCAAGCAACGAAATGAGAACATACCAAACTATTCAAAGAAATTAGGATAACTAGCTCGCATCGACTCTTGGTTTCCCAAGTAGCCTCACGCTCGGGTGATTTTCCAAAGAATCTTAACGAGCGGAATGACTTTATTTCTCATGACTCTTTCTTGTCTTTCTAAAATAGCTTCGGTTCTTGAGATAAAGACATATCGGATTGAATTTGATCAAGCGGATAAGAAGCAGCGTGTAACGGATGATAGTTGTATCCCTTAGAAGAGATACATGGAAAACATCATGAACATGCGATAAGCGAGGCGGAAGTGCTAATCGATCTGAAACTTCTCCTATCGCTCCAAAATTTCAAGCGGACCGATGAATCGAGGTGAGCTTGCCCTTGATTCCAAAGCGTTTCACACCTCTAAGCGGCGAGACTTTCGAAATACACGATCTCCAACCGAAATTCTAAATCACGGCGATGCTTGTCGGCATAACTTTTACGGCGAGACCTAGCCTCCTTCAACTTTTCTCTAGCAACGACTACTTTCTCATTAGTGATCTCAATCATTTCGGACCTTCAATTAAGCGTTCACCTACTTCATCCCAACAAGTAGGTGCTCTACATTTCCTTCCATAAAGAAGTTCAAGCGGTCTTTGCCTTAATGCTAGCATGCCAAGCTGTTGTATGCAAACTCTACTAGACACAAATATTCATCCGGTGCCGGTCCATTCTAAAGCACAAGCCCTTAGCATGTCCTCTAAGGTCCGAATAGTCCTCTCGGTGACCATCTGTTTGAGGATGAAATGCCGTACTAAAATTAAGTCGAGTACCCCAAGCTTTTGCAAACCTTTCGAGCGAGAAGTAAAGCGGATCCCTATCGGACACAATAGATGCGGAGTACCATGAAGTCTAACTATCTCTTCTTTGAAAAATCTCCGCCAATCTACCAATACCATAATCCTTTCTAATTGGTAAGAAATGAGCGATTTGGTTAGTCGATCAACAACTACCCAAATCGCATCATGCTTCTTCCGAGTAAGAGGTAGTCGATCACAAAATCCATAGATATCTTATCCCACTTCCATGTCGGAATATCCAATGGTTGCGACGGTCCACTAGCCCTTTGATGTTCAATCTTAACTGCGACAAATCATACACCGACACAAGCGTCGCCACATCTTGCTTCATGCCATTCCACGAAATCTTGTTTCAAATCCTATACATCTTGGTAGAACCGGGATGTATAGTGAAAGGAGAACTATGAGTTTGGTCATAACTTTCTCACGAAGTACACGATCATTGGGAATACAAAGCCTATCTTCATACCATACAATACCGTCATTATCAACCTTAAACTCCGTGCGCTTACCTTCTTCAACATTTTGCGCCACGACCCACATTTCGCCGTCATCTTTACGAGCTTCCTTAATTTGCGGTATAAGGTTCGACTCCACCTTCATACTAGCCCGGTATCCATCAAAACCTCGTACACACAACTCAACATCCAAACTCTCTAAGTCACGAAGAATCCTAGATTCAATCTCAATACTTGCAAGAATGCGACTTAGGCTAAGTCGTTAGCAACTACATTAGCCTTACGGATGGTCTTGAATGTTGGTGTCATAATCCTTAAAAGTTCTAACCATCTTCTTTGTCTCATGTTAAGTTCATACGGTGAAAATATACTTGAGACTCTTATGATCGGTGAAAATGTCACACGTCTCTCCATACAAGTAATGTCTCCAGATCTTCAATGCGAACACCACAGCAGCTAACTCAAGATCATGAGTTGGGTAATTCTCCTCATACGGTTTCAGTTGTCTTGAAGCATAAGCTATTACCTTTCCATGTTGCATCAAAACACAGCCCAATCCGTTCTTAGATGCATCACTATAAATTTTAAATCCTCCAGAACCAGATGGAAGAGTCAAAATAGAAGCGGACACCAATCTCCGTTTCAACTCCTCAAAACTCTTTTCTCGTTCATCCGTCCATACGAACTTTTCACCTTTTCTCATCAGTTGGGTTAGGGGCAAAGCTAATCGAGAGAAACCTTCTACAAAGCGTCGGTAGTAACCAAAGAAGTCCTAGAAAACTCTAACTCGATCATTGTCATAGGTCTTGGCCACTTAGTGATAGCCTCAACCTTAGAGCGGATCCATGGTGATACCATCGGCGGATACAATATGACCAAGGAGCGACTTGTCTTAACCAAAATTCACACTTGAAAATTTGGCGTACAACTTCTTCTTCCTCAAAATCTCCAAAACTATCCGGAGATGTTGTTCATGCTCTTCTTGGACTTGGAGTAAACTAAAATGTCGTCGATGAAAACAATAACAAACTTGTCGAGGAACTCATGGAAAACACGATTCATTAGGTCCATAAATACAATGAGCGCATTTGTCAAACCGAAAGGCATAACGAGAAATTCATAATGACCATATCGAGTACGAAACACGGTCTTAGGAACATCTTGCTCCCTCACACGTGGCGATGATAACGGATCTCGGATCAATCTTAGAAAAGAACTTAGCTCCTTGCGGTTGATCAAACAAATCATCGATACGCGGAAGAGGATAACGGTTTCGAATAATGTCGGTTGAGTTCACGGTAGTCGATACATGAGCGCATACTTCCATCCTTCTTCTTCACAAACAATACAGGTGCACCCATGGAGAAACACTTGGGTCGAATGAATCCATTATCTATCATCTCTTGCATTTGTTCCTTCAACTCCTTGATTCTACTGGTGCCATACGATACGGAGCTTTGAAGTCGGCTCGGCACGAGGAATTAACTCAATGCTAAACTCAACTTCTCTAGGCGGGGAAGACCGGGAAGTTCATCGGGAAAAACGTCGGTGAATTCACAAACAACGAAAGGTTTTCAATGTCGGGACTCTCCAAAGATGTGTCCTTAACGGATGCCGAAAACCTTGGCACCCATGAGCAATCATGGTCCATGCCTTCATAGCGAAATAAACTTATGATTTGAGAGGTTGAGAACCATAATAAACAAATTCGGGATGTTTTATGTCTCCAAAGATCACAGTTCTAGCATAGCGATCGATGGAAGCTCTATGATAAGCCAACCAATCCATGCCTAGAATGATATCAAAGTCGACCATATCGAGAGGATACAGATTTGAGGCGAATCGATCATCAAAGCGAAGAGGACACTTAACGTATTTATGATCAATGATCATGTGGTTTTCATAGGCGTAGATATCGATAAGTGATTCGTTAGCGGTTTGGGCTTCATATTAAGTTTCTTAGCAAATGTGGCGGATATAATGGAGTGTGTGGCACGGTGTCAAATAAAGCGAAGACGGAAAAATCATCAATGAAAAGAGTGCCGTAATGGTACACGAAGTGCGCTCCTTTGATTCGAGTAGTAGCATAAACACGTCCGATGGTAGGTGGCGGCTTGATGTAGTTTCGAGGAATCACGGGTTCCTCTTAGGGCAATCCTTGATCTTGTGAGTAGTGGAACCACAAGAGAAACATCCACCGATGGCCTTAAAACACGGTCCGGATGAGCCTTTCCACAAGTAGTACGAGATAGGTGGGGAGGCAAAACTTGGTGTCCTTCTTGACGGAAGATCTGAAGCACGACCACGATTTGATCCTCGAGCCGGTGATCCTTGTTGTATGTTGGTTATTGTTACCTTGATTCGGCGATCATTTCCATTCTTACCGCAGCTCGCTATCGACTCCTCGCCTCGGGCGCCTAGAGTCCACATTCCTTCTGGTGACCCACCGATCATAACTCCTATCCACTTGACCCCTCGAATCATAACTCCTGCCAGAATTTCCCTTATAATCATTACTTTGAGTCCTACCTTGAATCCGATCACCATCGCGATTACGCTTGTTGGAACCCGAACCCTCATGAAAGATCTCAATGTTACGAGTTGCGTCATTGCAGGCCGACACATCCTCATACTCAGTGTTAAGCAGTCGGTCCAACACCCACTTCTTCAATCCCCACTTGAAGTGCTTAGCTTGGCGCCTACCATCTCCAGCAATCGTTCCCACAAAACTTACCGACCTCATAAATCTACTCATGTACTCATTGAGTTCTCATGATCAAACCGGTAGATTCCTTGATAATCCTCTCATACCTTTCTTTGTTCGACATCGGGGAATAACGGTTATAGAAGATAGTCGAAACTCGGTCAAGTACAAGTAATGACAAAAGCATCTCCTCCTCTTACTGTTTCAATGCCTTCCACCAATTTAAAGCATCACCCTCCAATTTGAATGCGACCAAACGGGTCTTAAATTCATCTCCACAACCCAATACTTCAAGCGACTTCTCAATATGGTGATCCGGTCCTCGGCCTCGGTGGGAGTAGCGGCGGTGCTAAAGAAAGAGGCTTGAGCTTACAAAGCGCTCGAGCCAAGTATGAATACCGATGGGTTGATTACCTCCACCACTTCCGAAGGACCGATCGATTCGAATGTTGTTGATCACTGTGTCATCACCTCGGTGTAGTAAGACCGAGGAAAAGAGTGTTGAGTGCATTGGCAACCGCAGACATCCAAGCCGGGAATATCATCGTC
Organism: Chrysanthemum lavandulifolium; assembly: GCA_022545495.1. Classification (NCBI taxonomy): domain Eukaryota; kingdom Viridiplantae; phylum Streptophyta; class Magnoliopsida; order Asterales; family Asteraceae; genus Chrysanthemum; species Chrysanthemum lavandulifolium. The sequence goes on along the minus strand of CM040242.1, from coordinate 107,548,852 downwards.
TCCATCGGCGCTACCGTTAGTACGAGTTCGAACCATCGAGCGATATTCAAGCGATTAGCAAAATGAACAAAGGTGAGATACGAAATGGAAGTTCGCGAAGGAAACCTAAAGTCTACCCAATCCTCACGGTCAAAGCCTAAGCTCTAAGGGTCTCAAAACCTAGGATTCTTATGTCACAGTCCCGACTACAAGTCGTAAACACAGGCTCGATACCATAAATTGTAGCGCCCGACCCGACAAGGGTAAAGGTAAAGGAATCAAAGCAAAATAACTCCATAAATGCGGAAATAATTCAATCAAAAGGACTTCAATACATAGGTCCAGGAAAAATAACTCCAACAAAATATACGAAATAATAAGTCTTAAATGGCATCATAAGATCAAAGCTAAATATCTCTAAGGTAAGTCCACTCATGCACTCATCCCAAAGCAAAACCCGACTTCCAATGCTTAGATACCGCGGAAGAAAAGAAAATGCGGTGAGCTTCAAAAGCCAGTGAGCAGATATGAAAGCAAAGCGAATACTAAACAATATCGGATATGAAATATAATGAGCGAAGATAGCAAAATCATAATCATTTTCAAAGTATAAATCGAATTTTCAAATAAAGTTTATAGTTAGATACCACGAGCCCGAAACAAATATCGGATCATAATCATATTCTCATAAGGCAACATTTCTCGTAAGGCAACATTTTGTAGGGAGACCTACCATAGTTATGAAGGGCGTGCATGCACGCAGCATCAATCATCGGATAACATATAACGGATAACAGATAACGGATCTAGGATGCATCCATCGCCCTTCCTACATATACAAAATATGCTCCACCATCCGAGGCGTGGCGAACATCACTCTCGCCTAGAGTCATATCGAGGTGCATCATCGATACGGACATGGAACCCCATGACTAGTGAAATATTTGGCTCGGGTGTCAAACTATCTTAGGTCAAATCGAATGTCATAAGCGACACGGATCATATTTTATCGAAGGTTATTCATATTTTCAAAATCGAGTTTTCATATCATATAGTTCAAAATCGGATGTTTCATAATTCGAAATCGAGTTCGGATAAGCAACGGCTCAAACAAAGCAGAATGGGGTTCATAGCAAAGGCTTAGGAAACCCTAATATAAAAGCTAACGAAGAAAGCGTTTAAAGGAACCTTTACTAAAAGGTCGAATATATGTACCTTATTCCAAAGCAAATGATCGGCAATACGGAAAAGCAAAGGATTACTCCTTCTTCTCGAACCTATATACATTAACGATCGTCCATGTTATTTATGATTCCATAATCGTCGAAATGATCTTTTAATATTTGGTGTTTATACTTAGTGTATTCGATGATCTTCATACTTTAGGGTTTTATGATTAAATGAGACTTAAGTGTTTTATAATTAATATAAGTAGATTAGGGTTCATTATGCCATTTATTAAAGTTTAGGGTTAAATGTGAAAATAGTTTAAAAGTCATAACTCACACAAAATAACAATTAACACTCTTAGCTTCAAACCCTAATCGACTCTCATTATGTTCTAGGGTTTTCTCATTCTTTTAATATCACATTAATATGCATTTACTTTACATGTTACGTCTTTTAATGACTCGCTACTTAACCAACACTTTCATGTCTTAACCATACGTTACTTATATACATGTTATACGTCAACTTTTATTCCCATGCACTTTTATGATTTCATGTGACACACAAGTTACTTATTACTCAGATTAACTACGTTTACATATCCACAAACTCACTTGACTTATAAAACGCACGCATATGAGACACGGTTCACAAACCATTTATGGTTCGGCTTGCATTATTCGGTTCACACATTCAAACTAGGGTTTAGGTTTACATGACCTTTACTTATTAAACACACTTTCAAAACTCTTATATGGTTCGGCTAACACTTAGGGTTTCGGCTAATAGGTTTTACGCAAACTCTAGCTCACCTACGTACTTTACATATTCAAGTTGTCATGTTTATACCTTACCCGAATTATTTACATGGTTCGGTTCTTATATACATATGGTTCGGTCCTATGGCTCAACATATATCTATGATCCGATTTAATAATACGTATTAGATAACATGTTCTTTAATAATTATGAGGTTCAAGTCATTACGGTTTGTCTTTGTTTGGTTTCACACGGCTCGGCCACAAAAGAAAAACACAATCGACTAAACAAACAAGTTACAATAAACATTAACGTAAGGTGTAACAAAAGAAGACGAATAAACATTGTTATACCTTAGCTTGGTTGAAGCAAAATCTCGACACCACAAAAACTAGGGTTCGGCCGAATGGAGAAAAAGAAAGAGAGAGGCAACAAAACTAGGGTTTCAATTCCTTGTAAATGTATTATATTTATAGGTGGTATCATTTTTGTTTTAGGGCTTTGAGGAGGGGGTTGGGTTTCGGCTTGGTCCAACCGAACACACAAAACAAACGCCCCTTATGGCTTCTTGGACTCTCGGCTTGGCAAAAAGAAAACGAGCCCATCGGATCAAAAATCAAACAAATGGCGAGGCCCAAACTTTTACGCGAGACGTTTAAATCTTTCGTCGTACCAAAATCAATCACGTAACATATTCGTTAAGTTTTAATTATTCGTAAATTAGTTTTAATTTCGTTAAATGATTATAAACGCATTTTACGTATTTTATAATTTTTGATTTCGAAGGTATTTTAGTCTTTATCTATGTTTTAGATATTCAGGTTTTACACCATTCGACACATATAACACATCTAGATTCTCATGTTTTAGACCATGAATACGTATACTTTTAAATCATGTCGACCCACCTTATATATATTTAGTTTCCTCCGACTTTAGACCATATACACCGATCACAAAAGAACGGTTCTAACTGATTCGAACGAAGCTAGAAGCATGCATGCAAATCGATACTTAACATAACCATTACAACAGATTCATGTGACGCATATTTTTACCAACATATAACTTATTAACGAGACCAAGGAGTCCCATGTTCATGATTATTTTGCGGTTAACGTTACATGTTCAACTTCTTGTATGCCTTATTAACGATCATGATAGACATAGTTTTAAGGCTCGTTTTATTTGTGATATAAGTGACTGACAAAGAAAAGAAAAAAAAAACAACCATGGTACCTTAGGCAGAAGTTAACGAGACTAAGAGGGGAGAAACAAGGACCCACGAGTTCGAACACACCCAATCCAAGTCAACACGATCAAAACCAATTATAATCCTTCTTCTTCCAAGCTTCTTGAGGGTTGAACAATTTAAATGGTGGCTGCTAGGGTTTCGATAAGGAGAGGGAGGGATGAGGTGCCATAATTTTTTTGTGACAAATAATGAAGAGAAAGAATTATTTTAAGTTGGGTAAACCGTGACTTTTGGTGAAAATGTGGAAGACCAAATATTCCATTTAAATTGAAAACTTATTTGTTCTTATCCTTTAGCTATACTAGGCGTGTGATAGGGTGATGAAAAGATTCTTGGTTCGGTTCCATACATAGAAAACATGCACATAGTATAGGGATTTAAGAGTGTGTCAACAATTATAGCTTAGGTTGGATAGGAACAACTTTATGTTAGGTATTTATTTTATAGCTTAGAATTTATTATTCTTATTATTTTTTTTACAAGTGTATATAAATCCTTATGAATACATAAGCTTGATTTAAGTGAACATAAAAATACATAAGAGCTTAGGGAAACAAAAGTATATTGATTTGTTGAAGCTAGGCTTAGGATATATATATAAATAGTTGTATTCACTCATTTAATTTCTTAAGAACTTGATTTAAATGTCACGCTAATTTAATTATCACATAACATAAGTCTTAATTATTTAATAAGGTTCATAGAACTTAGGTAAAATTCAATTTATACGGTAATTTCGGAAAACGGATTTTAGGATATTACAATTCTTCCCCTCTAAAAAGAAAATTTCGTCCGCGAAATTGGAAAAACATAAGGAAAAAGGACGTACCGAATCAAGCAAAGAAATGCCAATAAATAGCCTCACGCTCGGAGAGGTTCTTCCAAAAGAATCTTCACAAACGGAAATAGTTTTATCTCTCATGACTCGATTCCGACAACTAGGAAAAGCCGCAGGCTTTTTTACAAAATCATAATAAATCTGATCCAACGAATATGAAACAAATTGGTGACAGATGATAGTTGAAATTCTTCAAAGAGATACATGAAGCACGTATATACACGAGACAAATACTGAGGTAGTGTTAAAGGTAGAAAAACTTCATCAATTCAAACCAGATTCGAACGGATCAAGGAACTTGCTATTCATCGAGAATCACATACGAATTATCAAACATATCAAGATTAGTCTCGACGTTCAATGAGCACATATCGAATATCAAAGCGTATCGGGATGTGAAATTGAATGGGTAGGATATCCGCATGATAGAGAATATCTTCAAGGCTGACAAATCACGGATATAATTCTAATTCATCAAACGTACTCAGACACTTCTCAAGACATCGTATGATCCCAATTAGTTCAAGTCATATGATCTCGGTATTATCACGTTGATCAGGCGTCATAATACTTGCATCATATGAACATGTCCTTATTGCCATCATATTCTATTCTGAGTCGTGACAAATAATCTACTAATGCCAAATCAAATCAGATTCACATACAGGTGGTCAAGCATATCATCAACCCAAATTCCAAAAATAAAATTCAGCAGGCTAAACGAAAACTTACCAATCTACGGAAAAAGGAAGGTGGCCGTCTTACTTGAGAAGGTTCCTCATGACTCATTTCTAATGATCCAAAACAATCTCAGATGCACAAACAGTGCCAAATATCACAATCGATCTTCTTGTACGAATCACATAAACAAAATAGATGAAAATCGAAATCTCTCAAAGAGATATGAGATATGATACAAAGCTGAAATATTACCAAAATGCCAAATCATAAAACTTCACAATTCAAACCGAGTTATGAACAAATCGAAGAAAAGTAATATCGATCAAAATCACATAACAAAATATCAAACTGTCTCAAAACGCGTGACAAAAAAATCAGAGTAACACAAGTCGCGCCCAATCATATGAAGCAGATTCATCTCTCAGCATCTCAACGATGGGACTGTTGACCACAATATGGCCAAACTCCTGGTAGTAGTTTCTCCGCACGTCTAAAGTACGCCGGTCATAGTTCTTCTGCTCATACGTCTCCCAAATGTCCACCGATTGAATCTTGTCTCCGTCTTTGCTCCTCTGGTTGTTCCGTCCAGCTCCCTCCAGCAGCATCCTGATGTCTCCAGCAGCATCACGATCGGGTGCGGCTTCTGTTTCATGAACCACTCCAGAAATTTTTGCAGCAACGCAGGGTCGGCACCATTATATTCGACTCTACGAGTAGTCTTCATCCAAACGATCGACAAACTAATGCGCGAAGATAATCAAACAAAATTAAATGCGAAAAGAAAAAGGTCAAATCAGCGAGGACAAAAGAATATCAAAGTCAAATCTGAACGAAAATCAAAAGAATCGACAGAGATCGAAGCAGACGGAAGCCTAATGTCTACCCAAGTCCTCACGGGTCAATCCTAAGGTCAACAAGGCGAAACCTTAGCTCGATACCATAATTTGAAACACCTTATCCCGACAAAGGTCCGAATGTCACATTATGGAGTCATATAAGAACATACTAGTAAAAATTTGCAAGCGGAAGTCTTATCAAATAAAGTACCAAGTCATATAAACAATGACTTACAAGGAAAATTTTCAAAATCCAAAACGTCCAAAATAAACTGAAATCTCAAAACAATAGCCCAACAATTAAGTCCAAGTAGTAAGGTAACTAGGGTTGGTCCACTCAGATAATCCAACTCTCAGCCCATCGAAGCCCATTTTCAAACCTAAACCCTACCGCAGGAAAAGAAATGCGGCTGAGCTTAAAAAGCCCAGTGAACAGATATAACAAAACGAAAGCTACACATAATCAAAATACAAAAACGAATCGGAGGAGATTGATAACAAAATCGTAACGAATGAGCACAATGAGTTTATGAGTCAATGAGGAACCTGCAGAACACAATATTAACATATTTCCTAGAAAGAACAGAAATCAAAAGACCAAAGTACAGCAAAGCAGCGAATCATTAAACAAATACAAACACATATAAATAAACAAACATACAAGTATCGAAACATAATCATATCGGAGTTGATGAACAGTATCATAATCAAAACAAGTAACCCAACAGTGAACAAGCATATCAGTCAACGGATCAATTAAACATGAAGATGATAAAACAAACAAATCGTAAAATCAGATATATATAAGCTAAGCTGAATTCCATTAGCAGTAGGAAGCAATTGCATAGAATGTAAGCATGGCAATCACACAAGTCGGAAAATCAACAATTAATAAACATAATAAATGTCATAATAAGTTGAGATACTAATAGAAGTATAAGCATATCGGTCACAAGTATAGGTAGGAAGTACAACGAACATCATAAGCGAATGAAGTAGTGAACAAGAATACTGACATGGCAAACTAACAAATCAACAAGACAAATAACATAAGTTGTACCATATTCCTTCATCAACCGATGCGTGAATGAAGTGTAGACATGGTGGATAAACAAATAGCAAGTAGATTACTAAGTGATAGTCATAGCCCTCGACAAAAGCGAGCAGTATAACATGATAAGCGGTTGAATAAAATTATTACATACTAGCATGGCAACCAGACGAATAAAATAGTTACATAATAGCATGGTAAGCGGATAATCAGATATTAGCATGATAACAGATGAATCAGGTAACCACATACTAACATAGTAGACAGAGAAATCATGTAATCATAATCAACATGGTAAACAGATGGATCAAATAATCATAGACCACACTTGAATCCCATAATCATATAATAGCTCGGTAAACGGATGAAGTGGTGATCTGAAGTATAAGCTTGAAGTCAACGAAATAGAGTGAAAGCATAGTAAATCAAATGAATCAAGACCGAGTATAATAACCAAATGAATGAAACATGAGTCCGATAGTCAAGCGAATCACGGAAGAATCTTGAGTGAATAAGTAGTCAATCGAATGATGAATAGGCATAGTAAGCGAATGAATCGAATATCGATAGTCACATAATAACCAAAATCGAATATTGCCACGAGCACCTAATACTAAAGGAGATACTCCAATAGCCAAATCTAACAAATCACATATCATAACCCATAACCAAAATCAGAATGTTGCCCCGAGCACCTATACTAAAGGAGATACTCTAATAGCCAAATCTACAAATCATATATCATATCAAATCCGTCAAATCATATCAAATTACATGGGTAGCTAGCCCAATGTACCAAAATGTGAGGGGTGTATTGCACACACGTACCACATCACCAAAACTGAACTGAGTACCTAGGATGCATCCATACGCTCCTTGCAAAACAAATCATATATACATATGCCAGTTCGAGACTGTACATATGTATTCATAATGGTCAAGTGATCACATATATCATATCATATCATAAAGGGAACATGAGGACTAATCACACCGCCCAGATAGTGTCATGCCATTGGTGCATCAATGACACGGCCATGGTACCTCCATGGCTAGTTAGCTCGGGCAACCAAACCAAACAAATCATATCATATCAACCGATCATATAATGGAATCATATCTATAAGGGATCTCAACGGATAATCATTTCAAATGAATAAATAATCGAATATCAAATCAGAGGATCATAGCATAACAAATCATATCAAATGGATCATATCAAATTAGAGTAAGGAGAATACGAATCGGATATCAAAATAGGCAAGAGTCATGAGAGAAAAGGAGTGTCATTACTGAAATGACGGAATATCTATACCTTATGCAAAGCAAGCCAAAATAATCGGAAGCACACAGAAAACTGAAGCTACTCCTTCACACGATCTACATGAATTAATAATTATACATATTATTTATAATTCCACAAATGTCGAAATGGTCTTTTAATATCCGGTGTACATACTTAACATATTTTAGTGTCTTACGTTATAAAATAATAACATACTTTTTAAACGATAATGTTATGACAAATGATGGGCGCGGACCAATTTCGGAATATACATAATGCACACTACTCTTTATTACGTATACACTTTATTATCTACATGCCTTATCATATATCATGCCTACTCTTTTGTACACACATCCATACGTACACACATCCATGCTGACCCTACGCCAATATATGCCTCAAATAATACTGATTTATCACATGCATGTTGGACCCATGCTACTCTACTAGGACATACCAGACCGTATATGATATATACACAAAAATAGTTCCTGCACCTTTTGACCATAATTAAGATAGCATGAAGATTTTTTTCCTACCGACGTACGCAAGAGACACAACTAGACAACAAAAGCAGCTCATATACTTCTTGCTTTCATATTACTTATAAGCATGTTATTCATTATACGGTTTGTCGAGACAAAAGCTTAAAATATGGACGAGATAAGAGCCATATGACATGTTTCATCTTTAGACTATGTTTCTAATGTGTGTCGTAAGAATAGAAAGCGAAGAGGTCGAGATACCTCTTGGGTCGGATGTAGAAAACGAGCAAGAATCAAGACTAACACCTATTCGAACCAAAACAAAGTCACGCGCCCACGAATCTATACATAAACGGAATGAGAGGAAAGCATGCCCACTCGAGATAATTAACTCTAGACCCTCGTTATGCCCATACTGTTTTAAACATTTGGTACTCATAATGCAATTTAAGGTCCCATGCATGAATATAGCTATTCCATTTGACACATATAACACATCTAGATTCTCATGTTTTAGACCATGAATACGTATACTTTTAAATCATGTCGACCCACCTTATGTATATATTTAGTTTCCTCCAACTTTAGACCATATTAATAATACATACACCGATCACAAAAGAGCGGTTCTAACTGATTTGAACAAAGCAAAAAGCATGCATGCAAATCGATACTTAACATAACCATTACAACCGATTCATGTGACGCATATTTTTACTAACATATAACTTATTAACGAGACAGTCCCATGTTCATGATTATTTTGCGGTTTAACGTTACATGTTCAACTTCTTGTATGCCTTATTAACGATCATGATAGACATAGTCTTAAGGCTCGTTTTATTTGTGATATAAGTGACTGACAAAGAAAAGAAAAAAAAACAACCATGGTACCTTAGGCAGAAGTTAACGAGACTAATAGGGGAGAAACAAGGACCCACGAGTTCAAACACACCCAATCCAAGTCTACACGATCAAAACCAATTCTAATCCTTCTTCTTCCAAGCTTCTTGAGGGTTGAACAATTTAAATGGTGGCTGCTAGGGTTTCGATAAGGAGAGGGAGGGATGAGGTGCCGTAATTTTTTTGTTACAAATAATGAATAGAAAGCATTGTTTTAAGTTGGGTAAACCGTGACTTTTGGCTGAAAATGTGGAAGACCAAATATTCCATTTAAATTGAAAACTTATTTGTTCTTATCCTTTAGCTATACTAGACGTGTGATAGGGTGATGAAAAGATTCTTGGTTCAGTTTCCATACATAGAAAACATGCACATAGTATAGGGATTTAAGAGTGTGTCAACAATTATAGCTTAGGTTAGAAAGGAACAACTTTATGTTAGGTATTTATTTTATAGCTTAGAATTTATTATTCTTATTATTATTTTTTTTACAAGTGTATATAAATCCTTATGAATACATAAGCTTGATTTAAGTGAACATAAAAATACATAAGAGCTTAGGGAAACAAAAGTATATTGATTTGTCGAAGCTAGGCTTAGGATATATATATAAATAGTTGTATTCGCTCATTTAATTTCTTAAGAACTTGATTTAAATGTCACGCTAATTTAATTATCACATAACATAAGTCTTAATTATTTAATAAGGTTCATAGCACTTAGGTAAAATTCAATTTATCGGTAATTTCGGAAAGCGGATTTTAGGATATTACTGACTTATCACAAGGAGGCTTTACTTTTGCTCTTAAGGATGAAGTCGGTGGAACTCTCACGAGACAAAGAACGAGCTTTATGGCTAATGCAGACTCGAGATGATGATATGGAGGACTTGCGAGCCAATGCAATTATTATGTTGATGGCTAATATGCATGAGTTACACATGAGTGACACGAGCCCAGTGTATGACACCGATGGCTTGTCTCGGTGCCGAACAAACCATATTTATCTCGATCTAATATCTCCGCCATCATCCGAATCCGCAAGGCTCGAATGTTCAAAATGAGTCGTCCACATCTCATTCGACGATTTTCAACTAGACCCGTAGTTACATTTGACGATCAAGATGACCTTATGGTTTCCTTGATAATCAAATTGACTCGTGATTATACTTGATGATCTAAATAATGATCATGTTGTGACTCACGTTGAACACACCAAACTTTTGCCTCGTCCATATGTTGATCTGTTGCTTAAAACCAACAATCCATAGTGGAAGAATGCCGTGCGATAAATCGGGACTTAAAAAGTAAAATGCACTTTGTTAACCAAGGATTTTGAATGTTTAGAAATGCAACTCAACTTTTCAAAACTCAAGAAAAATGTGAAAAAGGTTTTGAAGCCGCTTTTGCTAAATCTCATCAAAGCGAAAAATATTTAGAAGCGACGGATCGTGATCTAGCCGCTTGAAGAATGCTTTGTTGTGCGAAATAGAACAATGAAACATGAACATAAAAAGCAAATTAACGCCTCACCTTGGAAAATCAAAAACTAAAGGTGAGTTGTTAACTTGCCAAAAATAGTTCTCTGCATACAAAAGCATTCAACGAAAGCGAATAGATGATCATCTTGAAGAAATTATCGACTTGCAAAACAAACTTAAAGAGTTTAAAATGTTGTTTACAAACATGGTGAGTCGATCCTGACTATTCAAAAGTTTACTTTAAAACCCTATCCAAATGGATATGGACCGAATCTTGTCGATTACAAACCTAAGCTTTCAACAAAAGCATTCAAACCAAATCACGAAGTTTCCGATGTAGAATATAAAATTGATAATTACATTATGAGTGTTGTTGAATATCATCGTCAAGAGGAATTAGATGCGTAAGACAAGAGTCGATCAAAATTAGAAACCGTTGTTTACAACAAACCTTTTAACTATTCAAAACCGGTCACTTTCGTCACACCAACGGATTCTTCTAACACACCAAGGATTATCATAAAACGCGTCGAGTCTTCTAATGTTAATCCCCAACCGATTATGCACAAATTTATGGTCCTTTACCTTCCATTAGTGAAGTAAATTCAAAACCCGAAAATCGAAAAATTCTTAGATATTTTGACCTTTTCATGGTGACCTCAAACTTTACAACATGAGATAGAATATCATTCGAAATCAAAGTTCAACACTTTCAATCGCCTCAGCGCGAGAACAAAGAGACATTTTTGGAAAATCTTTTACCAAATGTTAAAAATTTGAAACATTGTGCATTGTCTTGGGAGCAGGACTTTCATAAGGAACTTGGATTGATGAAGGTCGTTTTGAGAAAACATAAACATCTATTTCTAATACTAAAGGTAAAAAGAAAATGTTGAGAAAAGATGTTGATCGACACTTGAAAGATGTTATTTGTCTTGATATCCATAATGTTGTGTTATTCAATTCTTTGCCACATGCATCGATTATATCTCTAACGACATTGTTGATAATGTTGTAGCTGTTGAGAATACCGATAATGTGCTTCAGATCGAGTCTTTAAAATTTGAAAATGAGCGTCTCTTAAGCGAGCTTTCAAATGCAAAACGTCGTCTTCAATGGTGTCAAAGAGATTGTCAAAATCGTGAACTTGCTTTGCAAAACAAAATCCACAGTTGCAATCAAAAATTTTAATCCAAAATTTGATCAACTGGATGATCAAAACGTGTCTTTGAAAAGTCAAATCTCAAAATATGAACAAGAACTTGTAAAAGTTAAGCAGAATATGGTGTCATATTTGATTTACTCAATAAGACTCGTCATGAAGCATCAAACGAACTTGATCACTATCTTGCACACACTATAGAAGTAATGAATTTTGCGGGTAATATTAGATTACGAAAATCAAGATTTGATTCGAGACTATCTTTAAGTTAAGAGAAATGTTAGGAAAGTATGAACAACTTCCGCCAACCATCATTAAGAGAATAGCACCGTAACACTTAGTAAGCGTGAACCCGAATGCCCTCCGCCAAAACACAAGTTGCTAACGTGCTTCCTTCTCTTGAAAGCAGAATAGTTGCCTCTTTTCCAAATGTCCGCACTTCACGACCTAGGAGCACTACATCGAAGATTAGGAAGTTGCGACCTAAAAAAGATCAATAAGGAATGCTAAAGTGAAGAACACCCTAGGACTATGAATAAGACTCACGTTGCTTCCACTATAGATATTGCGTCGGCAAATGTAATAGAAATAGTGATGTAACGAATGCTAAACCTTTAAGTACTTTTGATATTCGATCGATGCACCTTGTGTTATTTGTCGTAAAAGTATGAATTCGATTGTCATGACAAATGTGTTGCTAAAGCTATCATCTCTCTTTCTGAAATCTAAGAATCGGAATACCTCTAGGCCCACTAATCTTTCTAAGTGCGTGCTTGGTAAACCGCCTCTTTAGATTCTAGGAAACGCATTGTTGTCCTGTAGCTCAGTTTCACCTCCAAAGAATGTAGTACCACCTAGTGCATTCACTAAGACTAAAGCAAATACTAGTTATAGATGGCGAAATGGATATATAACACACTAGGATTTAAATGGATGCCTAAATATATTGATGTGTGTATGTCTACTATATCGCCAGAACCTCTAACATTTCGGGTTCCACATCTACTTCTATTCCATACGTGTAAATGCGTGTGTATTGCGGTGATCTGATCATCTCGGATTGTTGATAGCGGATGTTCCCGACACATGACAGCAATCTTAAACTTTTATCAAACTTTATTGCAAAGTTCATTGGCTTTGTCAGATAGGGAATGATCACTTCAGCGACTATCATGGGCTACGGAGACTATATCAATGGGAACATCGAAATTAGCATGGTTTATTATGTGGAAGGCCTCGGTCACAATCTGTTTTCAGTCGGTTAGTTCTGTGATGGAGATTTGGAGGTTGCTTTCAGGGAGAAATCTTGTTTCATTCGTGATCTACAAGGAAACGATCTTATGTCTGGCTCGCGTAATTCAAGTCTTTACACCATCTCTATGCAAGACATGGTTGCTTCATCTCCCATCTGCTTTCTTTCAAAGGCAACATAACCAAAATCCTGGCTATGGCACCGTCGTCTATCACATTTAAACTTTCAAACTATAACCAATCTTGCTCGACATAAACTAGTTGAAGGTCTCCCACGATTCCGGTATTCTAAAGATCACCTTTGCTCGACTGTGAATAAGGGAAAAGCACTCGTGCTCATTTTCCTTCAAAGGTGGAACACGACTCTCGGCATGTGCTTCATCTTCTTCACATGGATTTGTGTGGCCCGATCGCGTGCAAGCGATCAATGGCAAACGCTACATCTTAGTAATTGTTGATGACTATTCACGATGGACTTGGGTCTACTTTCTTGAAGCAAAGACCAAGCTCCACAAATGATCATCACCTTTCTCACAAAATTCAAGTTCACTCCGAACACCGTCCGCCAAATAAAACAGACAAAGGAACCGAATTTGTTAACCAAACTCTTGAGAATTTTATGAGAAAGTGGGAATTGAGCATCGACATCTATTGCATGTACACGTAACAAAACGGAGTTGTTGAAAGACGAAACCGAGCGTTAGTGAAAATTGCAAGAACAATGTTAATCAATGCTAAACTTCCGGATTACTTATGGGCGTGTGTATCAGCGCATGCTATACTCAAAATCATTCAATGATTACTAAGCGCCACAAAAAACACCTTTTGAGCTTCTCCATAAACATAAACCGAATCTCAAACACTTTCATGTATTTGGATCCCTTTGCTATCCGAATAATGATCGTGATGATTTTGGAAAGCTCAAAGCCAAAGTCGACATTAGAGTTTTATTGGATATTGTGAGAATTCTAAAGGTTACCGGATCGGAATCGTCATACAAAGCGAGTTATGGAAACGATTCATGCTCATTTTGATGAACTTACGGAAATGGCTTACGAGTATATGACTTGGAACCCGGTTACAACCGCTTAAACTTCCCCAAACCCGTCATCGGTGAACAAAGCCCTCACTCACTCGTCAACAAATGGAAAGGTTATTTGATCCATTTGTTCAATGGCGATATTGATGAACGTGCTCCGGTGTATCCGTTGTTTAGATGCTCAACGATACTACTCTTATACTTGATACACTGCTACAACAACTCTTGTTGAAGAAGCACCACCATTGACTCCACCACAACAGTTGAACAAACCGCTTCCAACAATGATGAACCGCTAATGATGTTCTTAATGAAGTACCCCACTGCAGATTTTGATCCAAATCGTTCTTTAACCCGTTTGCTAATGAAAGCGCCGCACCGATGTCGCGGAATCATCAACAAACCATTTGAATCCTCGAATCTACACAATGTATACCAACATCAACCCTCTACACATCAATGGACAAAAGACCATCCTCCGGAAAATATTATTGGCAACCCAAATCAACCGATCGTTCTGAAAACGTCTTCACACGGATGGTGAACATTGCATTTATGCACTCACCGTCGCCAATCGAGCCTAAAAACATTAAAGACGCAATGACAAAAGACAACTGGATTGAATCCATGCGGAAGAACTCAACCAATTCAAGCGTCTTGAAGTATGGGAGCGGTTGAAAGACCAGCAGGGTCTCGTCATTGGTCTTAAATGGATTTGGAAGAACAAATTGATCTTTGAAGGGAACGTGAATCGTAAACAAGTCACGTCGGTGGCTAAGGGTTATCGACAAGAGGAGGTATTGACTTTGAAGAATCATTTGCTCCGGTTGCTCGTCTTGAGGTATTCGGATATTTCTCGCGTTCGCGGCTCATCCGAATATGACGGTCTTTCAAATGGATGTCAAGCTGCGTTTCTAAATGGACAACGAAAGAAGCGGTTTATGTCACCAACCGAAGGATTCGTTGATCCCGAGTTCCCGAACCAAGTCTACAAACTGAACAAAGCTCTGTATGGTCTCAAACAAGCTCCTCGGGCATGGTACGATAAGCTATCATCTTTCCTCATTGCCAATAATTTCACCAAAGGTTCGTTCGACCCTACTCTTTTCATTCAATATCACGGGGCACATATCTTAATTGTTCAAATTTACGTGGATGACATTATTTTTGGGTCTACACACAAAAAGTACTCAATCGCTTTCGCAAAACTAATGAAGAAATTTTTTGAAATGTCCATGATGGGTGAACTAACGTTCTTTCTAGGACTGCAAGTTCATCAATCACCCCGTGGTATTTTCTTTAGTCAGTCCAAATATGCCCTTGAATTGTTAAACAAATTTGGAATGAAAACCTGTGACACTTATGCCACACCAATGACTCATACCAAGAAGCTAGACGCTGATTTACATGGGAAATTAGTCGACCCAACAAAATACCAAGTATTATTGGGTCTCTCATGTATCTAACGACTAGCGACGACATTGTCTTTGCCGTTTATCTCGCTCCCGTTATCGGTCAAGACCAATCTGAAACCCACCTCTCGAGGCTAAAAGAATCCTCCGATACATCAAGGAACCATTAACTTGGTGATCCGGTATCCGAAGGATTACGGTTTTGAACTAATCGCTTTTGGATGCCGATCACGCGGGATGTTTAGATTCACGGAAAAGTACTTGAGCACTACAATTTCTTGGTGATAAGCGGTGTCCGGCAATCGAAGAAGCGAGGATTGTACATCATTGTCATCAACCAGGCGTAATATGTAGCCATGTCGTGTTGTGCTCAAGTCATCCGGAAGAGAACACAACTCAAAGACTATGGTTACGATTTGATGAATCCGATGTATCTGCGACAATCGGAGTGCCATTGCGATCTCGTGCAACCGATTCAAATTTTCGAAATCTAAGCACATCGATCTTCGCTATCATTTCATCAAGGACCATGTGGAGCAGTGCAGTTGAATTATACTTGTGGGTGCAGAATACCAATTGGCGGATCTACTCACCAAAGCCTTGCCTCCCGTTAGGTTTAATGAGTTGGTCCACGGATTGGTATGCGGTGTTTGACTCATGAGGAATTAGATGAACTCTTAAAACAGTCTTAAAAACCAGTCAAACACCAAAATCTCTTTTGTAAATAATTTTTCAAAAACAAAATACAAAAAAAAAATAGAAAATCAGATAGAACAACAAAAATAATCTTCTATCTATATTTCTTCAAACATGGCAAGTACATTTCTTCCATCAACACTCAAATCTTTCAAAATTCAGTATTTTTTTTGATCAAGTGTTGAGGGGGAGAAAATAAATTTTAACTGTTTCAATATATCACCGTACTTGCATGTTACTTTATCCGGTTGATTCTTTAATAATGGTGGTCACATTTACGGTTTCGACACTCCTCGGACTACAATTTATAAACTTTCAATATTTCTTAAGTCGAGGGGAGTGTCGTCAAAGTTGTTTCTAAATATTCTTCGTTTGGTAACCAAAATGGAAGTTAAAAGGCTTTGGATGAAAATGGAAAAGGTGGAAGGACTAAAACTGCCAAAAGCTCAAACTCTTTTTTAATAAAACTTCCACCTAACTCTAACCTTCCACATTTATTATCTTCACCAAACATATCTTACGCTTAAAAATCGTTCATCAAATCCGTGCTTTGGATCATCAATTTGTAAGTTATTTTATAATCTTAACGTGTTTACAAACATTGGTTTTGATTTTGTGTTCTGATTTTGTGTTCTACGATATGCGTATGAACACATGATCAAGATTGTGTGTTTATGGTTAAAAGATAGTGTCAAAACGTTTCTATAACATCAAGGATATCATTTTATCCTCAAAATGCACCCAGATACGAATTGATGGATTTTGGAAATTAGGGTTTATCGTGGGTTTGGGCGTTTTATTTGTGAGCGTTTTGGTGATAAAGATTGTTATAATAGGTTGTTTTCAAGTTGAATTAATCATAACTAAACCCGAAACTACCCGAAACTCTAATGATTCATTAATTGGAATTTAGGGTTTATATTCATACGGTTTGGGTATTTTTTAACCATGGCATATTTGATGTTAAAACTTGGATAGGACAACTTACTATGCATCTAACACCTCCTAGAAAAACTTTGGTGCAATTTCCATGGGTAGATTTCTTACGCGTAATTCTTGAAACTAGGGTTTAAGTTCTATGCATAAGGTCTTCTGGCGTAAACTGTTTCATAAGTATACATGTCATGATCATTATAGAATGAATGTATGTGTTAAAATTGATGCTATGATGATTTTATTTCGGGTTTGCTACACGTAAAATCGTAATCAAGGTTGTTAGACATCTACGCATAAGGATCACCTTACACGTAGCATGTTATGCGCGAAGAGAAATCTTACGCGTGGCGTTCACGCCGTAAGGTTCTACATAAGGGACTACGCGTATCCCGTGAAGGATATGCGTGTGATGACCTCTACGCATAAGGTCTACTCTTACGAGTAAGCCTTACGCGTAAGGTTTTATATGCGCCACGCGTAAGCTCTCACGCATAAGGTCCCCTTTCCCACGCTGTAATATTTCTTACACGTAAGTCGTGGTCCCACGCATAAGCTTGCGCCTTTACGCGTATAACTCCTGCCACGCATAAGCTACCATTTCTACACCTAAGCCTTGATCAAACCTTCATTATGAATTGTTACGTGCGAACTTGTAAATAAATAAATCATAACGTCACAAAACCAATAATGTCACTAATAAGCTTAAATGTGTAATATGTTGTGAAAATATGAGATAACATAAACTTTGAAACCTAAAGTTAACTAACTCTCAAAACTTATCACGGCGTCATTGGACTATTGAACAAACAAGTGATTTTGGACTCGTAACAATCATTGACATATCTCATTCAAATTATTAGACAATAAAACCATCCGTTGACTAACATAATGTCTTTCGATATGTTGGTTCTTTTGGCTAAATGTATTTGAGATCACGACACGGACGCTCAAATGAATGTGGATGCACCAAATGTACTCACCATTGCCGATATCTTCCTCATGGCTATCCAATGAAGATTGGAAAGAACAACCTTCGTGTTGACTTTGAAACCCTCACATGCTCGTAATCTTCTTGTCTCATTGTTGTTGATATTACGAAGAACCATCCTTATCGAACATGCTCTCCCACTGCCTCTTGTTCCGAGATCTACATTCAACAGATTTTAGACTACAATGCAAAAGATCAAAGGACGTAATGTTGTGACGGTGACACTCAATCACAAGCAAATCACCATCACTCCTGCAGATTTAAGAGCCGTTCTCCTCATTCGACATCATACCAACCGAATACTCTGCGCACCTCTTGAAGAGACTGCTCGCAATTTTGATTGATATTGGGTATGACGAAGCTTCACGGGTTATTAATAAGCATTCTCACGTGGATCTTAAGAACATTCCTCACCTTGGAGAACCCTTTATATCATCATCACAAAATCCGTTTCTAGTCATGACGTGCTATGAGCATCCCAAGCTCGTGGGCGCAAATCTTTTAGGCTCGATCAACATGAAACACATCAAGTTGAAGCTCGATATGGGATAACATGATGGCATTCCTTAAAAGCTTGGCTCAAAGATTCCTTATATCGGATATACTAAACTGTTGATCCAAAGAGCACTTGGATATAACCACGATATCCCAAGAGAATCAATGATCCCGACAATCACGACATGTTGTGCGAACCCACTCTAACGATCGATTTAAGGAGTCAACTACCAAGAAACAAGGTGTTGTGTTGCGGATCTCCTTCTCGGATGAACTCAAACGACTCTACTCTTATAAAAGATATTTGGTAGTCAGTAAAGAGAACAAAGTTGGTTTTCTCGATGATAAATCTTCTTGTACACCTACAAGGAAAACCGGAAGAGGAGTGCAGTCTTTGCAGATCGAGAGTCGAGGAAGTTTCCCAAGAGAAATCCTCCAAGAAAAAGGCATTCCTTCTAAGGAAGTGTTCCCATTCCGTGCCAAAGCTCGAATCGCCAAGAAAGCTAGTGGACTAAAGCTCGAAGATACACAATCGTATCGAAGAGGTCTTCTACTCAATCTGGAACCAAGCACCTCCTTGAGAGCAAAACCTCCAGTCCACCATCGATATAAGCAAAGGAATACTCCGGTTATTGAGCACAAGATGAAAGCTCGGATGAAGAGCAACCGGATACAACATACTGGGAAGAAGTTTAAAATCATTAGGCTCCAACACGTTGCGTAAAGAATTTGCTAAGGATCAAATGGGTGGCCTCGGAGGGTCAAGTGGTGGAGTTCTACCTACACCAAATCTCGATGCGGTTAATCAACCCGATAAGGATCCGTGCCACCACTTTGGAGCAACAACAAACGCGTGGAAGATACTATTAAGTATGACATTGAAGAACCGAGCGAAAAGTCCGAGAAAGATAAAGATGTTGATTATGATATGTTTCTTACGGATAGTCCTACACGCTCAAAGAAGGAAACTTCGAACCACCAAAGGACTCTTGAGTCTCCTCACATCTCATCATCATCGGATTCATCTTCTCGCTCCTCACCACCACCATCAAAAGAACAACTAGATCCACATCCGATCGTTGAAGAAGCCAACCGCCTCTTGGATTTCTCAAGCTAAGACACGATCGTTAAAGGCATCAAACGGGTTAAAAGAAAGGCGTGCTTTACAAGAAGTGAATTTTCTTCGATTGATCAGTCAGAGTACCTTCATGGCGAGAATGACGAGATGAAAGTTGAAAGGAGTATATCCGAAGCTCATGAAAGATGATCTTCAAGGAAAATGGACAAGATGATCAAAGGATACACTTACAAGTACCTTCTTGACATCGTTCACGGAGTTACTAAGGAGTCGTTCACCAAACAACTTTATCCGAATCTCGACACATGGCCAAGCAGACTATGAAATCAACTCCAATGCATGTGAACATCAATCCAGTTGATCCCATAATCTTCTCGATGTTGAATTGGTTAAAATTTGGTAGCTCAAATGTCGAAACGATCCGCAACATTTGCCTCCTACGAAGGTAAATTGTTTGAAGCATTCTTTGGAATACCAACTAAAATCAGCATGCGAGAAGAAGTTGAAGGCCTAAGCGCCCACGCGACGATGAAGATAAGGATCGGGATAAGAATGGCGAGCATAAACGCCAGAAGAAGTCCGGTGAATCATCTTCTATGCAACCTCCACCCCAACGGACTCCACTCAACAAAGGTCTCCTCCTCGCTCTTCTACTAAAAACCTCGAGATTCTTCCGAGTTACCACCCTGCACTCGTAAAACCGGTGATCACTTTGAGTATACGGTGGTGACGATGAGGAATTCCATGAGCCCCAACAACAACCCACCTCTCCCGAAAAGTTAAGAAACCGAATCCTCATCCGGGCCTAAGAAAAAGAAGAAGAAGGCGCTAAGGGCGGCGTCGTATCATGGCTTGATGAAGATGACACCGATGAATACGATCGGTTTTCTACACTTGTTAATTCTACTCCCTACCCACCGAAGGTCAAGATCCGGAAGACGGTAGTACATTGGAGCATGCTAAGTTCTTACAAGTGAAATTCCTTGTGAAAAATATGACGAAATCCGAGTTGAAGCGTATCAAGAATGAAGCATTTCAAGCGCTCAAAACGACTCGGAAAGTGCTATTGAAGTTGAGTATCACCTTGATAATATAGCACGAGCTATGTCTAACAACATGGATTGGCTCAACCCGAAGCAAACATCGACTTCACCAAACGGGACAACCCTCCATATTACACCGGTGGTCTAAACCTCTACCAACAATTGGCCAACCAGATCACCTAGGATTCCATTCGATATTTCTTCAACAAAGACTTGGAATTTCTTCTTCACGGTGGCGATGGTTCAAGGAAATACGCTACATCTCGACACTTCCATTCCGTGACCATATACTCTAAGCGCATAGCCATTGAGGAAAGGGCTAACCACATGTTATCCAACAATGTGGAAGTATATGACCGTGATGCATTGTATGGGATTCACCATTGGCGGGAACGCCGACGAATCTACTACGAAGCTACCAGTTCGAAGTCTCAACATGAAGTGTTCGGTACTAAAGCAATTGTGGCTATTAAACATGTTGATCTTTCGTCTAAATGGGACTACACTTTCCTCAAGAATATCGTGGTCAAAGGCAAGATGAAAGGGATTATGCATTCTCTCAAGCGGACTTTGAGAATTTGTCTATCAACGACATTGAAGACATGTACCTTGCCAAAGCATGTGGTCGCATGAGACAATTCTCGATCAAGTGCAACGTGAATACATCAAGTCCCCGCTATCTTCATCGGAAGAATAGTAATCAAAGAACGTGTAGAAGATCTCCGACTTGCGGTTGAATCATATCGGACTCGTGTCAACTTCACTCCACCTCGCCTAGATCTTCCCGACATCAACCACTTTCACAATACACCTCGTCAAAGAAACCATTCGGCGCCGTTTATCGCAGTGAACTTCAACGAAATTGCTTGATGGCGTGTAGAGATCTTCACAAATTTGGGATCACACATTGAAGAAGGTTAGGGATGGCTTGGCTTATCGGTTGAAGGCAATACATGAAGGCATTGGGTCCCCAAAGCGATGGAATTCTCAAGGCGAAGGGATGTGAAGAGAATCATCACCATGATTGATGAAAGGTTGTATCGACGGACCGATTCGTAACTCGGAGAGCTTTGGAGGTGGTCGTCCCGAGATTGCTATCGCCGACTATCAACGCCTGCTCGCATTCCTGGCAAGATTGATGGACTTCGGTACCACTTGAAGCGCTTCTATTTCATAATATTTTGGATGTGTGATTTAATTATGACTATAGCTTCTGCACACATATCAGTGTACAACCCGTTCTTGTCAAGAAAGGACCCTGTGGTACGCTTCAGTGCCACAATCCTTATAAAAGGAGTGAAAGCTTCTTACTTTTGAGTAAAATCTATCAAACCTTTCATTTTTCAAAGGTTTTGCTCAAAAGAACAAGTACTTCCCCATATGATTTTTTCAAAACCTCAACTGTTTATATCACTTATTGAGGGGGAGTCTTTGACTAAAATCTTTGTTCACAAAATTGTTCTCAGTGATAATCTTCCCACAAAACTCACAATGGTCATATTTATTATCTAAATGTTATCAAAATTAACATTTATATGCCATTTTTTAGGGGGAGAAAATATGTGATAAGAAATATGTTGTGTTGTGCTATTGAATTCTCGTGTGAAAAGACTTCAACCCATGAATTAACGGGATCTAAACAGTCATACATTGAAAGGATTTGTCTTCCAAGACTTATCCAAGTAAATTGTACCCATTCGAGAAGCTCTTGATAGACATGAACTGTGACGGGTTTGACAACCTTTCGGAGTTGTCCACATCTTCAAGGTAGTTACTAGAGCTAGTTGTCACTTAAAAGCTGACAATGTATCTCTTTAACTATGCAACGTAATCGTGTCTCGCAAGGAATTGTCTATCTTGAGTCGATCAATTCAGAAAGTGCGAACTCTTTCCTCACTATGATTTCGAAAAAACTCTTAAGCACATGTGGAGGGTATTTCGAAAACTAAAACTCTTGAAGTGTTCAAACATGTTTTCATTCATAAACACTTTGAGAGATTTTCATGAAAATGGTTTTATGGCAATGGAGTTATAAGGTGATAAAGGTTAGGAATAACCGTCCTATGATCCGCCAGAGCCGGAGGGATCTACCCAAGGACACTACCAATAGTTAGAATTAGAAGTCCTTAGGTATGATTGTAAAAGAAGAAAATGAGAATCGGAGAAAGAAGGAGTTGAAGAGTCAAAAGAAATGCAAAGAAAAGGGTGAAAAGAAATAGCCCTCCAGTTATTCAACTTAGGCATAACGGGTTCAATTCATATACTCTTGGTTGTCACTTAGTGACGCTTGGTATTGAAGATTAAAAGTCGTCATGGACCCAATGACTCATGCACTAAACCTTCTTAGCCACTCAAGTTTCTCTCAAAAGAAGCTTGTTTCATTCTCACAGGAACCCTACATAATCTATCGCCTTTCTCTTAGAGATAGCCGGTATTAAAGTTAAGGAGACCCTCTAGGGTGTTACCTAGTCTCGATGAGGTTTGCCCACCATCGCCAGAGTGGGAAAACCGACCACAAACGCACTATTGAGTCTAGAGCCACGAGATTCATCAAAAGATCTCTTAGGTACACTTGACATTTCATCACTTGATGTTCAACAATAAGAACATCGGTGGTGCGTTATCGAGTCCTTCAGGTATCTTAGCAACTGATGTTCGAGAACATTTATCGAGAGGTTTAGCAATAGTGATCCTCGGTGATTGAATGGAAACTCCGCCAGGTCAACATCAAACGAAACCGACAGCGGTCACTCGGTAACTCCTCGTGGATTACGCTTAGTGTGTCTCAAATGGTCTACAATCATGAGGTGATGCTTGATTGTACCTCAATGACTCATCTGACTGTAGGTGTACTTCGGTACATCGTGTTATCTCACTTGTGAGACTCGATTCAGAGCGGCCTTTGTGAGAATTATAGTTGTGTTTTCACACTATCGTTAACACTCTCAAGTTCAAACTTGTAAGTGCCGGAATCCGCTTATTACTAACCGTTTTCATGTTTTCTTCTTATGGAAGCTCGGAGCGGAATGATCGTGCGGATTCTTCACATGCTCATGCCAACATCATCACTAATGGAAGTTCTATCTAAAAGCAACACAAAGTCAAAATGATTCTTCGTCAAGCCAAAGAATCTACAAAGTTAAAGACTTAAAGAACTTCATCAAGATCGAAATCCAATGTTAAATAGCGTGTGAGCATGTTGAAGAATGACGTGGAGACTTTGGAGCAAACAAGGCACTGGGCGAGACTTGATGCCGACTACAACATACTATCACTTTCATCACAAAGAACAAAGAACAAAGATAATTATGGCGTCAAAGCGAGCTGTTCAAAGAAGACAATTTCTACACTTGGGAGATTGTTCAAATCAAGGCAATTCTTCTCACAAGAAAGAAGAATGTCGGGAAGGCGTCAAAGCTACTATTACATCGGTACCTTCACCGTTTACATTCATTCATCACCAACACTTAGGGGGAGATTGTTGGAATCACTCCTAAACCTATATCAAGTGTTAGTGATTCATATGTAATAGTTAGCTTAATTATGGCCTTTATGTTTGTTATTAGCTTAAGCTTATGTAGAAGGCCCATGAGCTTAGGCCCATGTCCATTAAGGAAAGGAAGGGAGTAGGAGTGTTGCCCTAGCTCCCCTTCCTATAAATACCTTGTAATAACCCTCACTTGAGGGTTGGTTGTTCAATTTACTCTTTCATTTCCTACGCCTAACTCTTCTCTCATTTATACGCGTGATGTTTGAGTGATTGTTCATCCGATCTTCTCTCTATCTCTTTCTATTGTGCTTGTGTTGTAAACTTTGTGACCTAACATCCTTTACACTTATACCAGTGTAAAAGATATCCAAAGTCAAAGTGTTTTCAGGCTTATCCAAGCAAGAAAACACTGAGTAAACCAGCAGCACTGAAGATCAAATGAAGATAATCTTATGCGTAAGAGTTGATTAGGCGTAGACTTTAAAGCTTACAAGTAAAACTAGGGTTTCCTTATGCGTAGAAAGTACCAAACGTTACCAAAACTGATTTTTAAGCACAAAAATGTTTAGAAACCTGATTTGTTGGATGAAGTAGCTTCAAAATCACCAAAATAACAAGAAAGTTGAAAACTTGATGATCCAAACTAATTTTTACCCTTATGCGTAGAAAAGACTACACGAACAAAACCAAGCTCTATAATGATTCTACATACGTAAAGTTTGAAACTTTATGCAAAAAACTTAAACTTTAAGACCCAATAAACCTTAAACCACAAGAATCTTGAGTTTTTAAGTGTAAAATTTGAAGCTTTAAACGTATGAAAGATTACCACTTATGAAAGCCCACGCGTATGAATAATAAACTTCAAAAACAAGTATGTTTCACCCAACTAGATGGCGAATGATACCACTGTTATGTCACCATATTGTAACACAAGCATCAATATGTTAGAAATAAGGTAAGAAGTGATCGGATGAACACTTGCACACACACACGATATGATTATAAGAAGTTTATGCGTAGGATATATGTGAAAGTGAACAACCAACCTTCAAATGAAGGTTTACAACATTATTTATAGGGGAAGGGACTAGGGCAACATTACAAGTTCCCTTCTTTCCTTATGGGCTTGGGCCAAGGCTTATGGGCTTTCTACATAAGCCTTGCCTTTAATACAAACATAAAACCCTAATTAAGCAACCTATTACATGTTAATTACAAACACTTGAAATATAGTTTAGGAGTGATTCCAACAATTACTACTCTTAAATCTATCTATATATTAACAACAATAGATTTTCTTTTCAGGTTTTGCTGCTATGCTAACAAATGGAGAGACCGGGGATTGGATTGGAGCCTTTGAGGGACATAAAGGTGCAGTGTGGAGTTGTTGTCTGCGTATGTAAAGGTGCAGGTTTTGCTGCATCCGCATCATTTGCTAATTTCTCTGCGTATGTAAACATTGTTTTCCTTATTTTTGCTTGATTACCATCTGTTCAATTTGAACCTGTTGATTTTGAGTGAATGTGGTAGTTTTAATCATTCGATTATGATTGGGGTCGGTTTGGAATGTGTCCTATCAAAAATTAGTCAAACGGGTCGTAGGCAGCCTAAATGCATACAATTTTTGTTTTATCGTATTATCTAACTGTAAATTAAAATACGAGTATTATCAGTAACACAAATTTCATGTCTTCGTTGACTCGTAGTATTAACGTGTTACCTATGCAACCCATCTATCCAAATCAAGTTTGGTCCTTTTAAAGATGTCATTGCATGACATCTCTTTTTTTCATTGAAATATTTGCATCGAAAGGTTTCAATGGTCCTCTAAAGCAAAATGAAGTTTTGGTATACTTTTAAAATGGTTAGAGCTTACTTTTTCTATGACTAATAGAACCCTTTTTTAGTTTACAGGAAATTGTGGGATGCATTAACCGGGGACGTACTACACTCTTTTGACCACAAACATATTGTTCGAGCATGCTCCTTTTTAGAGGTAGATACACATTTGTCTTTCTTTGAAGCAAGTCTTATATCGTATTTCATCATCATGTATTGATGAAAGAAAACTACACAGGATGGATCGGGATTTGACTTTTATAGTCGCCTCTTCTGCCCAAAAAATATGGAATTAATGAGGTAGTAATTTATCGTAATGCTCTTTGATGGGTGCCAGTTATAGAAATTCAAGTGTTTCGGACCAAGTCAAGTATATCCTTGAAACAAAGATGAACAATTCAAAGTTATACCCAACAACCTTGATGTGGCACTTTATTCGGTACCTAACAGTCCCTGATGTAGCACTAAAGTCAGTACCAAACAACCTGTTGCTCACATTCAGTGGGTATGGTTCAATGAGTTTAAAGTTGAAGCAGCCTTGTTCATTTGTATATTTAAGGGTGTTTGGTTGGTGTTTTTGCTGTCAAACCGGGGTGTTTGGTTGCTGTTTTTCTTCAATTAACAGCAATAACCAAACACAAACAAAAGAACAAGGTTATTAGAGGCAATGATGATAAATCTGTTATATATTTGTCGTCCGAGTGAAATAGTTCAAAGTTTGAGAATAACTGTATCTTGGAGGGGCAATTATATTAAGGCAGCCACGACACTTTTTTTCTCTTTGTTCTGATACATTCTTACAAATCTGAGCCTCCATTTTTTCTTGATATCTTTAATTCTTTTTAGAGAAAAGCCATATATATTTTAAGAAACCGAATGTGTTCATGGAAAATATATAGGTGTGGGATGATACCATAATTGAGTCGTGAAGATAGGTTTTATGGTTCTAATGTCGAGAATTATATCGATGCAATTCAAAGAAACATTACGGTAAAAAAATTTCATAACGGTTATTTGATGAGTCATTAATATTATTCATAAATATTTATTTTTTGTCAAAAGCATAATCTGTGACGGTCCATTTACGGAGTTCTCTTGGTTACATAACGACCCAAACAAAATATAAAGCTACCATTTAATGACATATTTAATTTATTTAATGGCGAGCAATGGGCGAATCAAGGTGAAAAATAGAAAAACTACAGAGGAAATCAGACGACTTGCCCAAAATGAATACTTTGAACAAATATGCAAGTGAAGGAATAAAAGCTTACAAAGGAGTTGCAAATGATTCAGTTCTTAGAGGTAAGACATTTCACACAATTTGGTTTACTTTTGATTAAAAAAGCGTCACGACATATGATTTAGCAAACCATTTTGTAATTGCAGATGAATATTGGCACTACCACAACACAAGGAAAACTATTGATGAAAGTTTTAGTGCACTCTTTCGCAACGTAAAGAAACCTTTTCCTGCATTCAACAATACTAGCGGTACCAGCGTTGCGTGCATGGTACCATGAAATAAAATTTTCTGGTGAATCGTGTATTTTAGTTTATTATGTTCTTTTTAACAATAAATTTACGGATATCAAGAATTTTGTTTAGCCCGTGCCCGTTTCGTCCATGCCCGTTCGGGCTCTACCCTGTTTGGACTGTACCTGTTCGGGCTCGGGCTCATTTGGCCCGTTGCTCGTTCGGGCTTGAATATTTGTATAATGTTCTTTATTATTTGTATTAGTGACATTTAATGCAGAAATTGTGTTTAAGTTGGTTGTACAATATGATTGATAATTTGTATTTCTTGTGTAAGGGGTGTTTTAATAACTGCATTGATTGTATTTATTGATCAGTTAATTAATTGACTATGTTAAATATATTGACCACATTAATATTGCTTTGTATTTTGTACATTAAGCATTAAAACTTGTAAGTATTAAAATTAAGTTTGATGAGAAAGATCATTAATAGTGCATTGTGTATTGTACAATAGGCTTTGTAGTTTGTAAGTCTTAATTTTAAAACCATGAGGAGAGAGATTCATCCATCTATTATAAGTAGTATAGATAAAGACATCTAAAGCTATTTCGGATCTATTAGAAGATATATGGCCCAAGCCAGGGTTTCATGTGTAGTCACCATTATAAATTGTAGATCAATAAAATATAACACCTCACAGGGTTTTCAATGTCTAACATGGTATCGGAGCGGGTCTGGTCCTCAGACCTAGGTGGCTAAGTTGAGCCGCCTCCTTTATGGCACTCCGTCAAACCCTAGGTCGCTCGTATTGCGGGGGAGTATTAGAAGATATATGGCCCAAGCTCGTTTGTGGGCTTAGGATTTCTAGGGTTTCATGTGTAGTCACCATTATAAATTGTGAATCAATAAAATATAGGGAAAATGGTCTAAAAAAACATCCAACTTGCCACTTTTTAGTTTTGTAGGCATCCAACTTTTAATTTTTCTGTTGTAGCATCCAACTTTCTTAATTTTCCTATTGTAGGCCTGTAGCGCAAAAAAAGTGAGATGACAATAGAAATATTAAGAATGTTGGATGCCTACGCATATAAAGATTAAGGAAGTTTATGCATACAATAGGATGATTAAGCAAGTTGGATGCCAAAATAGAAAAAAATAAGAAAGTTAGATGATACAATAAGAAAATTAAAAGTTTGATGCCTGCAAAAGAAAAAGATGGCAAGTTGGATGACTTTTTACACCATTTTCCCTAAAATATAACACCTCACGAGGTTTTCAATGTCTATCAGGATATAAGCTAAATATCACATGCTCCAACTCTCCATGTACATATAGCATAGAGATATTTAGGGTGCGTTTAGTTGGGAGGAAACATCCTTATTTTCCACCAAATATTTTGTGGAAAACAAGAAAAACAGAAATCGCGTTCAAATAATCATTTTCCAATAAAATGATTTGCAACACACAAAATCTTTTATTTACTAACTTAACAAGTTTAATTGTTCTCTTTTTTCCTTTGTAACCCCCAATCTTCCCTCCCTTTCTTTAAAATAGAAATCACAAACATCAACTAAACGCGTTTTATATATTTTCAAGTGTTTTGTGGAGATAAATTTCCCTTCCAATTTTTTACAAAACTAAAGACAAAAAAACAAAAGAATTTTTTCTCCAACTAAACGCACCCTTATATTTTTAGTATTTGTATGTATATGAGCTGTATAACTGATGTTATCATAAATATAATTCCTGGAACTCTAACTAGGTGTTTGGCTTCTTGGTTTTGGGTGTTTTGAGACTTTGCTTAGATCCTGCCACAACGCCCGGGGGCTAAAGTCCTTGTTTATAAACAAAAAATGTCACCATAATGACTAATGAGTCATCATATTCTTTTGCAAAAACTTTTCCTATAAATTTAATACTCCGTATCACTTAAACTAGTCACGAAAACAAGACAGCATGTCCATGCATGCATTGTGGCTAAAACTTTACTATATACTAATACTAATGAAAGGTTTTAATGGATATTTAAATAATAGTATGTCCGGATTCGAACTCGAGACTTCGGGATTGCACACATTACGTATGAGAATTGATGTACATAATTAATATAAATAAAACGTTATTATTATTAATTATTAATCACTAAATAAAACATAACGATAGTTAAATAATTAACGAGGTTTGGTTAACGGTCGTTAAATATTAACTAGAAGGACTAAGAATGAAATTACAAAGTCGGGAAAGTTCTAGAATCCCTTTGGGAGCTTTGGCCGATCGGTGGGGGTTTCAAACCCAATCCCACACAAACTTGGTCACCAAGTTAAGTTACCTATAAATACAATTCATTGTATTCATTCATAACCTAATCTTGGATCACCAATAACCTAATTTCTTCTCCTTCTCCTCTCCTCTTTGTGTGGCCGGTCGAAACTCCCAACCCCAAGGGATTTCGATTTTGTCTAACTCAAAGACACAAGTGTTTGGTTTATTTGTGATTCAAGGAACTAGCTTCTCCACATCAAATCGCTATTAGTACGTGTGTACAAGAACGAAGAACAAGCACACTTGAGCTTGTATTCCTTGGTGGTCGATTTTTGGGTGGGACGATTTTGTATAAACCCTAATTTAGGGTTTTGGGTTTTGTTACTTGATCACATCATCGCTTGATTACTTGAATTGCTAAAAGGTACGCACTTTCTTGTTTGGTTAATTAATTACATATATTATTCCTATTGTCTTCCGCTGCTTGCTTTGATGATGTTATTTGTTTTATGTATAATTGTTATGAGTATAAAATTCCAACAAAGTGGCATCACGAGCCGTTAATATGATGTAATTAATTACCAAACACATAAAATTGAATCTTTATGATTATATGCATGCTTTTTATGGTTTCTAGGGTTTTGAATTGAAACCCTAATTTTTATTATATGGGTCGATTACCCTAATATTTATTTAATTAGGTTTTAATTTTGTAAAACTTGTAGAAACCCTAGGATTGCATGCTTATTTTATGTGGTTAATTAATGAATAATTGTTATGTGCCATGTAATATGCGTATCTTGGGTGATAATTGTTATGGAATCCATGGTGGAACATGCATGTTTTGCCATGGAGTATTGTTTATTGTATATTGATTAATTGTTAAGTGATACACACATGTTTTATTTATTTAATAATTATTGAATTGGGGAAGACCTCAATTATAACTAATAAAATTCGTTATGTGCAATTTGGTATACTATTAACTTCGGCTTACGCAATCGACTTGTCGATGTATGTGGCTCATCTACCTTGTAGATGAAAGTCCTAGTTAATGTATGCATTTATTTACGCCTAGAATTGTTATTAGAGTTTATTGAAATAATTATGCATGTGGCTAATTGTTTTACATATGTTAAATTGTTTAGTTATATGTTTATATTATTTGAGTGTGTTTAATTTTATTAAAATGCTTTTTGTTTATATATTGTTTGACATGTTAGTAAGCAAAAGGGTTTTTATGAATAGAAAATTAAATGGACTAAATAATGGCGAAATTGATTTGTTATCTAAGAATTATTCTTGAACTTTTAATCGATCGATGCGACTGTACTAAATGGTTAGAACGGCTCACCCACTAGAACAAACTATAAAGGGGTATTTAAGAAGTGAGCATAGTCTCACCGAATGGATGTCTAAGGTTATGCTTCAGCTTACACCGGTCCTCTCGCCTCGTGAGTTCGATTGAGCTACCTAGTATAACCATTCTATGTACGAAGCATCTTAGTGCAAAGTTGTAAGTTTCTCAACGCATCGATTAAAACTTTGTAGAATTCAATCTTAGCAATTAAAATCTCTAAGTAAGTTTTTTCGAAAATTTTATGTTATAAAGTTGTATGCATGCTTCTTTATACATAAGTTTTGATTACACATCAAAAATTGTACCCTTTAAATTTAAGTTTATGCCATCTAATGATATGAAACACTTGAAGTTGTAATTTAGTTATGTGAGACCTTGATCTAGATTACAATAACGAGGTGAATTATTTTGTTGTGTGAGACCTCACTTTATGATTTGCGCTTCTAAATTAGACAACTTAATTAAGTTAGTTAGTGAGACCTATAACTTAAGGCATAAGATGGGATAAAACATGCTTACGTTTTGCATTAATTGTTTTGGCAAAATTGTAAATCCCATAAATTTTGGAATTGAAAACTTGTTTGTCAATTATCGTTTTCAACGATTACCTATTCTATACTTTCACCACTAGCGCATCAACCGATGTGGTGGAACTATGATAATGAGGATCCAATATTCAAGGAAAATACTATGGTTAATATGAATATTGACCAAAGGGTATTTTATTTTCTTGAATGTTTTCTTATCGAAAGTACTAACTTTTGAACTTTTATTTCGTAGAAATGGCTCAAGTCGAATCATCGACTAGCCTCGCTGCTCAAATCTATGTTTGATCGAGAGAAATTGACCGGTAGCGAATTTCAATGATTGGTATCGGCAACTCGTAATTGTCTTGAGGGTTGCCAAAAGACTCAATTATTTGACCACGCCTTGTCCTCCCGAACTCGCGGTGATGCTACCGTCAAGCACGAGCCGCATGGCAACTGAGTATGACAAGTATAATGAGGTCGCTGCATTATGCTCGGGAGTATGAACTCAAGCTTGCAAAAGCAATTTGAGAATTACTTCCTAATCTCATGCTTGGAAGAATTGCAAAGGTTGTTTGAAAAGCTCATGATCAGAGTCAGATGACTTGATTGATGCTCTTCATAGTTGCAAGCAAGGAGATGGGAAACCCGTAAGCGCCCACCGTCTGAAATGATGAGTTACATGGACCGGTTGGGCGTTTGAACTATGTCTACCCTAATGACATACAAATTGGCTCGATCAATGATCCCTTAACAAGGAATTTGATGGTTTCGTGCGCAATTATAATATGCATTGCACGGGAAGACAACAATGAGGTACATGCAATGCTCATTGATTACGAAAAGGTTTGCCCAAGAAGGCCTCTACACCTACGGTTTTGACCATCCGAAGGGTAGAATTTCTAAGCCTAATAAGCCGCTAGCGAACAAGAAAGGGAAAGGTAGGTGGTAAAGTCGATAAGGAAAACAAGTTATGACTTATCGCCAAGAACCCAAGAAGTACCCTCCCAAAAGCGTGAGAATCCAAGAAGGATCAGCTTGTCATCACCGCACCGAGGTTGGACATCGGAAGAGGAATTGTCCATTGTACCTTGATGAGTTGCGAATAAGAGGTATAAAATATCGCACCGTGGCCGTACTTGTGTACTCTTTTGATGATAGAATTATTTGCTTTTCCTCATAAAATAAATTCTCGGTATATGATATGGATGTGGTATTCACATATGTAATACATCGCAGGACTTAGAGGAGCAAGGAAGCTTGCCTATGGACAACAATACCGCACGTGGGTAATGGAGCACATGCAATCGTTGAAGCTATAGGCACGTTTGATTTAGTTTTACCTTCGGGTTTAGTATCGTCATTAAACGATTGTCATTACGCACCTTCCATTGTTAGGGGTGTCGCTTCATTTCCTTGTTAAAAGATATTGGTTTCGTTCATACATTTACCGATTATGGAATTTCTGTTTCTTTAAATGATGTTTTTACTTTAATGTTATTCCAAAGAATGGTGTGTTTGAAATTGATTTGCATGATAATGTGTTGATAAAATAATTCGTCTTTAGCATCAATAATAAAAGAATCAAAAGTGATTTGGATTCTTCATTTCTTTGGCATTGTAGACTTGCTCATATAGGCAAGAAACGCATGCAACAAATTGCAACACGATGGGCTTTTGCAAGACATCAATGATGAATCATTTGATAAATGCGAATCTTGCATATCCGGGAAGATGACCAAGAAACCTTTACAAATAGTTTAGAAAGGGCTTCGATCTTCTTGGTGTGATACATACCGACGTATGTGGACCACTAAGACATGTGTCAAGAAAGGGTGCTAGCTACTTAACCTTTATCGATGATTTCATCGTTATGGTTATGTTTATTTACTTAAACATAAACATGAAGTCTTTGAAACATTTAAGGTTTTAAGAGTGAAGTAGAACCGCAACTAGGAAAGAAGATTAAAGCTCTTCGATCCGATAGAGGTGGTGAATATTTAAGCCAAGAGTTTAAAGATTATCTAGTCGAGTGTGGTATTGTCCAAGAACTCACATCTCCTTATACTCCACAACAAAATGGTGTATCGAGAGAAGGAATCGTACATTGCTAGACATGGTGCGATCAATGTTTAATCTTACTACTCTTCCCTTATCCTTTTGGGATTATGCTTTGAAACCGCTGTCGATATTGAATATGGTTCCAACTAAGAAGGTTGATAAGACTCCTTATGAAGTGTGGTATGGGAAACCTCCCAACTTGTCTTACTTAAAGGTCCGGGGTTGTGAGGCGCTTGTTAAACGTGACTCACGATAAGTCGCAACAAAGATCTGTTTAGTGTGTCTTCGTAGGATACCCAAAGGAAACTATGGGTTACTACTTTTACTTTCCACCGAAAACAAAGTAATTGTTGCTAGGTATGGAGACTTTCTTGAAAAGGATCTCATATCTCATGAATTCATGGGAGAGTATATGATCCGGAAGATGATCAAGAAGATACAACACCTTTCGAGAACACTAGCCAACCTCAAGTAGAACCCGAAAGTCCGGGTGTTCCACCGAGATTGAAGTGGTTCCCATTCGAGATCCGCAAGAGCTACGCGTGCACTGAGCGCCTATGTCTCAACGTAGAAGCCGAGGAAAATATGTTGGGGATCTTGGTGAACTCGCTAACTATAAAGTCGCCATGATGAGTCCCGAAAAGGAAAAATGGCGAGTTGCAATGAATGGGAAATGCAATCCATGAAAGATAACGAAGTTCGGATAGAGGTTGACTTACCTCCAAATGCTAAGGTAGTTGGAAGTAAGTGGCTCTTTAAGATAAAGACCGACATGGATGGCAATGCACACACCTATAAAGCTCGTCTTGTAGCT
Organism: Chrysanthemum lavandulifolium; assembly: GCA_022545495.1. Classification (NCBI taxonomy): domain Eukaryota; kingdom Viridiplantae; phylum Streptophyta; class Magnoliopsida; order Asterales; family Asteraceae; genus Chrysanthemum; species Chrysanthemum lavandulifolium. The sequence continues at coordinate 107,514,192 of CM040242.1, read as the reverse complement.
CAAGGTTTTACTCAAACCTATGGGATAGACTACGAGGAGACATTTTCTCCGTAGTGAGACATTAGAGCTATTAGGATTCTTATAGCCATAGCTGCGCACTATGACTATGAGATATGGCAAATGGATGTAAAACCGCTTCTTAAACGGTCGCCTAGATGAGGACATCTATATGGCGCAACTCAAGGGTTTGTGAATCCAAAGTTTCCAAAGCGTGTATGCAAACTTCAAAGATCCATTTATGGGTTGAAGCAAGCATCAAGGCAATGGAACAAGAAGTTTGATGAAGAAATCAAGAAATTTGGTTTCACTCAAAATCTTGATGAGCCATGTGTATCACAAAGCTAGTGGGAGTAATGTTATTTTCCTTGTCTTATATGTCGATGACATATTGATCATGGGAAAAGACATTCCAAGTATGCAAGATGTAAAGTCTTATCTTGGAGAGTGCTTTTCTATGAAGGACTTAGGGAAGCAAGATTTATTCTCGGGAATCAAGATCTACCGAGATAGATCAAGGCGGTTAATTGGACTAAGCCAAAGTGCTTACATTGATAAAATATTGAAGAGATTTAGTATGCAAAATTCCAAGAAGGGATATTTGCCGATGCAAGTTGAACATGGCTTAAGTAATAAACTATGCGCCAACACCGCCGAGGTGGAATACATGAGGAAAGTTCCTTATGCTTGGTGTAGGATCTATCATGTATGTTGTGAGATGTACAAGGCCCGATGTGGCGTTTGCACGTAACATTACCAATCGGTATCAACAGTAACCCGTGTGTGAAACATCGGCAGTCGTTAAGAACATTCTTAAGTATCTAAGGGCTACTAAAGAAATGTTTCTAGTGTATGGAGGAAATCCAGATGCGTAACTTGATGTTACTGTGTTTTTGCGATGCGTCATTCCAAACCGATAAAGATGATACGAAGTCTCGACGGGTTATGTCTTTGTCATTAATGGAGGAGCATTGATTGGAAGAGCAAGAAGCAAACAACGGTTGCGATGTCTATTACGAAGCCGAGTACATAGTCGCTCGTGTCGCGATGGAAGTCGTTGATTAGGAAATTCATTTCGGGACTCGGAGTAATGCCCTCAATCGAATTACCTCTAAATGTGTATTGTGACAACTCTGCGCAATAACATTTGCCAATGAGCCCGGAGTCATGAAGGGCGCGACATTTTCCTCGTCGATATCACTATGTTCGAGAACAAGTCGACATAGGTGAAATCAATCTACTCAAAGTTCATACAGATGAAAATCTAGTCGATCCCTTTACGAAGCCTTTGCCAAAAGATAAACTTATCGACCATGTCGATGGGATAGGACTTCGCTTAGCTAGTAGTTTCATGCGATCCGTGATTAGTATTTGGATAAAGGATGTTATGAACAAATATTACTTTAATGAAATAAAATAGTTGTTTATGTTTATTTTTCATTTTCTTAATATTATATCCTATATTTGCATGTTTAATCCGTGAATAACTTATGTTATTCTAAATAGTCCGTTGTCAATCAATGATGTGGGAATGTCATTGAATTAAGACAAATGAGTTTTGGTAGAATATACTTTTAAAGTATATTGATGCGTGGGACATACCAGATTCACATGATATTCAATGAATTGAATATAGGACTCATCCCAACTTTACATGATGATACTTTTGGATTTTATCATTAAGTATATCATGAAGTGTTTATCCTCGACTTGAGATACCGGATAACCGATATGAATGTAGTGCATTTGTGTAAGATAGTCTAACGCTATCCGAATCGGTAGTTATAAGGGCTATTTTCGGAAGTGTTGCAAAATTCATGAGTTATGTTTGTAGTCAAGAGAATTTGTTCCTTTGAATTTGTTTCAAAGCATAATACTATATTTGGGCCCTCGTAGGGTTGACAAGATGTTTGTATGGCCATACCCAAGATCTATCCGAATACGCTCGATGATTTGGTAATCTTGTTCAATCATATACAACGAGAAATGTAATATTAACTTATGAAATGACTTGATCCATATTCATAGTTAATGTAGTATTAGTAACAAAAGGATAAGTAAAATGATGAATCATTAAATGGTTTTTCCAGAGACCATACTCGATTCGATCCGGGGCGTTGGCGTGTGAAAGCTAGACTAACCAATGTCATTACTATATTTAGTAATATCCAAGTGGGAGCCGAAAGGTTTTAATGGATATTTAAATAATAGTATGTCCGGATTCGAACTCGAGACTTCGGATTGCACACATTACGTATGAGAATTGATGTACATAATTAATATAAATAAAACGTTATTATTATTAATTATTAATCACTAAATAAAACATAACGATAGTTAAATAATTAACGAGGTTTGGTTAACGGTCGTTAAATATTAACTAGAAGGACTAGAATGAAATTAAAGTCGGAAAGTTCTAGAATCCCTTTGGGATTGCTTTGGCCGATCGGTGGGGGTTTCCAAACCCAATTCAAACTTGGTCACCAAGTTAAGTTACCTATAAATACAATTCATTGTATTCATTCATAACCTAATCTTGGATCACCAATAACCTAATTTCTTCTCCTTCTCCTCTCCTCTTTGTGTGGCCGGTCGAAATCCCCAACCCCAAGGGATTTCGATTTTGTCTAACTCAAAGACACAAGTGTTTGGTTTATTTGTGATTCAAGGAACTAGCTTTTCCACATCAAATCGCTATTAGTACGTGTGTACAAGAACGAAGAACAAGCACGCTTGAGCTTGTATTCCTTGGTGGTCGATTTTTGGGTGGGACGATTTTGTATAAACCCTAATTTAGGGTTTTGGGTTTTGTTACTTGATCACATCATCGCTTGATTACTTGAATTGCTAAAAGGTACGCACTTTCTTGTTTGGTTAATTAATTACATATATTATTCCTATTGTCTTCCACGCTTGCTTTGATGATGTTATTTGTTTTATGTATAATTGTTATGAGTATAAAATTCCAACGGTGGCATCACGAGCCGTTAATATGATGTAATTAATTATCAAACACATAAAATTGAATCTTTATGATTATATGCATGCTTTTATGGTTTCTAGGGTTTTGAATTGAAACCCTAATTTTTAATTATATGGGTCGATTACCCTAATATTTATTTAATTAGGTTTTAATTTTGTAAAACTTGTAGAAACCCTAGGATTGCATGCTTATTTTATGTGGTTAATTAATGAATAATTGTTATGTGCCATGTAATATGCGTATCTTGGGTGATAATTGTTATGCGGAATCCATGGTGGAACATGCATGTTTTGCCATGGAGTATTGTTTATTGTATATTGATTAATTGTTAAGTGATACACATGTTTTATTTATTTAATAATTATTGAATTGGGAAGACCTCAATTATAACTAATAAAATTGTTATGTGCTATTTGGTATACTATTAACTTTGGCTTACGCAATCGACTTGTCGATGTATGTGGCTCATCTACCTTGTAGATGAAAGTCCTAGTTAATGTATGCATTTATTTACGCCTAGAATTGTTATTAGAGTTTATTGAAATAATTATGCATGTGGCTAATTGTTTTACATATGTTAAATTGTTTAGTTATATGTTTATATTATTTGAGTGTGTTTAATTTTATTAAAATGTTTTTTGTTTATATATTGTTTGACATGTTAGTAAGCAAAAGGGTTTTTATGAATAGAAAATTAAATGGACTAAATAATGGCGAAATTGATTTGTTATCTAAGAATTATTCTTGAACTTTTAATCGATTGATGCGATTGTACTAAATGGTTAGAACGGCTCACCCACTAGAACAAACTATAAAGGGGTATTTAAGAAGTGAGCATAGTCTCACCGAATGGATGTCTAAGGTTATGCTTCAGTCGCTTACCGGTCCTCTCGCCTCGTAAGTTCGATTGGAGCTACCTAGTATAACCATTCTATGTACGAAGCATCTTAGTGCAAAGTTGTAAGTTTCTCAACGATCGATTAAAACTTTGTAGAATTCAATCTTAGCAATTAAAATCTATAAGTAAGTTTTTCGAAAATTTTATGTTATAAAGTTGTATGCATGCTTCTTTATACATAAGTTTTGATTACACATCAAAATTGTACCCTTTAAATTTAAGTTTATGCCATCTAATGATATGAAACACTTGAAGTTGTAATTTAGTTATGTGAGACCTTGATCTAGATTACAATAACGAGGTGAATTATTTTGTTGTGTGAGACCTCGACTTTATGATTTGCGTTTCTAAATTAGACAACTTAATTAAGTTAGTTAGTGAGACCTATAACTTAAGGCATAAGATGGGATAAAACATGCTTACGTTTTGCATTAATTGTTTTGGCAAAATTGTAAATCCCATAAATTTTGGAATTGAAAACTTGTTTGTCAATTATCGTTTTCAACGATTACCTATTCTATACTTTCACCACTAGCGATCAACCGATGTGGTGGAACTATGATAATGAGGATCCAATATTCAAGGAAAATACTATGGTTAATATGAATATTGACCAAAGGGTATTTTATTTTCTTGAATGTTTTCTTATCGAAAGTACTAACTTTTGAACTTTTATTTCAGTAGAAATGGCTCAAGTGAATCTCATCGCACTAGCCTCGCTGCTCAAATCTATGTTTGATCGAGAGAAATTGACCGTAGCGAATTTCAATGATTGGTATCGGCAACTCGTAATTGTCTTGAGGGTTGCCAAAAGACTCAATTATTTGACTACGCCTTGTCCTCCGAACTCGCAGTGATGCTATCTTTCAAGCACGAGCCGCATGGCAACTGAGTATGACAAGTATAATGAGGTCGCTCGCATTATGCTCGGGAGTATGAACTCAAGCTTGCAAAAGCAATTTGAGAATTACTTCCTAATCTCATCTTTGGAAGAATTGCAAAGGTTGTTTGAAAAGCATGTGATCAGAGTCAGATGACTTGATTGATGCTCTTCATAGTTGCAAGCAAGGAGAAGGAAACCATAAGCGCCCACCGTCTGAAATGATGAGTTACATGGACCGCTTGGGCGTTTGAACTATGTCTACCCTAATGACATACAAATTGGCTCGATCAATGATCCCTTAACAAGGAATTTGATGGTTTCGCATGCAATTATAATATGCATTGCACGGGAAGACAACAATGAGGTACATGCAATGCTCATTGATTACGAAAAGGTTTGCCCAAGAAGGCCTCTACACCGCGGTTTTGACCATCCGTAAGGGTAGAATTTCTAAGCCTAATAAGCCGCTAGCGAACAAGAAAGTGAAAGGTAAGGGTAAACCGATAAGGAAAACAAGTTATGACTTATCGGCAAGAACCCAAGAAGTACCCTCCCAAACAGTGAGAATCCAAAGAAGGATCAGCTTGTCATCACCGCACCGAGGTTGGACACCGGAAGAGGAATTGTCCACTGTACCTTGATGAGTTGCGGAATAAGAGGTATAAAATATCGCACCGTGGCTAGTACTTGTGTACTCTTTTGATGATAGAATTATTTGCTTTTCCTCATAAAATAAATTCTCGGGTATATGATAATTGGATGTGGTATTCACATATGTAATACACCGCAGGACTTAGAGGAGCAAGGAAGCTTGCCTATGGACGACAATACCGCACGTGGGTAATGGAGCACATGCGATCGTTGAAGCTATAGGCACGTTTGATTTAGTTTTACCTTCGGGTTTAGTAATCGTCATTAAACGATTGTCATTACACACCTTCCATTGTTAGGGGTGTCGTTTCGCTTCCTTGTTAAAAGATATTGGTTTTATTCATACATTTACCGATTATGGAATTTCGGTTTCTTTAAATGATGTTTTTACTTTAATGTTATTCCAAATAAATGGTGTGTTTGAAATTGATTTGCATGATAATGTTGTTGATGAAAATAATTGTCTTTAGCATCAATAATAAAAGAATCAAAAGTGATTTGGATTCTTCATTTCTTTGGCATTGTAGACTTGCTCATATAGGCAAGAAACGCATGCAAAAATTGCAACACGATGGGCTTTTGCAAGACATCAATGATGAATCATTTGATAAATGCGAATCTTGCATATCCGGGAAGATGACCAAGAAACCTTTACAAATAGTTTAGAAAGGGCTTCGATCTTCTTGGTGTGATACATACCGACGTATGTGGACCACTAAGACATGTGTCAAGAAAGGGTGCTAGCTACTTCTTAACCTTTATCGATGATTTCGATCGTTATGGTTATGTTTATTTACTTAAACATAAACATGAAGTCTTTGAAACATTTAAGGTTTTTAAGAGTGAAGTAGAACCGCAACTAGGAAAGAAGATTAAAGCTCTTCGATCCGATAGAGGTGGTGAATATTTAAGCCAAGAGTTTAAAGATTATCTAGTCGAGTGTGGTATTGTCCAAGAACTCACATCTCCTTATACTCCACAACAAAATGGTGTATCCGAGAGAAGGAATCGTACATTGCTAGACATGGTGCGATCAATGTTTAATCTTACTACTCTTCCCTTATCCTTTTGGGATTATGCTTTGAAACCTATTGTTCGCATATTGAATATGGTTCCAACTAAGAAGGTTGATAAGACTCCTTATGAAGTGTGGTATGGGAAACCTCCCAACTTGTCTTACTTAAAGGTGCGGGGTTGTGAGGCGTTTGTTAAACGTGACTCACGATAAGTCGCAACAAAGATCTGTTAAGTGTGTCTTCGTAGGATACCCAAAGGAAACTATGGGTTACTACTTTTATTTTCCACCGAAAACAAAGTAATTGTTGCTAGGTATGGAGACTTTCTTGAAAAGGATCTCATATCTCATGAATTCATGGGAGAGTATATGATCCGGAAGATGATCAAGAAGATACAACACCTTTCGAGAACACTAGCCAACCTCAAGTAGAACTCGAAAGTCCGGGTGTTCCACCGAGATTGAAGTGGTTCCCATTCGTAGATCTTCAAGAGCTACGCGTGCACTGAGCGCCTATGTCTCAACGTAGAAGGCGAGGAAAATATGTTGGGGATCTTGGTGAACTCGCTAACTATAAAGCGCCATGATGAGTCCCGAAAAGGAAAAATGGCGAGTTGCAATGAATGGGAAATGCAATCCATGAAAGATAACGAAGTTCGGATAGAGGTTGACTTACCTCCAAATGCTAAGGTAGTTGGAAGTAAGTGGCTCTTTAAGATAAAGACCGACATGGATGGCAATGCACACACCTATAAAGCTCGTCTTGTAGCTCAAGGTTTTACTCAAACCTATGGGATAGACTACGAGGAGACATTATCTCCTATAGCGCACATTAGAGCTATTAGATTCTTATAGCCATAGCTACGCACTATGACTATGAGATATGGCAAATGGATGTAAAACCGCTTCTTAAACGGTCGCCTAGATGAGGACATCTATATGGCGCACTGAAGGGTTTGTGAATCCAAAGTTTCCGAGCGTGTATGCAAACTTCAAAGATCCATTTATGGGTTGAAGCAAGCATCAAGGCAATGGAACAAGAAGTTTGATGAAGAAATCAAGAAATTTGGTTTCACTCAAAATCTTGATGAGCCATGTGTGTATCACAAAGCTAGTGGGAGTGATGTTATTTTCCTTGTCTTATATGTCGATGACATATTGATCATGGGAAAAGACATTCCAAGTATGCAAGATGTAAAGTCTTATCTTGGAGAGTGCTTTTCTATGAAGGACTTAGGGAAGCAAGATTTATTCGGGAATCAAGATCTATAGAGATAGATCAAGGCGGTTAATTGGATTAAGCCAAAGTGCTTACATTGATAAAATCTTGAAGAGATTTAGTATGCAAAATTCCAAGAAGGGATATTTGCCGATGCAAGTTGAACATGGCTTAAGTAATAAACTATGCGCGTCAACACTGCCGAGGTGGAATACATGAGGAAAGTTCCTTATGCTTGGTGTAGGATCTATCATGTATCTTTGTGAGATGTACAAGGCCCGATGTGGCGTTTGCACGAACATTACCGGTCGGTATCAATGAACCTGTGTGAAACATCGGCAGTCGTTAAGAACATTCTTAAGTATCTAAGGGCTACTAAAGATATGTTTCTAGTGTATGGAGGAAATCCAGATGCGAACTTGATGTTCTGAGTTTTTGCGATGCGTCATTCCAAAGCGATAAAGATGATACGAAGTCTCGACGGGTTATGTCTTTGTCATTAATGGAGGAGAAGTTGTTGGAAGAGTAAGAAGCAAACAACGGTTGCGATGTCTATTACGTAAGTTGAGTACATAGTCGCGATGGAAGTGTTTGGATTAGGAAATTCATTTCGGATGAGTAATGCCCTCAATCGAATTACCTCTAAATGTATTGTGACAATCGCAATAACATTTGCCAATCGAGTCATGATGTAAAACCCTAAAATCTCAAGCGCATGAAATGGCAATTTTGCCCTCAAACTAAAAAATTTTGCAAACTGAAAACACGTCAACATCGTTTAACAAGTTATATCATCAATAATATACACATTATGAAAATAATTAACTTTATGTTATGAATTAAATGTACACAAATAAATAAGTGTACCAAATAACTCTACAACATGTACACAATTCACCTAGACTACAAAGGAGACTACATACATAATGAAAAGATAAGATTGGAAAGTCAAATAATTGGTTCCCCCCCCTTGATGGCCGGATTTTTTGGGCTTCCCCCTTAATCACTATATCAATTTCATTAAACCATATTTACACATTTCCTTTTCATTCAAAAACACAAAGAAAACCCTAGATCTAAAATAACGGCACAAGAGTATTTTTCATGTGATCTCTACACTCCTAGGAAGCCAAGAAAATTGCCAATTCGAATTTTGAAGGCATGATCTAATTATTGTCGAATTTAGTTCATACGCAAGGTAAAATTCATCATAATTGTACAACCCTCCATAAATTCATTTTCCATTTTCATGAGTTCCTTACATCATATATGATCTGTGAAAATTGGTTACAAGGTGTTTGGAGTCTCGTTTCGCTCTTTGGAATTTTGGAGTCGTTTATCCTAACCGAGAGGAATGATTTCATCCAGCATGTTCTAAACGTTCTAAAATTTATATGGTATTTTTCTTATCTTATATTCATCCTATAAGTTCCAAATAAAATAATAAAATGAACCATACATGGTATCTGAATTATTGGAGAATTAAACCCTAAAACGTGTTAAAACCCTAAATAATTAGAAACCAATTTTCTGGGCATGAAGACTATTTTTCTTGGACTCTATATAATGTTTATTAACTCTGAAAAATGGTGGTTCGAATATTTGAAGCTTTGATCATGTTATATGAATTTATCCTAATCGCTATCTATAAAAAAAGGGAAAATAAAATAAGGAAATCCTAAGGATCGACTAGGGTTAGGGTTTAATTATACAAATCTGATCATTATTTATGTTTTAAGGTTGTGTAATGATTAGTGCAATGATTGGATAATGAGCTAGGGTTTAGTTGTTTTTGTATAAAACCGATTTGTATAAATTAAGGTAAAGGGCTTGTTTTGTAATTATTAAAACTCATGAGTATTTTTGTAATGTGTCATAATCTGGGACTAATCAGGTAAAAATATAAAGTGAAGGCCTTATGTGTAAATTTTGTATTTAAAAGGTTTAAAGAGTAATTTTGTATAATTATGAAACCGATTTAAAAATAATTAAAGTAGAGGGATTAAAAATGTAAATTCTGGAAACTTGAAGTCATTTTGAGTAAATAATGATATTAAGAGTGTTTTGGGTAACTTTGAGTATTTATGGGTCTATTGTGTAATTATTATGGAATTATGATTTAATATATAAGTTTTGTAAACTTAAGGGGCTAAATGTGTAAATTATGAAATATGAGGGGCTGAATGATACAATATGAATATTCTGAGGTTACATTCTGAAAATTTGTAAAATAATATGCTTGTTTGGTAAATATGGATATTAGAAGGATTAAATCATGAATTATGTAAATATAAGGTTTGTTTTGTAAATATTGTAACTAGAGGGGTATAAACTGTAAAATTTTGAAACTAAAGGGATTATGATGTCATTCTGAATAAGATGTGTATTAGATTAATAACTTGAAATATTTTCATGCTATACCCTTGAAATTAATGAAATTACAATTTGAACCCTAAACTATGTGAACTTGTCATAATAAACCCTGTGTTAGGAATTAGAAATTCCCGGTATTAAAGAGTCGGTCACCTCAAGTATATGTAATCGTTAGAAAGCTCGTAGTCGTAGTTCTTTTAAGTTAAGTAGTAATTTAGTTAAGTAACACCGTGGAGGACTGGACGGGTCTTTACCACCTGATGCACGATCCACACCGTAGTGTGGCGTTTTATGTAAGACTATAAATACTCTCTACCTTCCAAGGTAGAGAGTTGGAACTCATAATAATATCTTTCACTTTCTCTCACTAAGTTCCCAAACCTCTAACTTTCTCTCTAGAATTCCATCTTATTCGCCACCTTGTGTTATGGTTTGATGTGTATGTGAATAGTTATATCTTACAATTGGTATCAAGAGCCATGGTTAGATCATATCTTGCACATCTTTGGATTTATAGTGGTTTTAGGTGGTTTTGAGTTTGAAAAGTTTAGTGGTTTTGCATCATTTGGTTGATTTCTTGTGTTAAAGTTTGAATTTTGTTGGTACTTTTATGTTTAGAATCATCAAAGTGTTTAGGTTTTCATTTGGTAGCTTGAATCATCTTGGTTGGGTTGTTTTGGATTGAAAAGTGAAGGTTAGTTGGTTTTCAAGTTAGCGAATTAGCTCTCGGACTTGTTTTCTTGGTAGCGACTTACGGTTATAAAAGCTAGCGAGTTAGAGCTAGCGACTTAAAGTACAAGTAGTGGAATCTCCACTACGGTTAGCGACTTAATGGTGGCGAATTAGTGCATGAGAGTTGCTCTTTAGCGACTTGCATATCTAGCGACTTGTGTAGCAATCTTGCACAAATTTGGCTAGCGACTTAGTCCAGAAGTGAGTTACTACTTAGCGACTTGCTCTTCATTGGCGACTTGGGATTCTAGCGACTTAGGCGTGTAGCTAGTTAAGGGTTAGCGACTTAGTGCACTAATTTCTAGCGACTTAGTGCATTATTTGCAATGAGTTAGCACTTTATCATCTAGCAACTTGAGTGATTGTTTACGGTTTTCTCTTGATTTAGTAAAATCCGTGAAAGAATCTATTTCCGGTTTAATCATAAAGTTATAAAATCCGTATAATGCATTAACATGTCTACCAACATTCCCACTTGTTCCCACCGTCATCTCCATCATTGCCGAGGATGTTCAAGCGGTGGCTCAGATACTCGTCCACCAATGCTTGACAGAATCGACTACGATTCTTGGGCTCAACGAATCGATTGTATTGCCTTGGAAAGGAAAATGGTGTCAACATTCTCAAATCCATTGATGAAGGACCATATCGGGTTGAGGCGACTAGAGACATACTTGATACTAATGAAGATGGTACTCTGCTCACGGAATGGACGGACCTAAGATGTACAATGAGCTTGATAATGAGGAGAAAAAGAGATTCGATCACGGATATCGTGGCTTCAAACATTGTTCTTCAAGGTCTTCCTAAAGACATCTACAAGTCGATCAATCATAACAACGATGCAAAGGCGGTTTGGGATAACGTTAAGATGCTTCTCTCGTGTTCGAATTAACTATGGAAGACAGAGAATCCCAACTCTATGACGAATTTGAGCACTTCAAGATGAAACCGGATGAGAGTGTTTATGAGTACTATGTGAGATTTCATAAGTTAGTGAATGACATGAGGAACATCGAATGACTATGCCTAATATTCAATTTGAACTCAAAGTTTGTGAACAACATGAATCCCGAATGGCACAAGTTTGTCACATCCGTGAAACTCACTAAAGGATTGAAGCATACAAACTATGAGCAACTCTATGCCTTCCTCCTTCGAATGAGAGACATGCCATGTTTGAAAAGTTGATTCTCAATCGGTTCAAAACCAACGAGGGAGAGACAAGTTCGTCTAATGACTCAATGACTTTCTACTCAAACATTGGAATCACAACCAAAGCATCACAAGTCATTCCCTTGGGTAATGGTAATCACAAACTCATCCCCGATCCTCGGTTCAAACAAGTCGATGTCGATGCACGCGTGGATAACATCGTTAATCAACTAGCTCTACTCATTAGTCAAAACATGAACTCTCTCCCACAAACCAACAACAACCTCACGAACGCATCTAACCCACATAATCAAGCCACCGTTAAAGATGGAAGGATCGTGGTGCAACCATTCGGGAAAGACAGTATGATCGGGGAGAGGTGGGTGGGAGAGGTTATGTTGGAAACCGAATCGAGGAAGAAATGGTAACCAAGGTCAAGCTAAGCTAATCAAATGCTTTAAGCGTGGTGGTGAGGACACTTTGCAAGGCGCACATCTCCAAAGCGTCCACAAAATGCCGAATACTTCGAGATAAGATGTTCTGGCTCAAGCTCGGGACAATGGTGCTACTTTGAATGAAGAGGCTCATTTCTTCTTCAAGGCAATGCCAAGACCTATGATGCGAGATGTAGATGAGCGGCCCATTCGGAGATAGGTCACAATCATCAAAATGCCTTTCAAGTCGGTGATTGCGATGCTTACGACTACGATGTGGATGATGGACCTCTCGCACACAATATTTATGGCTAGCATCTCTCCCATGGTGTCTCCCAAGGTCACTTCTTCACCACAAGTGGCCCATCAAAGGACAAACTCATCTACGAGGTATTAAAGCTATATGATGATGTTGTAGCAACAGATGCATGACAAAGTACAACCAATGAAACTTTTGAATCAAATATTGAAAATACGGGTAATATCAATATTGTCCCATATGATCAATACGAGAAACAAAGTGAAAGTGAAGTTGTACCTAGTGATGCATCTTCTGCGATCAACAATGACTATGTTTTTGATGAATTCACCGCATGTGCTCCCGATGATTCCATTATCTCCGAACTAAATGCCTATAAGGAACGTGTTGCCATTTATGAACAACGTGCAAAATTTGAGTTGACCACTCGTGAGCGTGAAATGGATGACCAAGTACGCATAAGAATTAGAAAAAGTAATTTTAGAGAAGAAGTATTGAAACAAGAATTAAATTCTTTGCAAGAAAAACTTTCTAAAACATTAAGCAAAACAAGAACTTCAAGAAAAGCGTGAAAATGCTTAAGCAAGAATTTAATGCAAAAGAATCAAAGCTCTTGAGAGATTTTTCTAATCGAAAACTTTGAAAACAAACTTGAAAACAAGTTGTACATACAAGGAAACACCATTGATCGCTCACATGGTCACCAAACATCGAGTCTTAAGCGATAAGCATAGCATTCCCTTGTTAAGGAACCAAATCCAGAGGTAATCAAAAAGGCTAGAAATGCTCATAAGGTGATTTATGATGGTAATGAAATCCTTAAGCCTAGGCAGAAACCTAGTTGCGTTGAGTGCACCGAGGAAGATAAGAAATCGATGAAGTCACTAGGGAAAGGATGAACAAAAACTAGATGACCCCAAATGCAAAGAGAAGAACATAAATATCACTCCTCATGATTATAAGAAGGAAAAGCGGATTGCATTAAACAAGTTTAAGCCTCGGACTTTGTTGACTCCCGAACAAGTCTTCGGAAAATGGATTTAGATAATAAAGTCGAAAATATTGTAGAAACAAATCCTCCCTTTGGAAAATGCCTAAAGCTACTGTGTATCCTCCTAACACACCAATGCACCTTGTTCCTAGAACAATTGCCACTAAAAGCAATATCTTAATTAGCCAATACGTTATTTTTCAACTATTTGTTGATTTTGAGAAAACTTGCAAGAAAAGGATCACACCCATCGGCATTCTTGAAGGAGAAAGGGTTTTGAACAAATGAAAGAATGTTATTTAACCGAGGTCATGCCTTCTTTAAACTTTTAAAGGAACACTTTGAGAGTCTTAAAAGGGGATAGAAACCGACATTAAGGGAATGGAAAAGGAATTTGATGCAATAATAGTTGAGATTAGTGATTATGAGCGTGCATTAAAATATAATGAGATCGAGAGGAAGAACACGCATACATTGAATGAGAATCTTATTCTCGAATGTGTTGCTCAAGATGTCTTTTCATCGCTTCAAATTGCTCTATTAATGCTTCCAAATTTCATGAACTATCTGTGGCCTGAAAGTCTCCCATGATCGTGTCATTGAGCTTAAAAACTAATTCTAAACTTAATGAGAAAATTGAACCGGATGATCATGACAATTTGGTTAAACATTTTTCTAAACTAGAAGTTGAGTATTTTAATCTACAACTAAAATATCAACATCTCAAAGAAAATGTCAAAACTTCAAATTTCAAGACATCTTCGATGTTCGAGTTTGATGCGTTTTCAAATAAACAAACGAGATGAACAGATTCATGCTCGGTGTAACACGATCGAAAGTTGAAAGTCCAAATCTCTCAATTAAAGGGTCAAACGAACAATATGACAGGTTCCCAAATGCCTCCTTCTCTAGATTCTCAGAATTCTCAAACGTTTCATCTTCAAAACCTAGTAAATGCTTTACAAAAGGAAAACGAAAGTTTCCTAAAAGAGAATGAAAAGGTTAAACGTCATTTCAATGAGTTGTTTGAATCAATTAAAGTCACTCGTAACAAACACAACGAACAAATAACTTCATTGCAAAAGGAAATTGAGAATCTGAAGAGTCAGGTAAAAGGGAAAATGCCAATGATCAATGCGAGAATGTTGTATCTAAGGTTCACTCGGTAATAAATCTACTTTATCTCGTGACATATGTCCCCTCACCTAAGGAACAACAAACTTGCCATTCAAACATATTTCTCATCCCTTAAGGATTGCTTAGAATGCTGCGTGAGATTGTTGAAGAGGATAAGCTAGAGAAACCTCATGATAATGCAATTGGACATGCATGCTTATATGCCAAACGATCTCAAGAAATCTTAGAATGTTTGATCACTATATGCCCAAAGACATTAGGTGAGAGAGTTAACCCTTGATTCCATGCTCAATGCCTAAGGCCAAACATGACATGCACTCGATTCCCAATAGTTTGAATGTGAGGAGTAGTGCACCGGTGAGTAGTTCAGATTTTAGATCCATCAATACTAGGAAAGTGAACTCAAATGTGCCTTCTAGGAGTACTAATCTCAAGTACCTCTAATGTTAAGAAAGTGAACCGAGTGCACTGCATGTAGTTCGGATCCCAAAGACATCTAAGCAGTGGTGCAAAGAGTAGTTAAACAAACTAATGTTCCCATTCCCTCTACAGAGTAATCGGTGACATTAAAGGGAGCGGTCAAAGTCTCAAGACAATACAAGGAATGATAGGACCTCCCAAGCTAAGAATGTGCCTTTGGAAGAAAGTAGAAGAACAATCTAGGAACCTTAAGTTTGAATCGAATAAAACGAATCGTGTTGATTCTAGTATTAGCCATAAGCGTCATCGTAATTAATTCAATTCGATGCTATTTGCAAACCTTGTAATCGATGATTGCTTGAATTGCTTCTAATCATGAATGTGATGTTAATGTTTTGCCTAATGATGTTAATTGTCCGATTAATGTTATTAATGCTAAAATTCATGCTAAAAAGGCTAAAAGGCAAAAGCGAAAGAGAGTTAGAAAACAATGGAAACCCACGGAAGAACATTCGTGAGAATAGGCTTTTATTGGATACTGTTGGTCATAAGACTAATCGAGATAATGCCCACTAGAAAATGGATGCCTCTTGGTAGAACTATTCCCTTAAGAAGTGGTCACATCAGTAAATAGGGCTATCTGAGACACTAGTATTGCATCTATTCACAATGATTCCATTACTTCACCGTCGATATGAATGCTTCTATTTACGATGTGGGTGGTCCAACTGTTGCTACTAACCAAATGGAACCCATTCTTGCATGGGATCCCAAATATCCGATTATCCATTCTTGTCGTGTTCAACTGCAGATCGTTCAAATCGATTACGTGGTACACGGACTCAGTTGTTCCAAGCATATGATTGGAGACCGGTCACGGCTCATGAACTTCGTGAGCAAATTCATCGGGGCATATTAGATTTGGTAATGATCATTTCGGTGCTATTATGGGTTATGGAGATTATGTTGTTGGTGATAGTGTCATCTCAGTGTATTATGTGGAAGGTTTAGGTCATAACTCATTCTCTGTTGGTCAATTCGTGATTACGATCTAGAAGTGGCCTTGAAAACATACCGCTTTGTTAGAGATCTTAATGGTAAGGAACTGCTGAAAGGAACTCGTGGCTCAAACCTTTACACTATCTCTATCGATGACATGATGAGAGCTTCACCAATATGCTTGTTATCAAAGGCTTCAAAAACAAAGTCATGGTTATGGCATCGTCGTCTCAATCACTTGAACGGCACCATCAACGATCTTTCCGGAAAGGACTTAGTTGTAGGTTTACCTAGACTAAAGTATGAAAAGGATCATCTTTGTTCAAACATGTCAATTGGGAAAAAGCAAGAAGTATGCCCATAAACCCAAACCTACTAACTCGTCACGAAGTTCTTCATATGATTCATATGGATTTATGTGGACCAATGAGGGTGCGTAATATCTTTGGGAAGAAATATGTGTTAGTTGTGGTTGATGATTATTCTAGATTCACAGGTCAAGTTCTTATGGGCGAAGGATGAAACTCGATATCATCATCAAACTCATCAAACAATGCAGTTAGACTAAACAAAACCGCCGTAATTATCGTAATGACAATGGAACCGAGTTTGTCAACAAACAACTTAGTGAATTCTATGAAAGCGTTGGAATCACCATCAAAGAAGTGTTCCACGAACCCTCAATGTAGCGGTGTAGTTGAAAGACTAAATCGCACTCTTGTTGAAGTTGCTAGAACAATCTTGATCTACTCAAAGGTTCCAATGTTTCTCCGGGTGAAGCAATTGCCACTGCATGCTACACACAAAATCGTTCCACGATTCACACCATTCATGGAAAAACTCCATACGAACTTGTCCACAACAGAAACCTAATCTATCTTTCCTTCGTGTGTTTGGTGCCTTGTGCTATCCAACTAATGAGGGTCAAGACTTGGGTAAACTTAGAGCTAAAGTCGACATTGGAGTATTTGTAGGATATGCACCCAACAAAAGGGATACCGAATCTACAACAAAAGAACCCGAAATATCATGGAAACAATTCACATTACGCTTGATGAGTGACGGTCAAATGGCTCCTGGACACTCCACCGGGACCCGCACTTCATAACAGATCCTATTGGTTCATCCTTGTTCCAAACTCCTTTCAAGAAACACCATATGTACCTCCATCGAAGATGATGTTAAGAAATTGTTTGATCCAATGTTTGATGAACTGTATGAGTCTACTACTAATGAGGTAATCGATCCCTACAACAAGAGGATGCTCGATTCCGGTGAATGAAGTCAATCCATCGGTTTCAATATCGTAAGTCAAGAAGCACTGCTGCGATCCTTCGATCTCATCAACAAATCATCATTCTTCAAATGTACATCATGGAAATGTTTCGCATCAATGATGAAGTTAATCCCTTTGTAACTCCTCGAAGATGCTCCATTTGAAAACATATTTGCTACTCCCGAATCATCGCAGAACCATCTTCTTGAGGAGACATCGACTCGCCTACCTCGGTTCCTCAACAAATACCCATGAACACCTCGGAAAATGGACTCACGATCATCCATTAGACAACATCATTGGTAATCCCTCCCGTCCCGTATCAACCCGGAAGCAACTCGCAACCGATGCCTTATGGTGTTTCTTCAACTCCGTACTATCTAAGATCGAACCAAAAGATGTTAAAGCGCAATGAATGAAGACGGTGGTTCAATGCCATGCAAGATGAAATTCATGAGTTTGATCGACTTGATGTATGGGAGTTAGTACCGCTGCATCGTGCTATGATTATAGCTCTCAAATGGATCTTCAAAGTAAAACTTGATGAGCATGGTGATGTGTTGAAAACAAGGCACGATTGGTTGCTAAAGGATATCGTCAAGAGGAGGTATAGACTTTGAAGAATCTTTTGCTCCGGTGGCTCGAATTGAGGCAATCGTAATCTTTTGGCTAATCTTCGCAAGTAAGAACATGGTGGTATATCGATGGATGTAAAGACGGCATTTACGAACGGAGATCTCAAAGAAGTCGTCTCGTCGCCCAACCTGAAGGATTTGTGAATCAAGAGCATCCTACTCACGTTTATCGTCTCAAGAAGGCTCTTTACGGTTTAAAGCAAGCTCCAAGGGCTTGGTATGATACACTCTCAAAGTTTCTTCTTTCAACCGGATTCAAGAAAGGAGCGATTGATCCTACATTGTTCACCGTGAAGTCGTGCAAACATTTAACTCATGTTCAAATTTATGTTGATGATATTATTTTTGCCTCGTGACCCAATGGAATGTGATCGTTTTCTAATGAAATGAGTTCAAAGTTTCAAATGTCAATGATGGGACAAATGTCATTTTCTTGGGATTACAAATTTCTCAAAGTCCGGAGGCATTTTCATAAATCAATCTAAATATGCAACCGAGATTTTAAAGAAATTTGGATTTGATTCAAGTGACCTGTTGACACCCCCATGATTGACCGAACCAAACTAGATGAGGACCTCGGGGATCATGATTGACCAAACGAAATATAGGAGTATGATTGGATCCCGATGTACCTCAACGCTAGTAGACCGACATCTTGTTCTCTGTGTGCATGTGCGAGATACCGAGCTAAGCCTACTAAAAAGCACCTTGAAGCGAGTTAAACGGGTCTTCGGTATCTCAAGGAACCATCAATATGGGACTATGGTACCGAAGGACACCGGTATGTCACTAACGGCCTATGCGTATGCCGATCATGCGAGTTGTCAAGATACACGTCAAGTACGTCCGGAGGTGCTCGTTTTGGGTGATAAGCTTGTGAGTCGGTCTTCAAAGAAGCAAATGAGTACTTTATTTCCTCTCAGAGGCTGAATACATAGCCATGTCATCTTGTTGTGCTCAAATCTTATGGATGAGATCTCAATTATCGACTATGGCTTTGAATTCAACAAAATCCTCCTCATCGTGATAATAAAGTGCTATTGCTCTCTCATGCAACAACGTTCAACACTCAAGAGCAAAGCATATCGACATTCGACATCATTTCATCGTGGAACAGTGGAAAAGGTGTGGTGGAACTATATTTTGTGAGGTCGAATATCGCTTAGCGACATCTTCACCAAAGCTCTTCCAAGAGAACGTTTGAGTTTATCCTTCCACGCCTTGGTTTGAAAAGCCTTCAACCGAAACTCTCAAACGTCTTGAGGAGGAAGACGAGGAGTAAAGGTCTTTCTTCATCTATCTCTTGTAAATAGTTATTCGAAAAACAAAATAGAAAATTATAAAACTTTCAAAATCTATAAAATCAAATCTTAAAAAAAAAAAAAAAAAAAAAAAAAAAAAAAATTTTGTCATTTTTGTCATGTTTTCTCGGTTCGATAATATCTACGGTCTTTGTGATGTCATTCAAAGAATGACACGGACTTTAGATGTTGTTCAATTCTCAAAAAAAAAAAAAAAAAAAAAAAAAAAATCAAAATTTTTTTGAGAGAAAGAGAAATGGTTTATTGTCATCTTCAGCAATAACCCGGTTTAAAGAAAGAACAGAGCCATATCTTACCAAGTTTTTCAAATCTTATGCTCGATTCTATAAACTCCTATCTACGAAAACTAAATGCTTTGAAAATAACTCAAACTCTATTTTTGATAATCATCGGACTTATTTGTCAAAATCTCTATCTCTCAATCAACAACCCTCGTCATTGATTGAGGGGAGAATGATTTCAATTAAATTAAAAAGTTATTTGGCATTAAAATTGTTTTCAAAAGATATACATGCATGTTTCATAAATGGAGTTTAAAGTCTCAAAATCCGATCCGATCGCTTAAAACACTTTCACAATCAAGTCACAATTCTCCTTAAAGCTTTCAAAATCAATTTAAATCTATACGTGATCACAAATTTCAAATGATTTGATAATTGTGATCGGGGAGAATGTGATTTAAATTGGATTTAAAGCGATAATTAGGTAAATGGTTATAATAGGATGTACATGCTATCCCGCCCACATGTGACAAACGATTTCAATTTTTTCAATGCACATGTTGAGGGGAGCATCTATCTTAAAACCTTTGATTTAAAACGTGATCATTTATCCCAATGTGCGTGTTCCTCTAGTATGTGCAAAACTCTTTTCAAACCTCGAGGCACATATTGAGGGGAGCAAATTTATGGAAACCTCATCCTTCCGAATTGCTATATCTACTTGATTTGTTGAGGAAGTGATGTTGATATCTTTAGAAAATGGTAATCAAAAGAAGTTAATTCTTTCTCCACGCCTCCGTGTGCAAAACATTTTCAATACTTGATGCACATGTTGAGGGGAGTTCTCGTTCTAAAATATCAAAACAATTCGGTACAAAAGCTTTGATAATATATCACAAGTATCTGAATTGATTTTCAAATGGTTTTCAATTGGATCCATTGGCGAGATGAACAATACCAAATAGACCGACCAACTTTACTTCATGTACGGTGATATAAGGATGATAAGGTTAGGTATGTGTTCCCATGATCCGCTGTAACCGGAGGGATCTACCAGGACAATCCACTAGTTAGTGTAGAAGTCCTTAGGTATGATGATAAAAGGAGAAAATGAGATATGGGAAGAGTGCCGACTAAGACCGAGCTAGTCTTGGAATAAACCCAACAAGGTTCTAGCTATGAAGTCTCGGTAAGCAATCAAGGGTTGAAGAATTAAAAGAATTGAATGAAAATAGGTGAAAACAAATAGCCCTCCATTAATTCAACCTTAGGGCGTAAACCGGTTCACTTATATGCTCTTGATGGTAACATCGGTATTGAAGACAAGACGTCATGGACCCGATGACGCGCGCACTTCAACTTTCCAAACCACTCAAGTTCCTCTTAAAGGGCTTGTTTCATTCTCACGGGAACCGACATTATCTATCGACTTTCTCTTAGAGATGGTTGATATTGAAGAAGGAGACCCTCTCCCTAGTCTCCGTTATAGGATCCAAATATGCACAAATTGAGTCTAGAGCCACGAGATCATCAATAAATCTCATTAGGACACTTTCAATGAAGACTCTGTGTCACCAATGTGAATAGAGATTATATCTTGAGTCCCACGCATTATCCTTGTGGTATTGCGTAACATCCGAGTGATGTGTTTACATATTCACGATGAAGATGGAAAGCCTCGAGCCAACATCAAACAAGCTCTCGGTAGGTGGCATGTGAGATCTATTTTATAGATCAACCATGTGACAACTGAACGAAACAATGGGCGATTCAATCTCTTGAATCAAACTGGTTCGAGTTATGGATTGACGGATACCTTTGAAAACCGGTCTTTGTGCTTATAAACTCTTTTCTTTAGCACATCGTCCGTGTACTCATTTTCAAACCAAAAGGTATTTTTATGATTGATAATTGATTTTTCAATAAAACCTTCGTTGTATTGCAAAAACAATTTCTATTGAGCAATACGATTGTTTCTCAAATCTCTTTACCTCAATCGGTGGACTTAAAAATTATTTGGTTCACTCACTCCGTGTTGTCTTCTTTGAGACGTTCGGTTTGAGAACGGCTAAAACATTGCGAAACCCCGTCAAGGAGATTCTTAGGAATCCTACCGATCACACAAAGACTTGTCTTGATCAGCGGGGAACCGTGGGCCGTGTACCTCAATTCATCGAAGTGATCAAAGACACTTTCGTGCGATTTGTTGCTAGCTGTTGTATGCGTCGCCGACGTTTCGGTGATCGAATGAAGCGGTCAATCCACGACCGCATGCTCACTTAACACA